>VYXH01007725.1:1373871-1436552 GCA_013397275.1 Burhinus bistriatus | reverse complement strand
TTTTTTTTTTTTTTTTTTTAAATCTTTTTCAAGTAATGTTGAAGAGACCTTTGGCACAACAGTGAGCTGGGAATTGCTGATGGCTGGCCGGAATACAGTGCAGGGCTCTGTGCTGCACATAATTCCCTTAGCTCCTGTGCTAGGTTACAGAAATATTGCATGGGAAATACGTGAACAGCAACAGCTGTACAGCAGCTTATTTAGCACTTTGCGAAGGCACATAGGCAACTTCTGAGTGCTAAAACTTTTTCTAGAGAAGCCTGTCACAGTGTGATAGCAAAGGCTGAACTGAGTTTTTCTTATGTGAAGCAGAGATGTAATCACTTTATTAAAAAAGTATACTTGAAATTATGAGACTAGCTTCTGGAGTATATGATCAAGTAAATGCCATAATTACTTTATGAATTAAAGTACCGTTTTAATTAATATGAAAAACAGAAATGTTTTCTCTTCCTAAAGATCTCCGTTCAGTCACTTTATCATGGCACATAAATTGACAAAGATATAAAATTTGACTAGCTGGTGCAATGTATAGTTTAAAAAAAATGGTGTTATTAGTGGAAAGAAGAGCTCAGTTCAGACAATAAAAAGCACAAACTGGAAAAAGTTCTTATTCCGTGCAGGGTACAAAATACTATCAATAAAAAGCACTAAGCTCCCACCAAAGAGACTGTGAATAAGTGTATAATTAATCTACAGGATAAGTTCAGGGTAATGCACCTGGGCAAAAATCATTAGGAACAAAAATACAGATAGGAAGGAGGTGAGTAGGTTGTGGGGGTTTAGGGGATGACCAGCTGAAAAGGAGAGCATGATGTCATGCTGCTCCAGAACAGGCAGCGCAGCAGCGGAGCTCGCAAGCACCAGTAAGACTTGCAAGGTGTAAGAAGTGATCAGCTGCCACTGGTTTAGGTGTCTAGCGTTGGGCTCCCTAACTCCTTGCCTCTTTCATGTTTTTTATCTGCCATGTGTTGACCTTTCTGTGGTGGTCATTGTTTTCCACAGATACGCTCAGAGGAGGAAAAATCATTACTGCTTCTGCATCTTCACAGTTTTTATTGTAAGGTTTTGGGTTTAGTTGTGGTTTGCATATTTAGTTTGGTTTTTCTTTTTCTGTGTGTGTGGTTTGGGTTTTTTCCTACCGCAATGATTGAGGAGATTAATGCACTAGATTGCTGTGGTCTGCTCCCCTGCAGTGAGTGCCATTATCTCTGTAATTTGAGTGACTACTTTTTCAAAATTTTAAAAAACCCAAACCATATGCAGTTAGAAATGCATTCTAATAGTGGAACGTGAAGGTTGAAGGTATTAAATGTGAATGTACCTGCATAAATATGAACTAAGAGCTAGGCAAGCTTTTTAAGACTGATTATTAATGTTTTGATTTCCAAGGAGGAGTTACAGATAGTGGAACTTGACCATCAACAAACATACCAAGAAATGCAAGTTCTCATTTCTTCTTAAATAGAAAAGGATACACTCTGCAGAATAGTGTTAATATGAAGATAAGACTCACTTGGGCAATATCCCTGTACCCAAATTTTTTTCATATTTTTAATATATTGATAGGGCAATATTTCCATTACCTGATCTCTTTTTCACATCGTGTACCACTCTGGAAATGCATGTCTGTCTTATGATCAGTATTCTCTCTCCTATTTCTAGAACTTGGCCGCATCAGCAGAGATCATACAACCTGGCTAATGAAGCTGCTGGGAATTGGATGTATATGAGGATAAGTTCTGCCCTTTGGTGTAGATGGTCTGACTGGTGATCTGTGGACCATGGTCCTCTGACTTCAAAGGAGGCAGAGAGCTAATGTTAAGGACTACACAAAGCCCAGTGCTTTTTTTGATGTGCCTATCCCTTGTCTGCAAAAGGGAGCACCATGTAGTTCGGTTGAAACAGCAGAAATTACATCAAAAGAAGAAAACTTTCAGCTGGGGCAGAGCTGGTGCCTCATGATGTTGTTTCCATCCTGGCCCTGCCACAAGGCCATAATGAGAGCACGTGTTGGTGAGAAAATCTTTTGGGTCGGTTGGCTTCTCCTGGGGAGGTCCTAGGTTTGGTTGACCTACAGTGGAGCTGGCATGGAACGATCACAATGATCAGGACATATAACAAACTTCTCATCATTATTCATGTGCCAAGAAGGTCTTAGCACAGCAGGGAGTTCAGGCTTTTCGGATGTAGACAATGTAAACACTGACAAATAATTTACCGTGAACAGCTCATCCAGTTCTATTCTGGGCCTGGGGAAAGGACAGTCTGTGCACTGGTCATTCACATTCCTAACACAATGAGAGTTTTGCAGAAGTAACAATTAAAAATTATGCTTGAAATGAATATAATTCTTAGCTGTGTCCTTAGAATAGGACAGCGCTATCTATGTCTGTCTGGTTCCCCACTCCATCAACTCCACAGAGGTTTCAGGAGGAGATGAGAAAGGTGTCCTTTTCATTAGAAGAAAGCACAGCGCGGAACACAGGTGCTTACTCATGGCAACAAATGAGGACTCAAATTCATGACGTGAGAGTCAAAAATAACCACAGCGATGCACTTAATCATTTGCTGCCCTACTTAATCATTAGAATGTACAGCCACAGAGTTCTGTAATTTGTGACACAGTAATGAATTAATTGCAGTCATGAGGCATTTTTTCCCATTTATTTAAACAGTATGAAATTGCTCAATCATATTTATATTATCATTCATCTTTTTACATTTCTCAATCTTCTATATCATAATATTGATACAAATAATTCCTTTTGTCTGAAATACGCATCTCAAACCAAACCACATTAATGCTCCTATTGTACTGCTGTTAAATAAGCAGCCCAAAGCCCTCCATTTACTTGATTTACATATATAAAAATGCAAAAATACACAAAGGTATTCTTCAAGCTTTTGTCATATTAGTTCTGGCTTCTGAAAATAAAGATTTAGGTGTTTTCTTTTTTTTTTTCTTCTATCTTAAGCTGGGATTTTTTTACAGTTGATTTAACACATAAAGGCAATTTTGTCTTTTCTTTTTCCTTCTCAAATATTCTCTGCTGAATCAGTAAACATCTATAATTTCTGACAAGGTCACTTAATTATCAGTGGTGCTGGCTGAAAAAGAGCTGCCTTATCTCTGTTGCTTCTGCTTCTTTTGTGGAGCTGAGCATTACTGAAAAGCCTCATGCATGTTCATTAATTACTATTCAGAAGCCAGCCTTAGTGCATGCAAGCATTTTGCCTTCCTTAAGATTCGCTTGTCATTATGAGTGGATTATCTCAGTGTTAAACATCTCTCTCTCTAGAGTGCCAGTCCCCAAAGATACCAAGTTTGAAAAAGGAAGATAAGCAAACAGTTTTAAAACCCCCAAATAATAGGAGTAGATGGACATAAGGGAATGAAACAATGTACAAGAAAACTACGGGAGGTCAGTTTCTCTTAGCTTGTCTTTTCTTTCTCTCGGGCCTAAGGACGAGGAGTGGCTTATGTTTAAAGTTCCAGACTGCGACTTGGGAACTTCAGATTCAATTTCCACCTTCATAACGGATGTCTTATGAGACTCTGGGCAAAACATGAATTCTTCCTGTGTCTTATTGCCTCATCTGTACAGCAGGGATAATAATCTTTTTATCCACACTAGTCATGTTACCAGCTTTATGTAGCTGAGACATCTGTGTTAAGTGCACCTTATGCAAGTAAGATGGGGGCTCTGGATGTCATCAAAATAAAATATAACTTGATCTATTATTAAGATTCAACTGCTGGCATAAAGTATTATAGAACAGAAGTATTGCCAGCCATTTACGTGTCTTTAAATAAGTAGCCACATGTGGTCTCTCTCTGTTCCCCTATCCATCTTCTGTTCCTTGCCAAGCACATTTCAAGCAGTGAAATCAGCAACAGAGAACAGCCCGGACATTGTCTCTCCAAGAGCTTTCGGCTTGGGCATGGTGTTGTTGTCCAAATTATTTGGAATGAGGCCACAAAAAGACTTGGAAATTGTTTTGTATAGTTGCAGGAAGCCTTCTGCTCAGCATACAGCTGTAGTTCAAAAAAAGGAGAAAAAATACTAGCTAATATGTAGAAGAGGACAGAGAATGATATGGTGCCATCAGATGGAGCAGAAAGCCAAGCCTTACACATTAGGGGATGCTGATTTCAGTAGAATTCTGCTTGCGTAAAATTACAGTTCTGGTGAATCAAATAATATATTTCAGGTCTCATCATGTTATTCCCTTTTCCATCCAAAGGGAGAAGAGGTCCTACTTAAACAAACAGCTTCCCTGTGAAATGAGGTTGAAAAGGATTAAGAATGTTATCCTAGTGGAGAACCTCATAAAGTAAGGTTGTATAAGAGGTATGCAAAATAATACACAGCACACAGAAGGAAACTCCTGTTTACCCTTTCTCATAATACAAGGACAAGTGAGATGGATCACTTACAAATTTAAAAAAGGCTAAAAGGAATCAGATTTTTTACACAAAGAAAATTTACCCTGTGGGACAGATAAGGGCTTAGTAGGATTCAAAAGGGATTAGACATTTGTATGGATAATAAGAACATCCACAGCTATGTTAGATAAGATTACAGAAGGGGAAAAAAGATATAAGCACTCCTGCTTCAGGGCATCAGCCAATTACTGATAGAGATAGACAGAAATTTTCCAGTGGAATATTCTTCCCCTGGAAAATGCCTTTTTGTAAAACGCAAGTATCATGCAGCGATGTGTTAATGTCAGTGAATCTTCTAATGGATTCTGCTTCAAAACTTGCTTATCTGGTTTCTTGGCAACTTACACAGGACTGGGAGTTGGGAAACTTGGGGGATATGTTATAGAATGGTCTATTGGCTGATCTGTTTGAGGTGGTAAACCTCATTCATATTGCTACATGCAATGACTAGGAAAACATTCTACAGAATTTGAGGTGTTAAAAATGTCTCCTCTTCTTCCCAACATGGAAATGCAGAATTTTTGCAATTTTTAGATTTTTCTTGGAACATAAACTTCATCTTTCAGCCTCAGAATCTGAATTGGAAACTTCCTCAGGCTGGTTGTTCCATGTTTTTCTGTTATGTGTTACTGAACTTCTTGACACAAGGACCTGCTAGTGTTAAAAAAAAAAAAAAAAAAGCTTAGTTTAACATTAAGAGATGTTCTGTCTGAAGATTGGCTACAGACTGAGCTGGGGTGTTTTGTTATAGATGAGTGATTGCAGGTGGAGGAGAGAACTTCACCTTGAATTCAGATTACTACATGACTGAAGACAATAATTAATTATATTTTATAATTATATAACCTCTCTCATCCCTGTGCATTTAAAAATTGTTCACAGAATTTCTGAAAACATCACCAAGGAAAGGTTTCTATTCTGGGACATGGCCTTTCTCAGTTTGCACTAACACTGGTAGGGTGGTAATTTTTGCCAAATCCCTATGCTTTCTGTTCATTTGCTGCTTTCAGTTTTCTTGTGCGTTTTCATCCGGTCTTGTAACCTCCTGTGTGATGCTCAGGTGATTCTGTGAAGTCAAACTTTTGTTTTTCAGCTCTTTGTAACACTCAGCAATGATAAATGGATAACAGTTAATCTCTCCTGGCTTAAGCAGGAGAAGATACAGCTGCAGGGCCAAGTCTTAAATTTTTAGTATATGCTCTTTTATAGATTACAAAATTATTCATTGTAAATAATTAATGCCTGACCAAGATCTGACTGAAATCTGTTGATTTCAGTTGGGTTTTTTTGTTGAGGTTTTTATTTAGTATTAGAAGAAAGTCAGAGAAATGGAGGAAGATAATTATATAGGATAATTGCTTTAAATGCTTTTAGATCTAAGCTGCTAAAAGGCTAGCTGTGTAAAAGGAAAGTAACCATGATAAATATGGCATGAAACAATAGAGAACTCAGGCAGAAAAAGAATCTGCTACAGTTGCACAAGACATTTTTGGCAACAATTCCATGTAAATCTCTCAAAAGAGTACAGGTACTTAACAGGTAATTAAAAAGACAGTCCATGTAAATGAATTAATAGCTGACTCTTAAAATGCATTAGCTGCTCTGTAATTAATAGCAAATTATAAAGGAAATAAATGCTTGCTTACAGCCTTATTAAGATCTGAACATTACATCTTAGTCTGAATTGATTGGGATGATAAAAAATTCAGGGGAAAATATGGAAAGCACAGTTAAATAATTGCCAAATCTCAGCAAAATTTCAATAATGTGCAGTCACTGTTCTGTATTTCAGAATACTTATGCAAGATGACATTCACAATGTTTGAATGTAGGTACTGGGAGAGGGGTATCGCAGTCCTGCGGGAACTGGGATGGCAATCATAAATGAAGTTCAGTAGTCTAAGGTGGAAGATCTCATGCATTATTTAGTTAACCCAGTAATAAATTAACTGCTACATAAGCTCAGAATCAGTCTTTGGTGTCCTAATACTGTATAGCTCCGTGACATGCCCATCCATACACCAAATTCAACTTCATTTTTTATTCCCAGGCTTAGTTCTGGGCTTACCTGTAACACTTAAGTGGATAGTTTGGCTTTCAAACTGGTATTCTGGCTCAAAGTTTAATACAACTTCTAGTACAGTAGTTGCTCAGGTATCAGAGGTCAGGGCTTTATAATACTTTCTATAATCATTCTGACCTTTGTCAAAATTTGAGTATGAACTCTTGGAGCAACAACTATCCATTACTGAGTGCAAGTAAGTGCAATGTGGTTCTGATAGGAGCTGGCAGCTATAAAACAAATAGTGTCATAATGGCAAAGCAACTTCCATAGCTGTCAGCGTGTACATATCATTCACGTCATCTGAGTGGATTGCATGATGGCTGACATTGTTATGCTCATATTACTAAAGCAAAAAAATACCACAAAAAAACCCCAAAAGCCCAAGAAAAACAATAAACACACAAAAAAGCGGATTGTTTTTAGCTGCGAGTTCTGGGAGAAACATTTGAAGGCTCTTGGGTGCTAAGAGAGCCTAGATCCCACTTCAAATTTAGTTCTCTTGACAGCAATAATGCACATTTTCTATGGAATTGTAATAGCCTGTATGGGAACAGAGCACTTTGCAGATGCTTCATGACCTAAGACATAGAAAGTGAATGCTAATTGAAGAGAGCTTTTAAATGGCACTCTGGCCTCAGAGCTGTTTTTTATAGATGTTAGTTGCCCATCTGACCTGTATAAAGTTGTTGATGTTTCCCTGGCAAATAGCTTGATGCAGCTAAATTAAAGGTAACCTGGTTCATATCCAGCATTCAGATCAGGAATAATAAGAAAGAATGGCAGAGAAATAGCAAAAATCATTTTTGGAGTACAGGAGAGAACAAAGGAAATACTTGTGTGACTTCTGAAGGGATCTGCACTGTTTATCTTGCGCGTTACATCGGAGCAGAGGAATGTCTGCGTGTGCTTGAGTTCAAGCATAGTTCTAAATGTTTTCTGAGAAGTTCCATGAATGTCAGAATGGGACGAACTTAAAACTGAATAAATGCTTGAGACTTTCTTCAAGACCAAAACTGTTTTAAGCACTGTGATACCATATTGTAGCACTGCAGTATTGCACCCAAAATTTAGGATGAAGATAAGGTATAGAATTTTCAGTTAGTCCATTCCTGGAACAGAATGTACAATAATATCAGAATCAGGAATTTTTGAACATGCAAACTGTAGCAGCTCTGCTTTTCTCCTTACCATGTATGTTTGCATGTATCCAAGAGATACATTTTCAAAGAGATTTTTGCATAGCCTATGACCTCCTTGGAGAATGGCAATGAGAACTTTAGGACTTCATAATCCGGCAACCGTCCTTACGTCTTTGAGTATTTAACCCTCTGCCTACTTTCTCAGTGCCCATAATCATGTAGTTTGAAATTACATTTTGATATTGCAGTTTCAGATTTGCAATAGGTTGATTGGAAGGTATGCTTTATGTCTGCAAAGGAAAACTGAATTTATGAGTTCACTTAGCTGTTTAAATTGATAATATTCTGTTATAGTTAAAGATTGAAATCAGCCTTCGCCATTTTATTAGTATTGAAACTTCATTACTAATATTACAGTAGTATCTGATAGTACTGTTACCTCTTTCAGGTTGCCCCACAAACATTTCTCTGGAGGGAAAAGTACTAACTCCACACAGTCTTATACAATCTTTGCAAAAGCCTCCATCTTGTTTTTTAAAATAATAAATTGCCACATGCAAAATTGATCAGAATAGGAAGGATTTCTCGTGCTGATCACTCAGCGTGTGTGTGAGATGTTGTTTCTAGCATCACTCAAAACTAAAATGCTACACTAAAATACCATAATAATCTCTTTTCAGCACTTATTTGTTTCCCTCAAGGCTACACAAATGGTTTCAAAAGAAGGGAAAATATCTTACTGAAAAAACAGCACCTTTCCATATTTCTACTTTTTTCTTTTCCTGACTTATTTTCAGATAATGAGTGAGGAGGAAATGCATACAAAAACACTGTTCTCTGCCTATTTTGAAACAAACCTTTTTTTTCACTCTCTTTTTTTTTTTTTTTCTCAGAAAGCAGCTTTTTATGCAGTGGAATCAAGACAATGATGTTTTTTTTTCCTAGAGCTACCCTGACAAACTAGTGGAATATATTTAGGTATTTGGAAGCTCATAAGAAAAGAAAAGGAAGAAAAGAAAAAGCGAGGCTGAGAGCCATCTGAGGTGGTTGTTTTTTCATTTTGGGGGGCTTTTTTGCAAGTGGAGGTGTTGGAAAACTGTACTTACACTTAGTATTTCCACCGTATCCTTTTATATTCATTTTCAAATTGCAAAGTTTCTTCAAGCATGACTGACCTTATAAGAGACTTTTTTGAAAAGAAAAAATTTTGCTTAGAAACTGTGAATGTTTTAACAATCAACAGACCAGCACAGAGATCCTCCTGTTATCTTCATAAGTTCTCTTTTCTAATATTAGTTAGTCTTCGTGGTGTTATACAGATGTAAAATTCTTAGATGTAAGTTGTAAGGTTGAACTACAAGTTTTCAGTCATCACCAGCTGAGAAAGCTGCAGTTTTCTCTATCCAAAACTTTTGAAAGTTTTGCTGACCTTCTCTGGTCAAGTATCTCTTTTAGATCCTCTTTTCTTCCATAAACTGTACCCTATCTCTGTTCAGTCTCTATAAAACTGTACAAAACAATATGGATTCAATTTTATAGTAAAGTCATCGTTTTTCTACCTTTCAGTAATTGTTAGTGATTGTTAATTGAAGTCTAATTTTTTCACAGTCTCCATAAATTTATCCAGAGCAGACTAGCAGGGGTAGCAAAGGGCTGAAGTCCCAATGAGCTAGGGTAAGTAACCATATAAGCTACCCAAGTTACAAACGGAAGAGAGAGGAAAAACCAGTACCTTGGGGTTCAACATACAGAGATTACAAAGTGTGTCAAAAATAATATAGGTCAACATAGATAGCGCAGGGGCTGAGAGACTTACAAACCTGTGTGGGGAAAGGGTTGGAATCTACGGTGGGAATATCTTCTGAAAGCTTCCAATTGCCCCTCAAGTCAGGACCTTTTGGGTAGGTACTGCCAGCACACAAACATCATAAGTTCTGTAGGGTTTTATGGCTACAGGTCACACACAGACTCTCTAGGAGGGAAAACGATAACGGTAAGAAAAATTGAAAGGATCAGGAGAGCGGTGGTAGAAAGAAGACAGGAACAGAAGGAAGTGTTGTGAAGTTAAAAGGATGCAAAGGATTTAGCTGCATCTGAACCACCTTCTGTTGTTGAATGTGAAAGCCAAGGTCCTGGCGGGTTTAGATGTGGCAAAGTGGAAGTTGCCTTAAAGTCTGTCCTGACCAAGCCGGAGAGTCTTGTTTATCTTGGGTCTCATTCTCTTGCCACATTTTTGAAACAGCCCTAATCCTACAGCCCACACAATTTCTGTGCCCGACTGTAGTCTTTTGTTTTCTTATGCTTTCTTTCATGGATTTACATGAAGTTTCAAAGCAGCAAGGGCTTTACACTAATCATCTGCCAACTCAGCAGATTCACCTATTCAGTATCAATACTGGGAGTAGCTCTGCTGATTTCAGATGGATTATTTATATTTTGGGTTGCTCAAATCAGTCAAAACTATACAGGTAGCAGAACTTTATAAATGTAGGAGTCAACTTGCAGTGCGTGCTTACAGCAGTAGTTAAAAAGAAAAATTGATCTCAAATTATGAGGTACTGACATGAAAATGTTCAGAGGCACTGGTCAATTTTTTATGGGGTAAGTTTCCCCTGCCTTCTGAAAGTGTGGCTGAATGTGATCTGTGTAGTTTTGTGTTCTGTATGCCTTTGGGAAATTCATATCTACAATTTATACAGCCTTTATATAGCCTCCATCTGGCCTGGAGAAGCTCGTAAGTTAATAATAATAGTGTGAGAGATGTGGTAGAGTGCACGTGGCATGTTACATTGGTGAACGCTCTAGGAGTGTTACAAACAGAGTAGATAGAGCTCTTTTAGAAGTTGCTGACAGTCTTGTATCGCACACATTTCAATAAACATTGTCCCAGATGCTTGTACAAATCTCTAGTGCACAGCTCTGGTATAAATGGCAAAGTAATTAGAAACCTGTCTTAAAAAATATTAAGCCTGGATGATGGGCATTAATCTAAACAGCTCCAGGGACTTCATTTTATGCCTTGCTAGTTCTTTACAGTGTTAACCCTTGTCTCAGCTTCAAAAACTTCAAAACAAATCTTCTGCATGGCCAAATCATCAAAGGTTGTGTTATAAAGTGTGCACTGAGACCTCTGTGGGAAGTTTGCAATTAAACTCAAAATAAAATAAAACCCCCTTGGCTTTTGAAGTTTGTTGCCAACTGAAATGAATGACAGTGATTAAAAGAATCTTAATGGTCATGTATTTTTGCCCAAATGCTTCAAATGATTAGCTGGAGTTTATGGAAGGTCTCAACCTCGTGTGTAGTCTTGCATTAAAATCGTGATGTTATATTGTAAAGCAAAGGAATAAAAATACATCTATTTCAACAAAACTTTTGAGTTTGTGAAGATAATATAAATGGGCATAATAATAATAGTATAAACATTTGCAATTTCCTGCCTTGTCAATCAACTACAAATATTTGCCTTTTAAACAACAACAAAAGTTAACTGAAATAAGTTAAATGACCAAACTAAGAGCCACAACTGTAGTCACTTAAGTAGTCACTAAACTCCAAAGTGAACATCAGAGAAAAGAATGGCCCTAGATATGTCAAAAGCAAAGTATAGCTAATAAAGAATATAGATCAAGATTGTTTTCTTTGTCAAAGAAACAGCTGATCAGACTTCCTAAAAAAAAAAAATTTAAAAAAAATCACCGTATTTACTGATAATCTTATAGCCATATACCTGAGGGCAGGAAATCGATCACTCTGTGTGAACTTCAAAAAAGGTCATTTGGCAGAATTGTTTTCATGCAAGAAAAGCCTGTATTTAAAACAGGAATGATTTAGGCTTCCCACTGCTTGGAAACGTATGTTCATACTTGCACCCTAACATTTAAATACTTGAACCCCTGTGAGTTAATAGATAAGCTGCAGGTAGCAGACCACCAGTGGAGAGACAATGTATTTTGTATCTTAGAGTTAAAAGATCAAATGAGGGTTTTCTGTATCCTTCCTTAGTCACCCATACTGAGTCACTTCAAAGTAACACAATAACCACAAGACAATTCCGTGGTCTGGAATGCTGATTAAAAGGAGCCCTGAGCTTCCACAAGACATAATTCAGAGTGTGCAGAGAAAATAATTGCTTCCAATTACCAGATCAACAAGTTAATTTCAATATTTTTAACCAAACACTGTACAGATTATCCAGTGATAACTGTTTATGTCACAGAACTGGAGAAAGAAGCCATTGAAGAAACAGTCAAATATTTCTCAAAGCCTCTCAGATTATGTCATAGAGGCAGCAGCAGGAATGAGTATTTTTGCTAGAAGGTCAAATGTAAAGTGCTCGCCTATGGATTATGTTTACCCTGGACTTTGTATTGGTGAACAAACCCTTTACCTCTCAATTTTTTAATTCTCATATCCTCTTATGGAAACAGTTCTGTTCTCTCTGTTCTACTTGCCAGTCTGCTTCAGTTCCACAGCTTCCCACTCTTAGAAGTGGTGAGCATCCATACGGAAAAGAGCAGATACGGTTTCAAAGGAAGCTTTGTTAAGACGTCTTTGAAAGCAACAGGGAAAAACAGCCACAAGGTTGCCAGCTCCTACATGGCAGTGACACTGAGTAACGAAATATGCCAAGCCAATTTTCCTGGTGAAGTGCCTTGGATTAGATTACGTTTAGCCGGAAAAATGGACACAGTTCTGTCAGTGTCAGCGGAGCTATCCTGATTTACAATAGCCACTCTCATAAAGAAGCATAAATGTGGAAAAACAAGTTTATCAACTTGTAACTGAGCAGTATAGACTTTGGGCACCTCTCTCTGCCCATCTACATTTGCATCTACCCAGGACACCTCTGCTACCAGCTGAGAACCTACTGCTCTGCTTGCCTCTGGTATGAAACATGGTTATTCTTGGCTACTTTGCATTTCTGTTCTAAGTTCACATGAAGCTTATCTTCCTAGGGCTGTGAGAGGGTTTTTGTTCCATAAAGCTGAACTGCAGCTGAAGTTAACATTTGCTCAGCATGCTGTTCTCCACTCAGATACTCCGCTCAGATGTTGGGATGCTTATGGCAGCTAATTTAGTCTGAAGTCTGGGCAGATGTGTTTACATGTTTTAAAACTTGAAAAAGACTTCATTCTTTTTCTCTCTGTAAGGTTCCTGCAAGTGTTTTGCATCATTACAAGACTGGCATCAGGATGTCTAAACTTAGCTGTCTGTGTGATAGGGTCTAAATTCATCCTCTAGAGACAGGCTGGGCTCAGGTACCATATAAGGGTGGATACAGGCTTATCATGGGGTACAGGGGTCTGCGTGCTGCATCAGACAGCAGCTGGGTGTAGGAAGAAGAGCCAGCTCCTTGTCTACACCTGCAATATCCTATGCAAGCCGAACACACCAGGATTTTTACGTTTCTACAGCTTGCCACTGTCCCCTTTTGAGCTCACACTAGTATACAGTCATCCTACTGCAGCGCCATCCCTGCTAGAATTCTGCCAGTCACAGTGCACTTATTCATTGTATAAACAAGACAATGTCTCTCCTTTGTTGTACCAAGGTGTTAATAAAAGCCTGGATTTGAATTAAGAGGTGATAATGGAAAACAGAGACCCCAATGTGTCAGTCCTTCTGATGCCTACAAAACACCATCTGATGTCTCAAACATCCCGAAACAGCTGTACGTGAGCTGACCAAAAACTCATTTATAAGAACAAATCCTTAAAAAGCTTACTAGGGAGGAGAAGTCTGTGGCAGCTGGATAAGGAGGAAATAACAACAAAAGCTTGAAGTAAACATGGGAACCAATTTTCTTCTTGGTAATTCTACTTTCCAGCTTAGTCTTTTCTAACTAATTGAACTCTCTGAAATTAATGGCATATTTTTAAGACAGTGTCCGCTTCCAGATAAGACCTGACATTTATAATTTATACCAAGGAATGGGATGCAGAGAGGCTCTGGCTTACACTTACTGCTATAACAACCAAAGCCAGCCAACTTTGTTTCTTGCCCCATTGGAGGGTTGGAAGTGGAAAAGGGTAGAGGGGTCGCACCTGCGGGGAGGAGCGGACAGGACAGGTGACCCAAACCTGACCAACAGGGTATTCCATCCCATCTGCATCATGCTCAGTATAAAAGCTGAGGGATCAAAGGGTCAGCCCTCTTTTTCTTCAATGACTGGCATTCAAGGAGGACTCTGTTCATCTGCCTTTGATCCTGATCCCTGCATGCCTGAATCCAGATCTGGAATTCAGCTCCCACCTGTCACTGAGTCCAGTCTGGGACTTTCCCAGTGCCTGATGGTGACATAATCTTCATCCCAGGAGCTGAATACGGTTTTGTATATATTGTATATATTTCATTATTTTCTTTTTATTATTTTATTAATATTTCCATTAAAGTAGTTTAGTTTCTTTTTCAACTCATAAGTCTCTTTTCTCTCTCATCCTTCTCTTCCTGAAGAGAGATGCTCTCCCTTCTCTGAAGCAGAGAGAAGTAAAAGAGAGCATCTGCCATTTGTCTCAGTGGCCAGCCCAGCCCAAGCTACGACAAAAGTCTGCACCAAAAGACTAAACAAGGATTGCAGGTGAAGTCTGGCTATTAGAAAGAAAGTTTGATGGTTTATTCTTCATTGTTTTTCTGTATTTAATCTGAAAACATTCAACATTGTAAGTCAAAGTTCTCCATTCCTCTCCTTCCTCTCAGAATGATACTAGCTGTAGTTTACTTACTGCAAAAGATTTTTCAGTGGTTCTTAATTCAGATTTTGCAGTAGTTGAAAGGACTGAATATTGCAAATGCTCCAGAATTCCTGCATTTAAAAAATCTTGATCATGAATCTTTGCTTGCTGATACTAGTAGGAGCCTGTTAATATCATTGGAGTAGGTGTTGTTTGGCAGTGATGATAGGAAAATCCACCCCAAGGTGTATCTGATTGATTAACTGTTCAGAGGTGATTAATTATGCAGGCATGCCAGCTTTGTGAAAATCTACAAAGCTAATTTTCAGTTGAAACAAACACCGTGGCTCCTAACATGTCCCGTATTTGGCGTTGCGATCACTACCTCATTGCCTTGTATCTAGAGCTCGGTGACTGTTGGGTTCTGTAATGTAACGGGTAGAACAGCCCCAGGCTACTACCACAGTCCTCTTTCCTTCCCTCCCTGCTGATGTACAGCATTCCCTCACCCACTCAGCCCATCTCAGACTGGGGCCAAAATAATCTGCACAGGTGAGATGACTTACTTTCTTGCAAGCTTCTACATTATTTTTCCTTTGGCAACCAGGAGTCTCGCTGCTGAAAAACCTTGTTAAAGCAAAGTGAGTTTTAACCCAAAGTGATTCCAGGCAAGATGCTAATTCTTCCATTAAATTCTGGCCAGTTTTTCTTTTAATTAACTGAAGCAAGACCAAAGAGTTGGGGGATGAAAAATGGTATTAATCCTAAAGATCCTACAATGAACTTAAATTCTAACTTTCAGACTTTTTTACTTTTTTACATTAAGAAATTGACTCACAAGCACAGTGTCAGCTGTAATTACCAGCACCCATTATGGGGCCCAGGGAGAGCTGCCACTTAAGGAGATCGCTGTGGTGTTGGAGCTGGTCAATGGGAGCACTTGTCATTGCCCTCACTGCAGCTCACTGCAAAGCCCATCCCTCCGTGGGCCATAACAGAACCTCCTCAGGCTGGAGTCTTGAAGAAACCCACATCTAAGTGTTATCACTAGGCTATGCTGTTCATCTCTAGAATAGCTGGAGTTGGTTTTACTTCTTCCTTTGATTCTTTCCTTGCAGTTTGTCTATCTACCGCATTTCTGTAATTTTCTGAAAACTCATCATTCCTGCTGTGCTCCAAGTCAACCATATGGTTACGTATCATGCTGTGTTATACTCAGGAAGCGTGATGGGATCGAGTCTCTGTCCTGCAACACTAAACAAGCAGGGTTCAGTCTCTGAATTTCTCTCTTGTGCTTCCTTTGTGATTTTGAGAATTTCATTCTGCTCTAGTTGAATATTTGTTAGGCAGGATTAACAATCCAAGCAGGTTAAAAATACAATGATGGATCATTGTTTCCATCAGAAATCTTAACTTGGGGGGGGGTGTGTGTGTGTGGAGAAATGCTGTAGACTCTGACTGACTGCATCCGTGTCAGATAACTTCACTGTAAAATAAAATGAAGTATTTTATTCTATTTTGACCTTTTTCTTAATGGGATATCTTAATATTTGGTTTAATTATGCTTTTCATTTTTAGATTATTTTAATTAAACTTTAGTGTTACAAATAATCAAAATATGTGCACAGGGTTAATTCTGTTTTCACATTAGGTTTTCCAGGAAATATTTAAATTTATTTTTTTTTAATCAGATGGAAATAGTAAAATAACATTATTGCTGTTTCCTACAGTATTGTTGTTTTCAACAGGAATTTTGGCTGTCATCCAACTGCCATAACACTATTCTTATCATCCACATTTTGTATCCCTGTTGTTCGTTCACATAGTAAGGTCTTCAAGGCAAAGATTATGTGGACAGTAACCATCGTAGTCCGATAATATTTGGGAATTGTAGATATTATTGTAAATATAACGATTTAAATGCCTCTGCCAATATAATTAGACTCAATGCTAGCAAGAGGCTATAAATCTAGTCAGTAAGTGATGCTAACTTTATGGCATTCAGGCATTTATTTGCTTTATTTCAGTATTTTCTAGGTCAGAAATTTTAATCTGAATTGATTTCACATGAGGACAAATCACCACTGTCACAGCTGATTTCCCTGTCGTGTTCAACTCTCATTCAAGATTAAGATGTGCCTGGATGCCAAAATAGTACACCATGTACCTCAGTGAATAGTGGAATATATTCCATATGTTGATATGCTTATGATTTATCATAGCTTTGCTAGCCCTAGTGACCCCTATGCTTTTTGTCACAGTCTTGTGTACAATTCTACCTTAGGTATGTAAAATTAATCCACTTTGTTGTCATCACATATTCTGAGTCAAATCAGAAGCCAGACAAACCTATACTTTAATTCTTAATTTCTATATACATCCATATATAAACATAAAAACTTATTGATGGACTAATTTCATTAAATCACACAGAACTAAGTGGCTTTGTTTAAAAGGAAAGATATTTTCTCTGAGACTCGCTCAATATCAGCACTGTTCAGTGAGTTGAATAAACCTTGCTGCTTTTCAGCTTTCTGCAATCAGAGTAAATACGAAACCGACTTGAGAATGTGTTCGTTCAGACTTCTATCTGGGAAACCTTGTCCATTGAGAAAGATAGACTAGATAGGGAGAACAGTGGGCACTATTATAATGTTTGCCAAGAGCCTCCAATTGTGAGATCTTTTTTCCGTTCTTAAAATTTTAAGTGAATTTGAACCAACCAGACGGAAAGTTCACATGCTTGGTGCCTGCCTGGGGCAGTTTTCTACGGAAAGTTACTATAGCAATTTCCAGCTTATTCCAGGCTTTACAGTGCTCTGTTAACAGAGTTTTGGAGGAGAGCAGAATGTGTGGTGATTTCTTGTTGTTTCTACTTTGTATAGTATTTTTGTACTGAGTGTATCAGCCGTACTGCACTTTTGTTTGAAGCCACATTACATATTTGGTCAAAATGTCAATTAGTTGTAATAAGCTGTTATATACTAGTGATAGTAGACACTAATGTAGTCATCCTTTCAATGAGAAGATGCAATTTTTATTCTTGGTGCAAAATGACAGGGCTTGATGCCAGTCTTTTGTACGTAGCTGTACATCAGAAGCCATGCCCATGTTGTAAAATCAAGAAAAATGAATTGCTTAAATAGTGTGAGCAACATCATGCTTACATGAAACCGAAATGTAAGAGTAGTTTAAGGGGTACAGTTTTCACCTGTTCATGTTTAACAGTGAGGAGACAGTCCTGCAATAAACGTACCTCATCCTAGAAGGTAGGGAGATGCTTTACAGATGAGGTTCTGCTACCTGCATTTGTAGTCCTACTTGCTGATTTAATAATCTGAATTTTTATGATGTTAAGACAGAATTTCTCTGAAGAAAGATGTGCCTATAAAAGTAAGACAATTCTTAGAAATATTCAAGCTGCCTTTATTTCAAGACTGTGAACTTTCAGATCCTGAAAACCTTTCTGTGACTGTGATTCTGCCAGCTTTTTTCTCAAAAATAAAGTATTGTGAAGTTAAAACTATTGGTTGCAGGTTGAGTTACGGACCTGATAATACATTGAAAGGCCTCAGCCACTGTGAGTACCCCTTTATACTTCAGAGATAGCAAGGGATAGAAAGGATGAACATAAGATTCAACTGTCTGACCACAGCCTTGTAACATCGGTGTCTGACGCTGCACTCGGGAAAGGCAGTCTGACCTCACCAACCGCTGCAGTGAGCAGGAGAGACAAAATTTTATACAGACCGTCTTAAAACACTTGCACTTTTCATTTTCAAAAGCAACCTGGGGTGTTTAGGACTCGGTATTCCTAAGACTTACCCCCTGGGCTCCTAAGGCACTCTTAAAAACCATCTCTTGCTGTCTGTGCTGGCTCTGTGTTGCTTCTGGCTGCAGTGCAAAAACCATCTCAGAGGACAAGCTTGTGCAGAGGTGGAAGAACTGGTTCACACTGAAATCTGTTCCTCCAGACTGTACAGTTTCACCCATTTTGAGTTCCTCACATAAGACGCAAGGACAGCAATGCAGATTAGCATGTAAGGAAATAAAGAACCTTCATGTTAGGATCAGCCCCACCAAGTATTCCTTTAGCACTGGGAAGTGGCCTCCTACGCATCCATGCGTAGGAGGGAACTCCAGCAACTGGTTCCCGGTAAGCCTACCCCGGCTGACCAGAGTCTGAATAATAAAGCACCCGAAGTTGTGACCTGTGAAAGAAGCAAATTAATGTAGCCATCACAACTGCAGGCATCTGTCTGTAATTTCATGTCTGCATCATTGCTTCCAACTCCGGAAGGTACCCCGGCAACCTGTTGTAGCGTGAAACCTGTAATTACTTCATGTACAACACGGAGGAAAAGACAGGCCACTACGAGGTTAACAAATCAAGCTCTGCTAGACAAGTAGGAATGGTGAATTGTAAGCCCCTGGGTCCTTGTGACAAACATGCCACTACAGAATGCTTTCATTTATTATCGAGGGAGTTGCAGCACCTGTTAACATACAGGCGCCTTCGGGCTGTCGCCCATTCCATGCCTGGTGTTTAAATCAGCCATGCTTTACATTCAGCTCCAGACTGAAATGCTCTCTGAGATACCACTTTGCGTATTTCTTAGGTCTTCCAAGTACTTGCAGATGTATTTTCTAAAATATCACACAATTTGGATCCAACATAGTGTAACAGTAAACCTTTCCATCTCTTTTTTCCTAGCCGTAGCGGCTAGATAATTTTCAGATTGTGTAAATCATTTATGCACTTTTTATTTACATGATTGCAAGATACAGTCTTTTTCTTCCTTGCTTATACGAGCATTGAAGTGGCAAACTTTATTGAGTTCACTTAAACTTTTCCTGATTTACATCAGTACAGTTGAGAAGCAAATTGGAACCTCCATGAAGATAAAAAAATCCCAGGATAAGTATCTTGTATTTCAGTCTCTGTTCTTGTTGTTAACATATTTTCCTTTATATGGGCAGCAAAATAATACCTTTTCATTTAAAATTGCAGGTCCTGACAGAAATGTGTATCATTGGGCTTTAAAGATGTTTTAAAATCTGTACTTGTACTGTATTTGTATTTATTTTACCATCACAAACTTTCAGTTTTCTTAAGAAATCAATACTTCTTTATTCCATTTTCTGCTGGGCTATCAGAATAACTCTTATACAATCGGTTTTTGCTTTAAAACTTTTTTCGTTTTCTCCCTGTAATTCTGATTGCTTCTCATACAGCAACTTCATCAGTCTCTCCCTTCTAATCAGTTCAAGTATTTACTGACTAAACAATTAGTACTACTTCTTGCTATCTTCAAGGGTCACAACAGAACTAGTGTTCCCCTCACCACTTAAAAACAGATTTACTTTTCTTTTTTTAAAGGCTCTGAGATATGCTATGTTTAAGTTGTAAGAATTTGTGACGTGAGGGTTTAATAGTGGGAAAATGAACCTGGACTTTATTTTCCAGCCTTCAAAATCCTCTGTGTCTCCAGGAGCAATCCTATGCTGGATATCTGCCTGAGGCTGAGGTTCAGTTATGAGTTGGGGCTCAAAACAGCTGGGGGTCTGGCTGTCCTCACAGCAGCCCGGTGCCTGGTTAACAGCATCTGCTCCCGTAGCCATCTATCAGTGTGAATTCAGACATCCTTATTTTCATTTACATCACCAACCTATTTTAAATCATTTTAGGTTGTGGCAATATTAATATCCTATGGCAAGGAGCTCTACTGATTATTATCCATTGAGCAATTTTAAGTTCTTGGTCCTAAAAGCTGCATGACAGTGAATTGCGTAGGCTACTGACAGATATTTTAAATGTGTTTACTTCAATTTCATCAGTTTTCCCATTCTTGGAAGAGATTAATAGGAACTCTTAGAACATTTTATGAGACTCATTAATTTCCTTTTAAAATAAACCAAGCTAAATAAAATAGTCCAGTATTTTCCTGCAGAAATCTTCTTGTGTTTTTTACAGTATTTTCTCTGGTTTTCCTTGGACTCTTTCAGCTCCACAGTTTTTGACTAGAGGTATGAGAACTGTAATGATCAAGGTTTTTAATATTGATTATTATCAGCTATTTTACAGCTATATGCTCAGAATAATTTACCTGAAACTGAAAATTAAAAAAGAATTAATACTGAGGCTGGAAAGAGCAATAAAAAATGTGCCGTCGTGTTCCTGGGGCAGTAAAAGGGCTTAATGTCCTGAAGACAAAACCAGCGTTACAACAGGAAAGCCTCTCCTTTTTTCATTTAATTATTAGCTTCCAGTCACATGCCAAATGCTTGTCTTGTTTTCATACTGCTGAAGAGGAGATGCGACATCTTTGAAGCTTCCCCAAATATTTAAAAACCTACATCTTTGTGAACACAAAGAATTGCTTGAGACTGACAGCCCTGGGCAAACATGAAAAGAAAGGAATTACAAAGCAGCTTGGCAAAAAACGGAACTATGAACCATTATTTGTCTGTCTGATAGAGGGCCCAGTTTTCCACTCAGTTATGCTCACTTTTAATCATTCTAATTACGTAAAAGGTAAGATACTGATGTATTAGTAGGCTGTTCCTACTGTGGACAGAGCTGGACAATCAATCTGGTGATCTGGATTTAGTTTCCAGCTCTTCTGCTGATGTGCTGCATCATCTCAGGCAGCTCGTTTTGTTATTTCTGTGTCTCAGTTCCCTGGTATAAAAATTAGCATGGTGATGCCTTATTTTATCAAGCCCTTTAAGTTGTTAAATGAAAAATATATTATACACTCTGTTTTTAAAACCAACAAACAAACAAACCCTCACACCTTGAAATCACCGGGATTCTGTGAAACTCAGGGGCAGAGCAGAGGAAGGACAGATGAAGTACAGGTGATGACATTTTCATTGTTGATCAAGGAATTAACTTTTTTTTGTCCTTTTGAATTTGCACAGATCATCCTACATTGTTTTCACTGTGGTGTTTAACAAGGACTTGGATTAACGGACAGTGACTGGAAACTCTAAAGTGGGGTGTCCTTGCCCATGGCAGGGGGGTTGGAACTAGATGATCTTTAAGGTCCCTTCCAACCTAAACCATTCTATGATTCTATGATTTCATCTTTTCAGCTAAAAAGCATAACCTACCTTTTGCCTTGCCTTGAAATAGCTATCCCAAGAAATTATATTGGACCTATATTTATGGTGTAAGGGATCTCCTTTTTTTGTTGATTAATTCCTTTTCTCTGAGATAACTAAGCTTCTTTTAATTATCTTGCTATTTAAATTGGAGCAGATGGAAAACTATCTAGGAGATGATTACAAAATGGACAAGGCTATGGAAAACTGTTTGTATTTCTGGCTGTGTCATGGACCTCTTGCAATGCTAGGGAAGCTGCTTTGGTCTTCGAGCTAGTGAGTCTAGTACTGTGCACCAGCTGAGCCCTGAGAATTCACTGAATGTCTGCAGAGGCTTAGCCTGTTGCAAACATAAAATAAAACATATTAGTCCTCATTGTTTACTTTGAGATATAAGCTAGTGTGTTAGCCCTCTGTTCACTGCAGGGTAGGAGCTCACACGGTCTCCTGGCAGTCCGGTGTAGGCTGACTTGCTGAGCTGCTGGATCTTGTCCTTGCAGGAGAGAACGTTGGCCGCGTCGTTTCCTTGCAGCAGCGTGTTGTGCTGTGGGGCCTGTGAGATCAGTTGAAGTTTTTGCTGGCAGCCTCAGGGACATCCAGCCACGGGACTGTTGCTGGAGGCTCTCTGGGAGGAAACAGTCCCAGTTGCACAGTCTTCTTTTTGAAGAATGCAATTTTCAGCTCAAATAGAGGCCGGCAATCACCGATTTCTATTCAGAAGGAGCAGTGTAACCCGGGATTTCCATTCATACAAAACCTTCAGTACTTTACAGCATATGTTCAAGTGCTCTTGTTACATGGCCACACATAATGTAGTAACGAAAATCTGAATTTTTAAAAGCTGTGCTTTCAAGGTTTGTTTCAAAGCTGTAGTGAAGTACGTTCAAATGGAGCTGGACGAACAGTGCATTTTTCAGTTTGTCTGAACTGAAAAATTATATTAAAACAAACTGGCTTGTATTAATCCAAAATAGAAAAGACTTTGGTTTATTGGTGAAATATAAATACCAGAGATTTAATTTTGAGTCAACCTGAAATATTTATTCTATACAATTAGCATTTTTTATTCTTGCTTTGTATTAAGCTTTTTGTAGCGTCTTCCTATAATCCCTCCATCTTCTGTCATATAGTCCCAGTTTTAAAATGCATTATTGAAACCTAAAGCTGAAACTCTGTATCCTAAAAATCATTAAAATGAAGCATTTGAACATTTCCTAAATAAAATATTCAATTCTGAAAATGTCAGAATAGTCTTTTCCCTTCTCAATGTTTCACTTACTAACAAAATATACAAATAACTTCTGTTGCCCTGTTACTAAATTGTTTTTGTTTTTGTTTTTTTTTATTCTAAAGAAAGGCCTAGATCTAATTATAACTATCGTGAAGAAATGTTCTGAAATGCTAAACTATGTTCTTCGGAGTCTATTTCTCCTGAAGTTTATTGCACAAAATGTTTTTTTTTTTCTTGAGAGCTGCTCTCTGTAGCTCTAGAAATGAAAAATAAGGGAAGCAGAAGTGAACCATTGAATGCTGTGGTTTTTTTAATGGCATTAGCCCCCAAAAGGTTCTGATTATTTTCATTGATGGATTAGTCTCCAATACCAAATCAATAAAATAAAAGGAAATGCCTTTTTATACATAAAACAATTAATTTGCAGAGTTCTTACTACTTTCATATTAAACCAAGCTGTTTCCCTATAGAGAGACGAATACTTCTGTGAATAATAAGAACACACAAAGTTATTTGGGGGAGGAGGGGGAGTAACAAATTGAGGATTTTGAAAAGGAAATGCATCAGCTCCTAAGACAGCTAGTGAGGAACCTTCCATATGACAGATCATTTCATATTTTTCCCCTTCAGGATTTTTTTCAATACTCCTTTCAACTGGGTGGTAAATGGAAGGACGCGATTACATGAATTCGGTGCTACCGGCATAAATTCCAGACAGGCCGTGCATGTCAAAGTTGCAATCTTTGTTTCCATTCTTTACCTGATAAGGCCCAGCCAGGAGCTCAGGAAGTCAATGGGAATTGACTGACCTTTGTTAGTCTAGTTATGACTTAACACAAAACTCAATAGTCTATTGCGATTACTTGCAAAAGTTTCTCTTGATGATGTATAAATTAGTTGGATTTTTAGTCAAAATAGTGTTAGAACCCATATTATAGAAAATAAATGTTGAAAACATCTCTTCCTCATCAAGAACATTTTATTTAATCTCTCCCACAAGCAAAACAGAACTGCAAAGTAATAAAAATATTCCTATGTCAATCATCATATGGGATAAGACAGAAAAGACAGTGAAACTTACTTCTGCCTATGGACTAGCAGAAGCCATCAGGCAAGTTATTAAATAAGAAATCCATGACTTCTTGTTTTGCAAAGAGAGTCATAAAGTTTGGCTCTTTTAGACTTCCTTGGAGAATATTAAGCTATTGCACTACTGCGCCTTACTCCATCAAACCGTTCTGCGCTTATTTTTATAGCTGTTTGCCTTTATTTTTTGTGTAATGCACCTTTAAACTCTGAAAGGCTCTGCTGTCTTGCAGAGATGCATGGGTGTTTCAGTTCAGCGTAGACTGAGACAGAGACACCCACCTGCAGGCAATGTTTTCAGGAATATCTCATTTTTGTTCTGTCTTTTTTCTCTTGGTCACGTCAAAGTCATTCAAACTGAAAATAGCTGTTGATCTTTGGCTCTGTAGAAATCTAGCACAGAGAAATCAGCAGAGACTTTTTCACATTTTACGGAATTGTTTCCTTCAGACACTATAATATTCAGGAGTAGTATTCTGTATATAATAAATTTGACAGCATTAGCTAAATTTATCCTATCATAATGGAATTCATTAATAAGCCATTGTGTTTTCTTTATGATAGTTAGTGGTGATTAGTACCTGGATTTTCTTCTGCATTCTACCTAAGAATCAATTGTGACATTGGTTTAATGGATTAGTGTGTATCTATCAGACACATGCCAATAAAGCAATTGGTTCGCTACCAAGTACTATCAATCTCTACTGTAATTGCCAAGTCCAGTGAGTAACTGCAGCGGTGATAACAGCATTGTGAGCTAATTCCTTTTCATATCACAAGCCATTCAGCAGAAACTGCCTCTTTATTATTCTTCCTCCATGTGTTGAGCCTATTGACTGTTAGTCTGGATTAACAATGCTGAGTGGTGACAATAAATGCTAATAATTTTGCTTTTTAACACCCCATTAGATGACGTCGATTGTCTGAGTACCTTCACAATACAATGCTGAAGTTACTATTGTTCTGGTCCTTTTAGAAATTACATTCCTTAGGGCAAAAAGAAAATTATTTGCATATAGGCAGTTTGTGCTACCAGAGATTTAAGGAATGTTGAAATCATGGACAAGAACAGAGTTTTTGAAGAGCGTGGTTGCTGGCTTTTATTTCTAAATAGTCTGTTCCATATGTAAGCATCTCTTCTGGAGAGATGGAAGGAGAGGGAGAGGAATGGGAATACCAAACAAAAGACAAATATATATAAAATCCAAATGTATGCATTTGGAATACCAAAACAGTACACAGGGAAGTAGAGGGCAATTCAAAGGCATTTAGAGGAGGAAATTTCGTGAGCCCTGACATGGAGAGCAAAATAAAACAAAAAACAACAAGAAGAATGAAAAACAACCTTCTCAACATATACACAGGGCCAAATTTAGAAACAATGAGACTTCTTCATATGTACCAGTAAATAAAGACAATATGTTTTGAATGTGTTCATTTGGCACAGGCTAGATGAAAAGTTCAAATGCTGGCTGACGAGAAAGCATAAGAAGATATCTTTATGAATCAGAAATGCAGAATCCTTATTACAATTCATAACTCCGTGCTGGTTTTATTGTTTTCAAATCACACACAGTGCTTGTGCAACAGAATTCTCAGCTCAATATGTAATGAGTATGCTGTTCACTAGTGTATTTTATTTGACATTAGAAAGAGTTATAGAGCCATCCATATGATGTGCATTACAGAACGTGTCAACAAATCAAGGATGATTTTGGCTTCTTTAATAAACAAAATATACTTTAAGTAATTACTATTAACTGATAGTATTTACCAGGAGGCCTATTTTTATATAACAGAACAAAATGGAAAAGGATGGGAAAAAAAAAGAAAGTAAATGCAGAGTTGGATTTCATAGAAAAAGGATTAGTTTTATTTATTTTGATGAACATCCAGTCTTAAATTTGGTCTTGGGTAGAGAAATCAAAAGATGGAGCTTTAATGTTAATTAATACTTAGTTTTCACAAAAGAAAATTAAATGGATGACTTCTATGGTTAGAAAAAAAATCTTGTCATTTAACGTAATAAAGTTGGGCAGAACACAAAAAGTAACAGATTGGTAAAATTTTCTTTGCATTTTGAGACAGGAGGTTGTTTAAGGGCTGCGATAATGGGACTACAGAACTCTGAATTTAAATGCTTGTTCCAGTTGAAGACTTTCTGAATATCCTTGGATAAATCAGCTAATAAATCCTAAAACCCCACCCCATTTTTTTTTTCCTGATGTGATTTCCTTGCTTGGTTGCTTTTATTAGTCCTGACTACTTGATCTTTATGCGGTACCTAGCACAGCAAGAGTTGCTTTAAATTTTACTGGATGATGATTGGAGCCTCTATGACGTGCTGTAGTCACAGAAACTATTTGTTAAATTTTGCAAACATTTGGCATAACCCTTATTCAATGTAAATAGGAGAATCCACTGAAGCTTCTGTGTGTTACAGTTTCGTTGCCAGCTGTATTTTTTTATTATAGTTGAACACTGTGTGCCAGAACCCACTCACTTCTCACAGTTTTAATGTCTATTTTCTTAACCTAGAAAGAAAAAACATCTTCAAAATGAAATGAGTCACAACAATAAAGGAAACCAAGATAATTTTAAAAGTTTTTTTAATACTTTCTCAGCTTATTCCATGCTGACTTACAGTACTTTAATGAAAACATAGCTTTGCCATTGTTCTTGCTGGCGTATGAGAAAGGGAGGTATACTTGTGTGCATTGCTTGACCATTACATTCAGTGGTACTATGTCTCCGACCACATCCACGATTTCAGGAAATGCTATGCTTTCATACATGGTGCAACCAACAATTTGCAGAAAGCATGATAAAAGGTGCTTACTGGCATTTCTATGGAGCATTGCCTTTCTAGAACCAGTACGTGTTTAGCCAAGGATTCAATATGACGTTCTATGTGACACTGGTTGAATCAGAATTTCTGTTCTGCAAGGTTTTGAAGACTCTTGCAAAGGACCTATGTGTATCTGACTGTAAGGACATGCAAGAGTTCAAATAAAGAATTCAAATTTAGAATACAACCAAGAAACACTGTATTTAGCTTCTTTATATAAAACAAAACAGTATCTTCATAACTCTAAAAAAATCAATCTCATCCTGCAAGACTTCCACTGATAGAATAGGTAATAGGGAAGGGGATTTCTGTATTGAAAACAAATTGAACTTCAACCCATATTATTCCTCCTCAAGCAAAAAAAATCCTTCAACAAAGTAGTCCGCTCCATGTAGTGTAAACTAGTGAGTGGGTTCCTTAACTATCAAAGTGCTTTATTTTATCACTTCCATCATATCCACAAAGAGAGTCATAATTAACCTACAAGTTCTTTAAAGCTATAAGCACCAATTCTTTTAATTGGTTAAATGTTAGAAACTTACATTATGCAAATGCAAGGAGGGTTTACTGAAATTTGTTCTAGTGATAATCCATCTGTCTTGGATAAAGGCCAATGTACAAGCAATTGTGCCACTTTGAAAGAGCAGTAGAAGAAAGATCTCTTTTTCTTTTTCCACATGACTCAACATGATCTCTGTGTACTTTAATATTCCCAGCAACAGTCACAATAGCTTTTCTGAATAGGATTCCAGATAGTCTTTAACACGAACAGCTTACATTCAAGTTGCTATACCATACTTTAGCAAGAATGTTTATCACTGCTTGGAAATTGCACTATAAAAATGAATATGTTTTATTCTTTTAAAACATGCATAGTATCAACTCTTTGTAGCAGCTAACAATTTTCAAGCAGAGAAAGCTCTACCCGGTTACTCTAAAAAAGCAGCATGACAGAAATATGTATTTTCCACTAGCATTCAAACATTAAAGTAGCCAAGATAGAAAGACAAATCCCTTACTGCTGCCCTGCAGCTAGAGAATAGACCGTTAAATTTTTTTAACTGCTCTGCTCGCTGCTTACATCTAATGTGTTTCAAAATGGCATGATAATATCTTAAATTAGATGGGTACATGCACAATTTCATTTCATTGGAAACATACATGCAATATATTTTCTCAGTCCCTTATAAACATTTCTATAAGCACACTTTAAGTATTAGGAAGCTCCAATGATAATTTCATTTATTCTGCTTTAGAAGACAAATAAATGTTGCTGTGTGAGGAGCCTGGCTTTTGTATGGCATTTGTATTGAGTCTTATGTGGGCCGTGTCCTAAGAGATACTGTAAAGTGCTGGACAGCTGTACGGAGCCTTCCTGCCCAGACAGCCTCACTGACAGCACTGGGACGCTCAACACCTACTCTTTCCAAGTTAGCTCCGGTTCCCAGTCTGCAAACTGCGGACGTGTAAAAATATCTTGAGTTTTGTGAACAGCTCCTTACAGTTCTAGGTAGAGAGCACCGCATGAATTAA
Source organism: Burhinus bistriatus (assembly GCA_013397275.1). Classification (NCBI taxonomy): domain Eukaryota; kingdom Metazoa; phylum Chordata; class Aves; order Charadriiformes; family Burhinidae; genus Burhinus; species Burhinus bistriatus. Next base: position 1,408,419 of record VYXH01007725.1, on the reverse strand, counting down.
GCTTAATCGTGTAAGGGCTGAAGAATCAAGTGTTTCCATGCAGGAAAGAAGCACTTTAACCCAAAGCATGGTTAGCTTTGGGGGCTGGAGGAGCAGTGCGGTGGTTCGTGCAGTTGTATCATATATGTGTTTCCATTCCAGGTGGCACTGAGTGATTGAGAATGAGTAAAATCACACATTGGAGTGTCCCAGTTTGTTATTAGAAACACTGAAAGTGCAGAAGATTGTTTTCTAAATTGTTTCTGAGATGTTATTACCTTTCTCCTCTTCGAGTGAATCTTGCAGCAGCCAAATGCTCTGTGCTGTTAAAATGCTTCAGATGCTGCCTGTAGTTTATTGTTCCCTTGAAGCAATTTATTTCATTATAATGTACTCATGAAAGAACATTAGTGTTTAATTATCAGGAGAACTATTCTTAGCAAGGCTCAGACTGAAGTATGAAGTCCTTGACTGTTAGTTGCTGCTCATCTACAAACTGATGGTTGACAGAGCAAATGTCATGCAGGTTAGTTCAGTGATCTCATGCAAATAATATCTGTTGTGAACTTTATCATTTTTCCATTAAAGAATCTTTTTGAGAATAAATCTTGCCAATTTGACATACTCTGACTGACAGGCGAAAACTCATGTGGAAGTAGCTTCCCAGCACTGCAAGGGAAAGCGCAATACGGTAGTATCTCTGTGCAGGGAGGTGGTGCCAACAGAGTGGGAAGGGAGGGATAAAAGTCATCACAGATCTGTTTTTGCCCTCTGCACTGGCAGGGGGATTTCATTCTAGTTCACAAAAAATTCAAAGTAATGAACATGATAGACGTGAGGTAATGGAAGGAAACCTTGATGGGAACCCTGGTCTTTCTGCTCTAGTGCTGTACTTTAATCACTTCAGTTAAGGAATTATCCTATTTATTTACCCTTAGTCATTCAATAGTAGTTTTGCCATTTTTGCAGCCCATACATTATGGCTCCAAGTTGTGATCTGAATACCAAGGATTCCTCGGTAACTGCTGTACTCAGGAGAGTAAATCACACAAATAGTAACACATTGGTATTTGGTTATATAGCACTTCAGATGCAAAGGTCTGGCAAAGGAGAAGAGAATGACTCAGCAGTAAGACAGGGAAATAATCAAAAGCATGGCAGAAGGTATCAGGCTTGCTCAAAGAGGTGAGGCAGCAAATCGTATGGGGAGAAGCACTAGGGAAGGAAAATTATAGAAAGTGATTGAATATGAGTATGCACACCTACTGCAGATGGGCTGCCTCCAAAGCCCTGCAAGGTCCACTGCAGTCTCTGTGTCTGCCCTATTTCTTGTCCATAAATCAATATAAACAGTTTGTTCAAAAATTAGAGAGCCGTGATAATAAAAAAGTGATAAATGTCATTAAAAGCAAGTACTGAGTAATGTGAGATGGCTTTTATTCATTGTTTCCATACATAGTACCTATATGCATGGTATTCTCTTGATACACTGGAATCCATACTACAGTGCATAATCTCCTTAAACTTGAAATAGCAAAGCATTCAGCTTCCCTGTCTCTGTGATTTCTGCATTTCAATTTTAATCTTGCCCTCTGTTCTCCCTCTTCCCTTCTCTGCTAATAAAATACTGTGCCCTGTATGCAGCACTGTGATGGAAGAGACAAATCTTCATTAAATTTAAAATGCTCCTGGATTTCATAATCACTGGGAAAAGGCAAAACACCTAATTTCTTTTTTACTCCCCCACAAAATCTAATTCTGTGAAAAATCCTGCCTTTATCAGCAACATCAAAGCTGAAGTTTATTCTTCAGGACGTTAAAATTTGGCCTTTAATCATAGACTTGGCGAAATACCATGCACAGTGAAAAACAAAATGAACCTCCAGTGTCAGGATGTCATTTGCAATCCCAGCTGATTAATCATTTCGTTGTTCTTATAAATGAATGTTAATTGCCATGTGCATATCTACATGCCGAATGTATTAAAACATTAGGTGGGAATTTTTCATCTTCACTGGCTGAACGTACCCTGAGGGCAGGACACTGTCGCTTAGCAACTCTGAGCGCTGTCACCGTCTCAGGGGACGGCACATCTGCCAGCAGTGTACCCCAAGTGCCAGCCTGCTCCGCGCACGAGCAGTGCGCCGCGCATGCCAGCGTGCCCTCCGTGTGAGCAGTGCACCCCACCCACGCGTGCACCCCGCACGCTAGCAGCGTGCCCCACCTGTGAGCGTGCCCCACACGTGAGCAGTGTGCCCCACGTGCAAGCCATGCAGCTCATGTAAACGTGCCTCATGTGCAAGCACACTCCACATGAGTGCAGCCCATGTGCAAGTGCCAGGAGGATGGCACCAGTCTTTTTGCAGTGGTGCCCAGTGATAGGACAAGGGGTAACGGGCACAAACTTGAATGTAGGAAGTTCCATCTAGACATGAGGAGGAACTTCTTTACTTTGAGGGTGGCAGAGCACTGGAACAGGCTGTGCACAGAGGTGGCGGAGTCTCCAACTCTGGAGACATTCAAAACCCACCTGGACGCCGTCCTGGGCAACCTGCTCTAGGTGACCTGGCAGGGGGGTTGGACTAGATGATCTCCAGAGGTCCCTTCCAACCCCGGTGATTCTGTGAAGCGTACCCCACGTTTCAGCAGTGCACCCTGCATCCAAGCAAGCCCCACGTGTGAGTTGTGCCCCTGTGCAGGGCTGGCTCAGCTCCAGGGCATCGCAGGCAGTGCGGCCTTGCCCACAGGGAGCTAATGAAAGGCTCGTTATCAGCTTATCAGCCCCACATGTGCTGGGGAGGGATGCTGGAACATACCAGGACATTCCCTCACCACCTGCTGTAGCAGGAGAGCTCCTGCTCTGTTTGTGCTGTGCTCCTCCAAAGGTAAGGGAAGGCTTAAACAACAAAAATGTGTATAGACTCCTCAAAATATGTATTGTTGATGGAAATTATTCTTGTCCCTGTTCTCCTCTTGCTTTGTAGTTGCTTTTGGCCTCCTCAGCGGTACTTTTTGTGCTATGCTGGGATAATGGGAGAGCCCCTGCCTCACTCAGCTCACCCTGGTGCGCTGGTTTGTGACTGCGGTGCTTTTGGAGGCTTCCACAGGGCCTGTTTCTCTTCAAACATCTGTGTGTAGTTGTACAGTTACAACGGTGGTTGTTCTGGGTGTCAGGAAGAAGTAACAGAGTTTTCCCGTGGCAGCTCAGCTGAGCAGCAGGTTTTGCGAAGAAAGCTGCCGTTGTTTTTCAGGTTGGTTTTGTTTCTTTCAGAGGGAGCGAAAAAAAGAGCTTAGCACATATGTGTCTTTGCAACCGTAACTATAGCGCTTGCTATACCATGAACGCTATAATATGTATTGATTTGTTTGCTTTCTGCTGTGAAATGTTTAATGTTGCTGCTTGAAAGATGATTTTTTAAAAGTATGGTGTTATACTGAGTTGGTTCTGACATAAAAAAATCCAGAGAAAATGAGTAGGGGAGAGAGCAAGGATATCAAAATGATTAATTGCTGCATTAGCATTCAGGCACTGAGTGTATTTTGCTTTACGGATTGCTTGTTTCTAAGGGTATGATCATGGCTTCTGGATTGTATTAAAAAATGTGTATCTTAAGCATTGATGCTTAATTTTGGATGGATTACATTCCTGTAGAATGAAGGAAGGAGAGGGAAGAGAAGAAGGAGAAGAAGGTTCAGTAATTAAAAAACCAGCCCCAGACAATGCAGAGTGTGGAGCCTGAAACAAGCTTGATCAGCCAGCATTTGTGAAGCCAAACCACTATCCCAAAAACCATCTTTTACATGTTTAGAAGTGTGTGAAAATTGTTGCTACCATGTCTGTCCTATGAAAAGTGGGTAAATAAAGTCATTGCAGTGCAGTGTCGTTGCAGTGTCGTGGACTTTTGATGGGGTTGGTGGTGATCTGCTAGATCTGTATCTGCTTACTTGATCTGAGTTGAGTTTGGTTATTAGGTCAATTCCTTGATCATATTGCAAAGTTTGGAGAATTGTTCAGGAATCTTTAAATGGTGATGTATCTTTGTTATTGTTTTTAAAAATAGCATGATGAATTTCTCCATTGTGATCAGGACTTCAGTGTTAATATAAAATATAGATACCGTCTCTGTTTTGTAGCTAAACCTACATCTAATTTTATACATAAAGCTAATCCCACTGTGACCTATATGCTTTAAAGTAGCCACATGCTTGGGCAGTATTTTTTTTCATGTGAGGACCGCAAAAATCTACAAGTGTTTCCAGGTAGTTTTTGCTGGTGTTGCAACAGCACAGAAATAACCAGGTGTCAGACCATTCAGCTGACCAAGTCTTGTGAAGGGCTAACTACAAAGACATACCCGTGGCTGTGGTTTGGCTGTGTGTATTTGCAGACTAGGCATGGATTTTGGCGATAGCGTTGGTGAATTCACTATTGCAGTTGAGAACAAATGACTGTTAAAGAGCATGCCAGAGACATGTAGCTCAAGGTCTGTTTATTAAAAGGCGAGTTGTTTTTAATACATTCTCATCTTGTAGAACTGGCCATGCATGATTGTAATGAGTGATGGCCTGATTAAATCAACAGCAGACATGGAAGAAACCCTATTAATCTGTAAACATATGTGATGCTAACAGCTATCAAAATGTAATGTTGCAATTATCCTAGGTGGACAGGAATAATTCTCACTAATGAAATTCTGAGGATATATATTTGGATGCATGCTTTGGATCCTCTATGTTCTGTGTCACTTCTATACTGCTAGAAAGAAAGGTTCCAGAATTATTCCCAGGTAGCCTGAGCGCACGCCTTTTGATTCCAAATTCATTTTAGCACAGCCTGCCTGGGGACAGGCTTTGTAAATACAATGTGCTATCAAAACAGATCATGCGTTCTCAAACATGTCAGTGGCATCAGTCCTTTTTTTTTTTCTGTGGAAAAAAAAGCAGTAATTTCATATCAGATTATACAGCTTCACAATCATATTTTTAGAAATATCAAAGTAATAGTGAAGAATGTGCAATATACTGTAGCAAGTTCATTTAGATAAAACAGTTTCACTGTATACATAAGTTGCAGCCCCAAAGATTCCCTCTGGCAAGTCTCAGAAGGTGGAGAGAGAAATACAATTTTGTTCTCTTCTTCGCTTTTTTGTTCCCCTTCCCCCTGCCATATCCCACCTAGAAAATCTACAGAGGATTTGTCATTCTTATTTTGATTAATGAATGCAGCAATTCTGTATGAATCCTACTACCACATCCCAGAAGCCATTCTGGGCAGGAGTGTCACCTCCTGCACTTTGTGGCCCTGTCCTGGGGTCATGAGGTGCATACTGTAGACTTAGGGCCCAGTCTTGAGAAATGTAGCACCCTGAGGAACTATGCTTACAGTTTCTATTGCTCATTATTTTGCTCCTTTTGCCCAATACTGTGACCTTTCAAGGAAGCTCTCGGGATCCCTTCATTCGAAGGTCCGCTCTGGATGTGGACTGCACCAAGTCTTGCTCCATTCCTGCCCTGGATGGTCCCCTGACGCTAACCCACCAGTTCAAGTCTTGGGTGAAGCAGGTTCCTACACAAATAATGGCACGGGGAAAGGAAGGGATGGGGGAAGGTGGGGCTGGATGCCTCAGCGCTGATAAAAAGCAATGGAGAGCGTTGAGGTCAGGGGTGCATGGAGTCCTGGCCTCTGGGGCATGGCAGCGCTTCCCGTACAAAATGCACTGTCTCCAGTCTGCCTGAGCAATGACCACTCACCCCTCCTGTGGGTAGCTTGTTCAAGTTGCTCACCACCGTTAGTTTTGCTCCTGTTGTGATTGAAGTGAAATTGGTAGCTGAAATCCACCCTGATGCAAAATGCCAACACAAAACACGTAATTCGTATGGGTCTGATCTTCTCCAGGTGCAAATAATGTTCTAATAAGAGTTAGAAGATACTTAATTTGTCTTCAAAGGCTTCTTGTATAATTGAGGCCCAGGCACATGCACAATATTTTGAAAGAGATTTCCCCAGTCACGTCTCTCTTGCGGTGTCCAGATAGTCTAATTTGCCGCTGGGGGTGGTTTGGAGTTTGAGTGAAAAACTTGCAATTGGATTAGCCTTTATCACTTTTGAAAATTAAAAACAAAACTAAGTGGTGGCAAATGAGGATATTTGATGATTTGTGGTGACTTTGATATAATAATTGACTTCTAATATATGGTTTCAAAGCAATCTGATGAGATTGACCCTCACAACTTCTGTATCTATTCTATTTCTATCTTGAATGTCCATTAGAAAGAAACCTCTCAATGTCTTTGTACTAAAATTCCTTTTATCATTTGAAGATTCTTGAAAAGTGTAATAGGAGAAAGAAATTACCAGGAACGCACCTGATTAATTCAAAAATTAATTGAGGCTAATTTAGATGACATTAGATCATGATGACTTTCATTAATAAATAAAACTATTATCAAAAGGAACAAGCATTTTTCCCTAACTTTGAGTATACCTGTTCACTTCCCATCATTTAAGTAATCAAGCAGTTTCTCGCTTCCCAGTGATCACCAAGGGTGCAATTCATTGTGGCGGAATGGACCTGCTCACAGCTCAAATACTCAAAATAGTAGGAGATGTCTGGTGCATAAAGCTTTGTCCTAGATCTCTGAATGAGGATGAATATTTTAATTGTTCATATTACAGCTGCAGCTTTTGCCCCAGATGTATATTCTGAAAAATATTGAGATAAATATTGCTCCTGATGGCTTAGAAAAGCGTAGTGATCTTGTAGAGCTATTACGGGAACTAAGGCAGACTCCCCTATAGTGAATTACTGAGGAATTGGCTTGGGATGCTATGTAATTTCTCATTTGCTGTAAAATCAATAGTATTAGCCATCTGCCACCATTTCCATTTGGATGATGGTAGTTCCTAGAAGTTCCTCTTGAGCTTGATTGTCCAATTGCATTTGGTGCTGCGCAAAGCGCAGAGTAAAAGAAAGCCTCGTTCTAAGTAAGTTGTGGTCTTACAGGCGAAAGCGTGGAAAAGGACAGATGAAACTACTCAACTAGAATTGCATGAATCCTTGGTAGAACTGTTACCTGAACCAGCCTGAGTGTTGAACCTGAACACGTATGCCTGTGAGAGGAAAGGGCTTTCTTCTAACTTCCATAAAAGCAGGACAGGACTCAAGGAGGCCAAGGGTATAGCAGCAATAGTGGTGGGAAATGCTAAACAATGATACTTTGCCTGGGTGTTTTTGTTATTTTAACTGTCTTGGGAGATTGCTGTATCTTGATTGCCATTTCTTCAATCCCTGTATGTAGCAACATTAATTAATAAAGGAGTTGCAACATTGGCAGGCAGGTGGTAATTTTAAGTGCTGTATCCCATAGAAGGAGGAGTTCAAGATGCTGCCAATGGATACAGATGCGCTTTGTCTAAATGTCCTCCTTTGCCAATGAACCTGCAGACTCTGATACAGTATTGATATGTTTTCTGCATGGGACTGTTCGCTGTAATGTGCAGTAATGCTGATCGGAGGTGGCTTCTACAGCCTCCCCCTCCACCTAGGCTGTATCTGACAACAGCCTCTACCCCACCATTGTTATCGTTATGCCAGATGATAATGGCTCAGAGAGTAACCAGCTGGGGGAGGGTTTATTTTTAGATATTCTAAATACTTCAGAGTCTTATATAATTGGATTTGAGCAATAGTTGATGCCAGACAATCTCACATAATCAGTTACAGAGCTCCATCAGTTCTCTCCTTACATTCACAGAACAGTTTGTGCCCCAGAGAGGGGGTTAGGCAGCAAGCAGCACATCTAGAGCTGCAAAAACTGCAAGAAAAAAGCAATGGGTTGAAGACTCCTGAATAGCGAGCGTATATGTAAGAAAATAAAAATCTTTAGATAATTTCCAAATGGGAAGAACTACATTGGTAAATATACTCAGGTTGAAGTCCTAAGGCTCAGTATCGAACATTTTTTAACAAGCATCTGCTGAATCAGTTGATACCTTCTTCTGTGATGCTTTAGATAAACTGTCCTGATAGAGTTCCAGGCCTTGGTTTATGAAACAGGAGGACTGCTTTTCCGCTATAGAAATGAATACTAGGAAACCCACACACAGCCTTGGTGTATGGTTGTGCTTGGCATGGCTTTCGTTTGTACAGTGGCTTATTTGTGGCACTTTGCTTAGTTGATGAACTTTGTAAATGTTTCTGTGTTTAGACAAATAAATAAATTGTGCTCTATCCGTGTGGGGTACACAAGATCCAGCCTCAGGGCTGCTGGTAAATTCTTACATTGCTCAGTTACACTCAATATTTGCAGAAGTCCACTGCTGTTTGTTCTCTATCCCGTTCTATGGTGTATCATCTACTTAAACATTTTGTGCTCACTGGAGAAACTGTAGAAATGGCCAGGAAAGATAAAAGTAGAAGGTCAAACAACAAACTGCACTGTGCAATTAACCTGGCTGCTGTTCCTAAATCACAAGTGGAGGTTATTTTCCAAAAAAGGGATCAATATATTGCTTGTTATTGTTACACATGAAGGAAAAATAAATGCTGTCTTGAGCTTCTTTTCATGCTGAATTGCTTATCACTCCTTAGCAGCTTGATATAGTGTAGAAGGCCAACAAGCCTTCAAAGGTCCCCTTTTCAGAGACCAGGGCTGGAGCATTCAAATGCCGTTGGTTCAATTCCAGGTTCGGATGATGTTGACTTTTAAACCTCAGCAGCACAGAAGGTGTTAGACTATGGGAAAAAACCTTACTCCGACCCAAATGTTCAAGGAAGGTTGAGCATGACTGAGACCTCTCCTGCACCTGTCTAGATGAGTATCCAAGCCCTGCATGCTGTGTTCATATGTATGACCAGTAAGCCCAATCTGCAGACAAGACTTTTCAACTTCCTTACCCATATGTTGCTGCCTAGAGGACTTGGGTGTTATACCAAGTTATTGCCTTATATATACCAAGGTATATATAAGTTATTGCAGTGTCTTCAAAGAGAGAGAAGGGTCTGTATCTGTAGCACAGGAAAATGTTGCATGTTTTCCTAACGGTCTTCAGGTGATACAACAGAAGAAGTTGAAAGTATTTGTGAAATATGTAGCTGCTTAACATATCAGAAGTAACTCGGGGACAGTTCTGTTCTAATCCTTACCACCCTGTGAGGCTGCCTTTCTGCATAGATTCTTGTCTCTGAAGACCCATTGCTCATAGGCTTTGTGTGATACAGTGACAGAGACAGTTACCCTTGAGAAACTGTGGAACATCAGAGTAGGTAGGGGACTACTTGAATTCTCCTGCCGGAAGTGGATTTAGTGCATTAAAGTAGTACATAAACAGAAAAGAAATGGGAAAAAGAATATAATTCACGTTCTATTCTAAAATGAGGCATCTGATGTGATGAAGGAAATGCTAACTTTAAAAAAAAAATCTGTTTGCCTTGTTTTTATCAGGAAAGGCCATTTTTCTTTTTGCAGCATCTATTTTTAAGCAGTTGAATTAAAATTAATTATTTAATATCTGATAACCCTTTTTGCACAGAGATTTTTCTGAAAGAGCCATTGATTTCCCAGCTCGCAGCATGTTCACCAGCCGCAGTATGAGTGCTTCATCTTTTAATCTCCAGTATGAAAGGAACAACAGAGGTCACTGTGGACTTGTATTGTTGGAAGTGATTACTGGCAGAGCTTAGATAGCTTACAACAAGGCCAGCCTGCTCTTCATTTAAGTTTGTATATATTTATTTCTCTTTGCTTCCTCCCCTCCACCTGGGACCCACATGTTCATGAGTCCAGGAAGAGCTAATTAAAATTACTTGTTCCTTTTACATAAGTCTACTAGCAGCTTGGTACAAAGCCAGAGCAGGTATCATTTTAATATATCTGCTTTAAAAATGATGGTATTGTCCTTTCTCTCAAGCAAAACGTCTCCTGTTTCTGTTCCCCCTTACTCCTACCTTTAATTCCTGTTTACTAGAGATATTGAACTCACTGCCTTGGAGACTTGAAAAAACAAGCGGAGGATCTGTTGGATAGCCTGCTATAGCAAATGTCATGCCTTTTCTACCTCTGGTATTTTACAGTAGACCCCATAGTAAGAAACACTCCGTGTCTGAAAGAGCTTCCAATTACAGATGGGAGACACAGGCATAAAGAAGAAAAATTATACTGTAAATTCTTTCCACACCATTTAACCATTCAAATCTGCTGTTTTGAAAGCAAATGCCTTCCTCCTTTGGACCTTCACATTCACTTGTACTTTCAAAGATCCTGAAGCAAACAGACTAAGTGAAAGAAACTAAATATTCTTTCCCTGTAATGGAAAATACATAATGAGAGGCAGTGCTTTCTACGTCTGCTTGTAACCACAGAGATTATTGTGTTCCCAGTATATTCCAGAGCTGGCAGTGAAATAATAGACAATACACTGGATCTTTAAGGTGAAGATGAATATGTAGCTTTATCATTAGAAGAATAATAGGCATACCAACCTGAATCTTGTGCTAGTAAATTTTATAGAATATTTACCTTGTTGAATTCTCTTTTAGTTGCTTTTACTGCAACCAAGACAAAAAACCAGCAACCTTATTATATGAATATATTTTTAACTTAGGCTTTCACACCAACCTGTCCCCTAATAATGAATAGACTATTACATTGATGGTGTGGAGCGGTCTAAAGTGCATGCATAACTTTTGAAGACTGTAACAGGTATCTAGAAATTTTGTATAATTTAACAACAAGCTGAAGGGGAAATTTCTTATTCTGCTTTTTCTGATGCAGGGTTAAGGTTTTTTTTCACATCAAAAAGGACTTCTTTGTGTGCAAATTGAACTGTGAGGTGTTTTTCCTTCTTGAGGTGCTGGGTAATATTCAAATGCTAGCTCAGTTTTAGTCTATGTTATTGTCTTTTGAGATGTGGTGTGGGTCTGATAATTAACTTTAAAAAAAATAAAAATTTTTAAATATTACCTATTTAAAAAGTCCATGGTAATTCTTAGAAACTCAGTGCCAAAATAGGACTTGCAGCTGTTCTTGAGAATGTAAAACAAGGATTTGCTTTCTACACATCAAGGTAGCTAAGTGTGACACAGGTTGGACGCTTAGGGTCAGCTCTGTCATGGTAGTTGGGTACCTTGTGGATTTTCCACCCTAGCAATACAAATTTGCAAGAGCTGAAGATTTGGCCACCAGTGTTCTACCAGCTCTGTGATTACTGTAAGATTTTTGGCTTCCTTTATACTTACTTCTGATCGCAGTGGGGGCCACTTGGTCTGAGAGCTGCAGACGTAACCAGACGTTGTGCTGTACGTGTATGTTTCAGGGAAATGTTTAAATTGGCATTTGCAAAACTTGGCTGGCTGCTGGTAGCAATAAGAGACAAATATCACTTATCAGATTATATTACACATTCCATAAATGCCAAGGTCTTTCCTCTTTGCTGATCAAATACAGTAAAGAACTGGGATGAATCTGAAACCAAGAAACTTATTCTGGTTCTTTAAATAATATAATATAGTGCTGTCTTACCCACAATTACATGGACTTGATATTTCCATTACAATAGAACCATAAAAAAACATTGTAACTGTCCATTGTGGTGGTATATACTATACAAACTTTTTTTTTTTCCCTTCTCCATTCAGTTACATGGGAAATTGTAGCTAGACCTAATATTAAAAATTCACTCAACACATTTGCAGCGTTACTAATAGGATGCACCGGAAGCTAATTCTAACTTTTAAAATAGTAAACTCTATTAAATCATAAATATGGCATCTTTTGTATGATACATATTGTATATAAATTACATAGCAATACTCTGGACTTTAGCTATTTCCTCACTCTTCTTGCTTTCACTATACTTTCTGACGTTTTTTACAACAGCTTATTTTGCAGTGGCTACAATAAATAGCTCATCCACCTTCTAGTGGATGTGAAGAACGAGATTCTTTGGTTTAAAATGAGACAGTCCTTAATGCTTATTTGTGAGATGTTATTCCTACGGGTGATCACGCTGGCTTCAAATCTACTCACAGCTGGTTGTTAAGAATGGATGACTGCAACTCTGAGCAGAAGAGGAGCGCAAGATCTCATTTCTCACTACTTGGAATATGGCTTAAATGTTGCAAAAGAATCCTTTGCCCAGGGTGAACTTCATCCTAACGCTAGGATGACAACAACCTGGTCTTAACTGGCTAGCTTTTTTTAACTCCTAATTCTGTAATTCAAGTCCGGGAAAGTGAGTGAAGTACAACTGATTGCTCAGTAAAACACCCAATTAGAGTAGATTATCTGAAATAAAGGAATGGCAAACAAGAATTTATTTTTCTTTATCATTAGGGGAGGTTGATAACAGAATCACTGCAAAGCCAAAGAGGAAATCATCAACAGAGAAGGGATTTTTTTGTTTGCTTGCTTGCTTGTTTTAAAATGTGCCATTATTTTTCTTCTTAGCAGTTTGTGTTTTGAGGAGGTTGTTGGGTATTTTTGTTGTTTGTTCAGGGATTTTTCGCTGCTCATTCTGTGTACATGGCCTGGGCCTTCCTTTGTCTGCTGATGTCCCTCATCTCTAAATCTTATAGTCTTTGCTAGTCATTTACGTAAGTAATGACAGTAGTCAAGCATTTCTCTTCCATGGACTGCCCAAGAGAGATGAAGATTGTTCCCCACAGAAACAGTACAAATGCAACCTTGACCATAAGTGCTGAGCTTAGATATTAAAGTTCATTGGTTTAAGCATTTTGTTCTGCAAAATAACACTGGAAAATTTATTTTTTCTTGCTGTGTTTAGTGCTGTGAATTGGTTTATGCTTGTTTGTTGAGATTGCCCTTTGCCAGCATGGCAAGACTAGCGATGGGCCACTCGTCAAAATCCTGTGTCTCCCAGCACTCATTAGTGTTCTGGGATGATTTCTCCCCCTCCCCTTTCTCCTGTGAATTAAACTGTCAAATTATTGAGCCAACAGTTCATGACCGGTCTAAAAATACTGAAGAAAATAAGTTCTACATGGTCTATAAATAGACTTATGGGTCATCTTGGATGACAGCACTAGGTATTAGGTTGTGGGGTTTTCTTTGCTGCTGCCTCTTTCTCCTGATTATTCAGAAGGGGGTCTGCTTTTGCTTAAGCTCCTCGTCCTCCCAGGCTGCCTTCTGTTGCTCTCCCCACACACTGCCGAGCTGTTATTTGTAAAAGAGAGCCGACATCTGTGCGGGTGGGACGAGTGGTCTGCCATACAGACCCTCATCAGCACTCGTGTGCCAGCCTGCAAGAGGACCCCATTGCGGCAGCTATAGATAGTCCTTTTTAACTGTAGATTAATGTCTTCTGCGGATGTGTGAGCATTAGGTTCGTAATGTTGTTTCCAGTAATAAACAAACAGGAAGCAAAGTCCTATTCACTTGCTCCTGAGAGCCCCACCATCTGTCATCATGTATAGATTTTCAGACTCGCTGGTTTGCTAATTAATCATATTGGGTGCGAGAGTAACTTGCATTTGGCATTTCTGCAGGGAAATAAGAGAGAAGGGAAAAGTCACTCCAGCATCCCTTCCCTGCTTAGCCTTGTTGCAAGGGACAGCTCATCAGAGATGGCGAGTTCCTCGTGGCTGTTATGTCCCCTATCAAGCGAGCAGGTGGCGAGTGGGAAGGCAAGGACAGGCTGTGTATGGAATGTCTGCTCTGCCTGCCCCAAAAACACGGATTGGTGGTTATGACAGGGAAAATGATCTGTGCCAGATAAAGGGCTGATGGAGAGAACATCCCTCAGTATAACTTTGTGCTGATCTTCCAAAGGTTTTGCTGTAGCTCCGCAGATACACCATGTCTGGGCTGAAAGACATGCTTAAAGAACTGAATACCTGACACAATGTCACTGGTAAGTGACATTGCAGTAAATGCAGAGGGAAAAGCTCTGTATTCCCAATATGTGTTGTATATGGTACGATGAACACACGCTGAAGAATGAAGAGCACATATTACAGAATATAAAATGTCTCTGGCTGCACATAAACTGTATTTCAAGTGTTCTGTGAAACTGGCCTATTTTTATGAATCTCAGATATATTGACAGACAATATATAGGCAAAATGTGATTGCAGCAGTTCTAAAAATCATTTTAATGATGTAAAGTAGCAATATTTTTCACCAGTTATAAAATTATATTGGCTTCCTATAATTCATTTAATGGTAATTATTCTAAAAATACTTCCACTTGAAGTAAGTATCTGTAAGAGCTTCACAGAAGTGGGAATGTTTGCCAGATATTTGCTTACACAAGCTACACCTTCACAATGTAATCAAAGAAGCTGTTTTGCTATTAGTTCTGCTTGAATTTATAGCCTTCAAGCTACTGGCAAGATGTGGATGAATAATGCCAGTGTCGAGGCACTGTGAAGGCTCAGAAGGAACGTAAAATTCCTTATATTTCAAATTATTCTCCAAAGCTTTCAAAATTGGATTCAATTGAATGAATTCTTGGAAAGAGAAAGTAATAGCTTGTCTCCATTTGTAACTGGGCCAGGCATAAACTACAAGCTTTACTGCTGCCTCCTACACTGCTCAGGAATTCAAAAATATATCTGAATGATGAGCAGCTGAAGAGGTTTTGCCAGTACTGAAACTCCGTTATCTCTGCCTTGAATCATTTTTAATGTTTGACTCTGCAGAGATTCAGACAAGGAATCAAAGGGCTGGATTCCTCAGCCTGCTAAATTGAACCAGCTGTTGAATTGGCTGTTTCCCTGTAAATGGAATATATTTGGCCAGAAATGTCTTTGTAAGCTTCATGTTTCTGTTGGTTGCGGTGCTTGTCATTGCTTTCCTATAAGTCCCCCTCTCCCAGGTCCCACCAAATCCGGGCTGCCCAGAGCTGAGCAGAAAGGATGTACGAGGAAGGAGATGGGATGGGGGAGACCGTGGAAAAAATTCAGGATGGGAGGCTCAACCACACCTCCTTATCAGCTGGTATTTGGTTGCGTTGCTTGAATCTGTCTGCCCAGAGCTGCGGTGCAGGCCAGGAGAACCAGAAATGAGGTGGGAACAGCCTTCTTCAGCTCTGAATCTTGTGCTTTACCTGGTGTTTAGACTTCTGTAGTGGAGAACCCAGTCAAACTCTTCTGTTGCTCTGTTTTGGACAGGCTGGCTGTACTGGTGAAATACACAGTGCCGGGCGCTCTGTGGGTGTTGCAGCCTGGAGCTGGTGATGTCTGTGGAAGTGTTGGAGGAGGACACTTAGCTGTAGGGGTGTAAAGTGATAGTACCAATGTCTAATGTACAAACAGGTGGTAGTCAAGACAATAAAGCAAAGTTCCTGGAAAGTTTTGTGCTGCCTTTGCCTGTGATTTGTTACATGGGCTCTGGCAGTGGTTAAAACATTTCATGCTACAATAATCTGTCCCTTTTTGAACTTTATCCTCTCTTGCAGGTCTCTTCTTCACCCTGGGTTAGAGAAGTAAAAAGTGGTTTTCACTTAGCATGATGAGTCACTCCATTGTAATATCAAAATTCAGGCATTTATTTGGAATTGGAGCAAAATCATTTATAAAACCCTGCAGAAACTATCTTGACTCAGATGATAAAAAGACATCATTATAATTATTAGAAAAAGGTACCTTCTATTTTAATACTTTCCCAGCCTGTTTAACTAAAGAATAGAAATACAGCTGTGAGTAAGAAAAATGATTTAAAAGAAATCTAATACTATTTAAAGGGCAATTTCATATCAGACTGGATTAACAAGGCTGCGTCGTTTATACCTACCACATGAAATTCTCTGAGTATAACTATTTAATTAATTGCACTAAATAATAGAGAAGTATTTCTGACTTTCTAGGAAGCCATAGCTAAAATATCTGACACCAAACTTTCTCACTTCACTCATTCCACTTAGCATTAGTTCCCAATTTAGAGCAGTAGAGAAATGTTCTTGACAGTTTAAAAAAAAGCTTCCTAAAATAAGCAAAGTTAAAATGAATAACTTGTGCTAATCTTTGTGATTCTTTTTCTCAGGGGTCTCTAACTCTGTGTCAGGCTACTTTTATGCAGTGCAATGCAGCCCTCTGTAGAGCTGTCAAAGCAGAAAGCCGCTCTGAATCGATCGGCCATGTCACATTAGCTCAGACTGAGCATCTTGCTCTGCGGCTCCTGCAGCTCACACTAGTGCATCTGCATGGCACCACGGTGTGCTGCGCAGACGCTGCAGGGCTCATTCGCAGCTAGCCCTGAGTATCTCCGCACAGTACTGTCTGCGCTCTTTACACATGCGAGCTCGTGGCCAAGTGCCTACAGGCAAACGGATTGCTAACCACCAGCCTGGATGCTGGGACAGATGCATAGGTAGCTTGCATGGGTGGATCTGAAGATGTTTTCAGAAGAAGACTCCAGCCCCACTCTGCATCAACTTCTGAATCCATCTTGATTCAGAGTGTTGTGGTGAACAGAGCTGTGGAACAATTAATCATGTTAGAGGATGTCTTGCTTACACAGTTTTTGTAGCTCTAAGTTTGCTCCTGGTTGCCAGCTACCATCCACTTGTGTAGCAAAACACAGGTTCAACCCTACCAGTCTCGTGGGCCCCCTAGGACTATACAAGTATGCTAGAATTGGGTGACAGTGTGGTAGACCAATAAATGAGTCCTTCAAAAGACAAATGAGAGTCCTTCAAAAGACAAAAGGACACTTTCAAACTCTTAATCTTGTTTCTCTTTGCTGTGATTCCCTACCATGTAACATAATTAATTACTACTATATATGATCATACTTGTCTGGAACATATATGGGGAATCATATAGGTTGGAAAAGACCCTTAAGATCAGCAAGTCCAACTGTAAACCTAACACTGCCAAGTCCTTAATTCACTGTAAAATCCCTAATAATAGGTTTGGTCATAAATATTAGTTGCAAGCTTTACAATAAAGGCTGTTGCAAGCCCTTTAATTTCATAGGTTCTGTCACCAATCGGAAGAAATTCCAGTTTACCAAATAATATAAATAGAGGGCAGGATTTGGCATTCTGTGTAAAGCTTTCTGTATTGATTCTGCATCATAAATGATCTGTGTGGCTCCTGTGACCTAGGAATATGCTACCATAAGGGAAACTCTTGACAGCACCGAGCTAACGTTTGCTGTTCTATGACTTGAAAGCATAAGGGACATGCTGAAGGTGCATGTCCATGCGGCCTCTGCTGGCTGCCAAAACAACCTCAGGGGCTCATTCCTAACTTCCATTGAGGTTGATCACGAAACTTGAAAAGGTGGAAAGATACTGAAAGTTTGCTGCTACAGCAGTTGCCAGGGACAAAGAATTGAGTTCTGAATTTCTGGTTACACTTGATAAGACAGAATAAAAAATTTGACTTGGTTTGGAGGGTGACTTGAAAACCTATTTTATTCTAAATGCAGTGAGTTAAGCAAGTTGGGCTCCTTGTTTGTCAAACTGTGTTTAAACTTGGTTTAGACAGTGTTCCTTTTTTGCTAGGAGGTTTTATTCTTCTTATCTAACCTTGTGATGTCATCCAACTTTGATCTTAATTGAAACTTCCTTAATTCCTGCACAGTGGTTTTTCGAAGATGCTGGTCTATGCATCATAAAACCATGTGGTTTACATTGTAAAAATGTCAATTTTTTTTCTTGTGGACTGACTTTTACTGTTGAATAAATTCTCTTCCAGCCGCTAGTATTATTGGGTTGCACTGATAGTAGGATTCTTTTATTGTGGGGTTGTTGAAATTATTTTATCGATTACCTATCATTGCTTTCAGTAGCAGACAGCTTTAGCTAGTGTAGTGGAACTAGAATTTTTCCCCTTGATGTCTGCACTTTCTAGCCTTTCAGTGTGTAATAGATGGAAAGTAATAGAGAAGCATGCATCGACCATCAGAATATTACAGTCAGCTATGGCTTCAAATGTATAGTTCACAGAATAAACAAGAATGTCAGCTAATTTAATATCTTCCAATTTTCCCTGAAGTCTGTGGGATAGTTTCTTGGGGATGATATCATGTCTACAGTTAAGGCCTCTTATCATTATCGAACTTGCTGTATGGGAGTACATGGCTATTAACAAAAGGGAATAAAGGCAAGACTCCTACCCTGCCAAACAAGCCATGTTATTCAGTTGAATTAGAGTCAGTTCAGCTCTATCTAGCCACACTGGCTTACTTGTCTCGTTCCAAATGCAGCATATGTGCTGGGAGTTTGCTGCTAAGGATGAAATGTGATGCTGGGAGAGATTCTTCAAGGCAGGAGGGAGAAAGACCCATAAGGAGTTAATGCAAGTGAGGACGTAAGGTGGTCAGAGCTGTGCACAAGTGCCAATAGCAAAGCCATGTGGCGTTTATTTTGTGATGAGAAAGTCTGCATGCATTTATTAAAATAAATTTGCTAGCATGATTATGTATGATGTTGATAAAAAGCAGCTCTTGCCAACCAACAGCTTAGGTGTAAGCTAAGAGAGAGCTACTCATTCCAAAGAAGGTACGCTTTGTTGGATGGGTCTGCTTTGGCTGCGCAGATTGCTATGCCTTTCAAATACTCTCAACATCATAGACTGTTAGGAATCCTGCACCTGGAGCAAGGACCATGAGAGGCTGCTGGGGAATCTACATTTATCCAGCTGTCTAACTCTGTCAGTGCAATAATATTTTTCCTCATAAATGTTTATGATGTTTGGAAGGTCTCTGCTCGAAGTAGAAACCACATAGCACGGGAGCTACAAAATAAATGAGCATACAAAAGGAGACAAAAGAGATGAGAACTGCTTTTAATCTTCTCATGCCAAGGTAAATTACCAACTGACCCAAATGCTCTTTTGATGTACTTCAGTCTTTTGCAATGCTCTCTGAGATGGCTGAGCTCTTTGGATGCAGACTCTTCAGCATATATCTATGAATGCCACTGCTGTTGGAAAGGCAGAGGACTGGAACTTCAATAGACCAAAACTCTTAAATTTGGATTTTAAAGAGAGCTAAGATCTGTCATGAGATAACTTGTTTTCTGTCTCTTTCGTCCCGTCCTCAGAATTATGTCTCTTGGATTTATAAATTCGAATTTTGTTGTTGGAAAACAATCATTTTAAATATGTTAGCACGTTCTATAAGCTCTAACGTGCCAGAAAACAAGTGCTGGACTTGGCAATGCTAGGTTAATGGTTGGACTTGATCTTAAAGGTCTTTTCCAATTTAAATGATTCTATGATTCTACATACAGGAGGGATGAGAGAAACTGGGAGACCTCAGGCATGGTTGCATGTGGGGGAAGTGGGGTTGCTCTTGACAACAGCAGGCTGTTGGGTTCTTACTTGGCTCTACCCCTAGTACTCACCTAAAATGTTCATGTACCTTGTTTCAAGGAAGTTTCTGATCATGTTAAAAACTTCTCACCTTGTCTGTTGTAGCTTCTGTAGCTGGCCTGGATGTAGCTTCTGAGATATTTCAAGACTGCCCTACTTGCAGGAAATGGTGTGGGAACTGTTTCCCAGGGATAAGTTAAACACTGTTTTTTCTAAGGCAAAAAGTGTCTACTTAGAGTACAGAAGTACTCACCGGATGGGACTTCTTTCAGCTTCTGCAGCTGTGGCTGAAACTCATCTGCTGCCCAGCACCTCGAGGTTTATAAGCCAGCCACAATGGCAGACATACAGCGACCATACGTGGGCTCTTCAGGCATGTCATTGGCTAGGCATGTTTTGTCTTAAAGCCAAAATGCTTGATTAGTATAAAGTGCTGAAAGGAGAATGCCCCAGGCTGGCTCAGAGTTTTTTAGTGTTGTGGGCAAAGCATGTTTTTGGTGCCCCAAGGACAAGAACAAAAGTCAAACAAAAGTGGCAAACAGATTTTTGGGTCCTCCTCATTCCATGCATGCCCACCTCCCATCTGCTCTCCATCTTTTCCCTGTAGCAAATGCAGTCTGTATCTTGTAGAGGGACTGAACAAAGCTGACAGCATCCCGAGGGTACTTTTTCATAACAGGAATCAGCAGGAGATGGGTACTTGCTGCTTACAAATACCTTGCAAATCATTCCATCCCACTGCACTTCAGTGGCAACTGACTACTTCACTTCCCCTCCTTGTTGCACTATCAAGAGAGGATGGGGAGGCAGAGGTAGGCTGGATGTACAGTAAAGAGACATGTTAAAATGCCTGCATCTTGGAGACAGGCCTCCCCTTCTGCATCACCATTAGAACAGCATTAAAAAGACAACTGGGAAACAAACATGGTTCCTCAAATACCCAAATTTAAGCTGACTTATACCACTGACCTTTTCTGTAAGGATGAGCTTTACTTGGTCAGAGAGGAACAGACAACTTGATCCACTCTAGAAGTAGGTTGTTTAAAAGGTAAATACATGTTTTGCTTGGTTTTTTTTTTTATACTCCAGTGGGTTTCTAGATGAGATGACAGATGGTTTTCATGGTACAACACTATACAAGACAATGAAATGTCAATATTTAACATTGCTTGCAATAGAACTATGTTTGGTTCCCATCCTTTTCTGAATGTCCTGTTGACTTTGTGATTAGGTACTGTGTGCATTTCAGTACCCAGATATAATTTGTTAATCTGTCACAAATTTCAACTCATGAGCGTGTGTGTGGATTCTTGAGCCAGCCCTAGAGTACCTGTGAGAGCCAGTAACAGATTTCATTGTAGACTTAATTCTTGTAATTCTCAACTTCTTAGTGATCCCATCAAGATCATGCAAGTTAATCCTTGCACGTTGGAATGAGAGATCAATGGAGAGAGATCAGTCACATTTATATAACAAACCAAATGCGATTGTTTGAAACAAACAATAGGGTTTTTTTTTAGGGTTCTCATTTTAAAAAGGTGTTATCTGCAAAGTCTCCAGTGGTTTTCTGAAGAAAATCCCATTTTCTGTCCTTCATCCTATACAAAGTACTTCATAATTTAAAAAAACCCCATAAAAAATAAAATCTCTTTTTAGTGGGTCTTTGGTTCCGCAAAGCTAATTTGTAACAAGAAAGCAGAGCTCTGTATGAGTGCAACGACAAATTGCCCTATGCTGTTTCAGGTTTATATATGATATTTTAAAAATGAAAAGCTGCTGGAAATGATGAGTGGATTGTTGTTATTATTAACCCTTTTTTAAGAAGCAAAACTATCTAAATTCCTCCAGCAACAAGAAGTCTGATTCTGACTTTATGCAAGCTTAACACCAGCATAACCTCAGTGGATTTCTGTTTTGTACATCAGGAATAACTCCAATGTTAGGTAAAGTCTACAGCATTGCATTCTGGATAGCAATTTCCCCCTGTGTAAAATGTGAATGAACCAGAATAACACTTAAATGTCTCTCCAAATTCCCTTTGTTGAAATCACTATAGCAGACGTAGAAATATCCTAGGAGAAAATCATCACGCCTAATAAAATTGCACTTGTGTAAATATCATGCAAGTGTAGAAATAATTAAGTTTAAAGGTAAATAATTTTCCTTTTGTGCTGTTTGTCTATTATGCAGATTTTCTCTCTTTTTTTTTTTTTTTTTTTTTTTTTTTTTTTTTTTTTATNNNTTTTTTTTTTTTTTGTTATGGTTAGTAATGAATGTGTTTGTTTGGCTGGAAAGGAAAGTATTGTAGAGTGCTCAAGCTGACTAAGGCAATCCTCACAAGCAACCTATTTTCCTGCTGACAGGAAGACATAATTTTCTATTGTGAATATGCATTAAGGATAGAAAAAAATTTACCCAAAGTAGGTGCCTGACCATTGAAATCATGCAGACTAAAGCGGTCTGGATGAAGATGTATATACCAAAGAATTTGACTGTCACCTTCCTGAAAAGGAAATGAATGGTATTAGACAGACACCAAATATCTTCAGTGCACCCAACTTCAACTGATAGAAAAGGAACTGGTTGAGAAATACTTTTAATTTTGGGAGCTGGTTGGGGGTTTTTTTTGTGGGTTGGGTTTTTTTTTTGGTTTGGTTTCTCTTTTGGTTTTGGTTTGGGTTTTTTTTTTTTTTTTAAGGTCTGTTTGATGCAGGACAGTGGTGTCCTCTGGACTATTTTATACCACCTTGAACTTCTAATTAGTTGCTCTGTCTAAATGATGCTTGGCTACTGTAGCAGCTAACTGGGGTGTAGAGATGTCTCAGCTATGAACCCTTGCTGCTGGGTCTATCACTCTCCTTCCATGAGAGGGAAAAGATACCTGTGTGTTACCCCAGGGGAATCTTCAGTGAGCTGGTTAAGTCAACTTTTCAGCTGCTATTTAAGGTGCAAAGCTGACCCATGCTTTCTAACAAAGACTGCAACGGCTCAACATGTGGCACTCAGAAATCAAGTCATAAGCTAAACAAATTGGCAGATGTTTTTATCTGCTCACTTGACTGGTAGTGAGAGACATTTCCCTTTCTGAAGAGCTTTTGGTTAGATCACAGAAAGTTAAATATCACTGTGCCTATTCCAGGGTTTGGCACTAAAGTGCAAAGAAATTCATTTATTTGTCCAAGGGTTTACAAAGACAGTTTTTACACAGCTGGGAATCAGACCTTTTGTCTTCCACATCTGTTCAAGATACCAACTATGCAAGCATTTTCCAGTTTATGTTTAAACTGACCGTATTGTCACAAGTCCCCAGGTTGGAAGACTCTGACATTGTCTGTTATCCAGCACCTCTCCTACTTTTTTCTCTGGCAAGTAATCTCCTTTTTACCAGACAGGTCAAGAGCCATTCTGAAATTGTCACATGCCACATTCAGTCAAGAGGCTGGTATTTTTCTTTCCAGAAGAGAGAGGGAGAGCACATGTGGCATTTTCTTGTTCAGACAAACTTACAATTATTCATGTGTCTATCTTTAAAAACCAGTTACTCTCATTCCTATCTCATCTCTGAAAGGTTAACGTACCTTTGAGCCAGCGATGATCTTAAGGAGTCTCCTGTGATGAGAGTGGAGATAAGTAAATTCTGTGCCAACCTCACCTTTCGTGACCTCACTTTTTTGACTCTGAGTAACAGAACTTCATTTTCATTGCTAGTATAGCTTCAGGAATACTTTTCTGGAGCTTCTTACACATTTCCTTCCAGTCCAGTGCATGCTTCTCTTAATTGTCATCCTGTGCAGCAGTAACACTGAGCACAAAAATAGCTTCTCTAAGCTTTGGCGCAATACTGCCATGAAATAAGGGAGGTTGTGTGATGGCAAATGTTATACTGGCTTAATGATGCACACTGTAAGCCACACCTCTACTTTATTTACAACTTTATCCATCACCTTTACGAATGGCATCAGGAGAGCTCTCTTAGGGAGTATTTGTGAACCGTACTACATGTGCACAAGAAATCTTCCTGTCCACCTCCACTGGATCTTATGTGGACTATCCAGACTGGGGGTGCTTTGGCGTACAGCATGATCTGATGGTTACGTGAGGAAAACAGGCATCTCACATGGGTTCTGTAGACTTTGACTGCAGACCCCAAAGTATCATGTGAACCCATTTTTTTCTTCAAAGTGGATAGCTAGGGACTGAAGGAGCAGTGAATATAGCTTAGCTTCACTGGCCACCCTGGCGGGGAGGGTATGATAATCTGCTACTAGTACAGACATGGAGTAAATAATGAACCAGGGAGAAAACTGTACTTCACGAAAGTCTGTAAGTCACAATGACTGTTTAATCAACTGCACCAGGGGACCCTTGGTAGGAGGGCAGCCACAACCCTTGTATTCTTTCTCCTGGAGAGCCTGAACTAGCTCAGAGTTCAGGGTGTCCAAGCAGTTGTCTTTATCCTGTATCAGGTGATGCTGGGTCCTTTTTTTTTTAAAAAAAAAAAAAAAAAGCCTCATGTTTTGTCTGCCTGACATTAAAAATCCTAAGGCAAAGGGAGTAGTCGGAGGCTGTGCAGAGTGCTGGTGCCTGCCCCAATGGCAGGTGTACTACAAAAGGTCCTCTAAGAACCAGCACACTCAGATGTACAACATGTCCTCTGAGAAACCAACTGCTGTTGTACCACTCTGAGGGTGCTCTCACAAGCAGGTAGGGTTGGCAGGCAGCTGTTTTGTCCTTGGGTCTAATTCTCCCTCATTGCTTTCTGTAGTATTGTAGACGCAGTGCCCCTTGGTGTGGAGCAGTGGTGGGCTATGTCACACCCTGCACCTCTCCCTACAGACCTTCCTTTCTTTAAATGCTTAGAGAAGGGCAGTTATACCGATGCTACAGGTATGTTGAGTATCCTAGAGTAACAGCAAATGCTTTAATTATTCAGGTGGAATCAGGCCACCTTCTAAAAGGTTTGTTGAAAAACAAGTGACAGCATAATTTGACCTTAAATTCTCAATATAATATAAATATCAATTCTATAGAACATTATCTAGTTTTGAGTGGGAGACAGGTATTTAATGTGGGGAAATGGGAAACTTTGTCATGCTCTGAGGAATTAACTTAAGAAACAATCTCAGTCTGGTTCTCTGAGGTAGCCTACAGACCCTCTTGCTGCCTATGGATAAACCACTCTCAGGGTGCTCCAGTCAGCTCACAACACTTGTGCTTCATCTCACTGTCACTACCTGAAATATATAAACTCTGTCTCAAATACTTGCCTGCTGTTTAACTCCTGTTTTGTAACTAAATCCAAGAATTCCTACTGAAAAAAGGAGCACCTGGATAGGAATCTGAGCATTTGGTTTCAAAGCTCAGTAATATTGTTCAAAGGTTTCCTTGCTGCAGTGCAGTTACTGGCGTGGAACACAGCGATGTTTGATTCAAGAATC
Organism: Burhinus bistriatus; assembly: GCA_013397275.1. NCBI lineage: Eukaryota > Metazoa > Chordata > Aves > Charadriiformes > Burhinidae > Burhinus > Burhinus bistriatus. The sequence goes on along the minus strand of VYXH01007725.1, from coordinate 1,383,719 downwards.
AATGCCTACAAGTAGCTATTAGATAAAACATTTTATTGAGTAGGACACGATGATTCAATAATATCAGTAGACGCTACCTGATGAATAAAGACTGGATGACCAACGTAGGTTCACAATAGTAGGAACTCCCACGACCCCCTTCTCTTGATCCGTCTAAGGACAAGGGAGATGGTAACTTTGCACTCACAAGCCCTGATGCTGGTAAGCGCCGGCTGTATATGTTTCTGGTGTCCCAAGAGGACTGGAGCAAAGAGGAAGAAGGACCATGGCCCCTCTTTTGTACTAATGACTTGTTATATATTATCCCGGCACAAGATGTCTCTGTGGGCTCTCCAGAAATTCTAGATTTAAAAAAAAAAAAAAAAAACCAAACCAAAAGCCAACACAAATCTGTAGCTCAAGCTGTGTGGGAAGCCTGTCAGCTTGTGTTTGTGGTTTTGTTTGTTTTCTTTAACAAGTGCTTCCTGTGTTAAACAGGCTGATACATTATATTTTATAACATCCCTGCTGCCCCAGTCCATGGCAAAGGAGAGACATCCATGAAGCGAGTGTAGTAAAGGACTTGCATGTGGTATAGACTGTGATTGTAGAGAGCTTAGGAAGGGGGTCCTCAGAGTTTAGGTAGCACGGTTAAATAATAAAGCAATTCATCCTCTAATTTCAATAGTGAGAAAGACATTCGAATTGCCTAAGTGTTTAGGACATCAATAAATACAGTGTTCATTGTAGCTGAGTTAATGCAACTGAAGAAAACTCAAGGTTTGAAATTTCCTAGTCTGAATGCTTGATTTGACACCATAGAAGTTTAATTAAGAATTAATTCTGCTATTTAATATTATTTAGAAATGTATTTGTTTTAAATAATAAATTAGTAGGACTTCTTTTTAACCTTAAAAAAATTGCTACAAGCATGTTATACCAATGCATTTAGTAATTTCCAAGTCTTTCCTTGGAAAAAGGGTTACAAGGGTAACTCATGAACTGGTGTTTCACCTCTTTGATCTCAGATAAATATCTTTGCTTTCTAGATTTGATGATGACCCCTTTGGTCTTCCTAGTTATTAAAAACCACTCGCGTTAACAAAAGCTGTGTTCATTCATGCTCAATGGAGCAAGTCAGAATTTCACACCAGGCACAAAGTGGCTTGATAAGTCACTGAATCTTATTTAGGCTAACTTCCACCTCAAAGTCTCTGGCCTGCCAAAAATGTAACAGACTTATGGATATGAACACCCACATCTTTTCAGCACAAATGGAGGAAGCCCATCAAATCTTGCTAAAGCAATGCCATTACAACATGCACAACAAAAGTCAGTATCTCCGCAAGACTCTTCCTTAACTCCTTGAGATATAACGTTACATTTGATTGAAAAATACAGATTTCTAGTTGCTTGAAAATCTACCAAAGGTGGAGAAAATGCATCTTCATGTAAAGCTTATCCAGTCTGATTGTAGGTTCTCCTGCAAGACGATGGTTTTTAGAGCATAACATTAAATTTTTATACAGTAGGCAAACTATAACAACGATTACATGGAGTAATTGTGTTAGACTGTGCTGAAAAAAAATTAAAATCTCCTTACAAACAATACATGTGATTACTAAAAGATGAACACTTTTAATTCAGTTGTCCATTGGCATCCTGGTGCTGCTCACTTAGCCTTGCTTTACAGGCAGTACATTTTTATTTTTGTAATCATAGTGTTAGTAAATCTGCAAACAGTGGTTGGACTCCTACTTCCATATTGGAACCGGGACAGTTCTCTTCAAAATCACATTCTCAGGTGGAATCGGTAGGCGTACAATACCATACTGATACAAATTTCTCCCTCTGGGACTGAAGAAAGAAAGAAGATGGAGGAAAAATGACCTCCTGGCATTAAATACTTCATCCTTTATCTTTGCTTGGGATTTGACCTAATATTGTTGAAACTAAGAGATTCTCTCTCATTGACTTCACTGTATCTCATGTCTCTAGTCTTGTTTTGCAACCTTCTTGTTAATAGTAGGATTGATAACATTTCCACTTGAGGCATTGTGTGGTAGGACTTGATGCCTATCAGCAAAAAACCTGTGATGAAGTAACGCTAAAAATCTAACTTGTTATATAAATTGAAAATATATTGTTAGAACTGTATAGGGAACTCAAATTTTTCTTCCCTACCCCCAAAAAAGTTGTTTAGACTTTTGACATGTAGTTTGAGTAGATATGTGAAAAGAGGGGATACATTTGTTAAAGAACTGGCCCTAGTTGTGCATCAGCAGCAAAGCAGACATATAGAGGAATGGGCATATCTCCCTTTCCTACTTAGACCAGTTGAAACTGGGGAGGGGAATGGTGTCGGGTGGAATCTGTACAAACTAATTTGCAAGCAGACAACAGCTAATGTGATAGAAATACCAACTGGTGTTTAACCAGCAATTTCTGTCAATCAGAGAGGTCCTGGTAATTGGGAAGAATATCCGCGGGAAAACCTAACTGACAGTGGCCAACCTTCTCCCTTCTGCAGATGTCCCAGAGACTTATTACAACATCTGTTTGGCTCTTGTAGTGTTGTATAATAGGTTAGGAGCTGATTTACTTGCTTGTAAATTAAGAAATGCAGTGTTTTACTATTAATCAATAGAGGTTTAGAGTAATAAACCTTTCAGAGTCAAACATTCACGTTCTATTTCCTGATTTAATGAGACAGAGGAAGTTTTGTATTTGAAATTTCTATAGAAAGAGAAAGCTTTGTACAAAACTTGCCGTGCATTCTGTTACAGCCCCATTTTTGAATTTGTATAAATTTCTGAGGTTTTACAACAGACATGTATTTCCTTTGTGATACTTTAGAAAGAGTTGGGAATAGAGGATGGGTGCAGGTATAACATACTGTAGAAGTTCAACTTCAGGACAGTACGTATCTCATGGGCTTGAGGATGACTACATCCTAATTTGGGGCATTGTAGCCCAAAGTGTGTGCTTATGTCATTTGGGAATATTGTGTGTGAAATGTCTGTGTTCTATGCAAAATGCTTTTATAGATAAGTAAAACAAAATTTCCGTAATCTGAGTGGTTTTAATCACGTTGGTTACTTAGACAACTTAGTGGATAACTTTTTGGATGAAACAGTTTGAACTATCAGATTGAATGTAGATTTTTCATTGAGTGTGTTTTCCTTTTCAGTTATTGCCCTAGTGAATTTCAAGTTAAACAGATGTATGTCCTTCAATGGATGTTAGTCAGCCAAGCTACATTTATCCTAATTTCAAATAAAATCTAAGAATTTTATGAACATTCTAAGGGCTGTTGAATTGAAAGTATCATTGGGACTAAAATAATCAGAACCAGAAAATGATGAGGTTTTTACCACGCTTGTATTTAAAGTTCAAGTTACGAAAGGAAAATTAATGCGTTGTGGTTGGACTTTAAAAATTAACCATTCATTAAAACTCTTGGGTTTGGGTTGCTGATGTGCTTGTGACTGCCTGTGAGTGAATCCTCATTAATGTCTGTAACATGCATATAACATCTGTATGCCTTGGAACGCTGTCTCTGGAAACTTTTTATTAACCTTAATGCTAATACACTGATCATTCACTAACCCTTTATAAATGGCAGCTTAACTGAAAGTGTGCTGCAGTTCTGCACAGCTGCATAGTCTTGAGAACCGCACTGGGCTTCTGCAGCACAATTGCCTTCTGCCTTTCTGCAAAGTCTTTATTTTCCTTTCGTCAAGTAATAATAACAATGATTAATTCTGTGTGGCACTAATAGACAGGACAAGTGTTTTATCACTCAAAATAAATTAGTGTGGAAGTAAATACCAGCTGTAACATGTCCTGACATTCTTGTAAATCACACACAACTGCAATGATGTTTCCTCCTAAGATTTACCCCGTAAAGTGCTTCACATTTTGACGGGATACAGTCAGAGGAATGGAATTAGCTGGGCTCCCAAGGTTCTTTTCAATGATGCAAGGTCTGTTCCAGCCCTTATCTACAACAATTGTAATGTTTGTTAGAAATTCAGAATCTTTAGCAAAAGAATCATCAAGACTGTGCCTCAAAAGTATCTGTGAAACAGTCAAAGTGCAAAATTAGGTTGAAAAGTGAATTTGAGGCATGCATATTCTTCATTAAATGTCAACACCATTATACTTCTAAAAATACACATGTGCACAGAATTAGTCAATCAAGTCATGCCTTTGGTCCTTTCACAAGGAAGCCCACTCAACAATAGTCTGATGCATGAACAGACCTGAAAGCATATTTTCAATTCACCGTTAACACATTATTTGATCTACGTAGTCCATTGGTTGATCACCACGTAGAATAATTTATTTCTTTAGTTATTAAAACTCTTTAAATTAAAACCAGGAAACTTATTTTGGTCATACCTGATTATTGTTCTATTTGTTGTTGGGAAAGCTTACCCAGACACTTTGCTATGCGGAAATCCTGGGGTTGCTTTTAGCCTTTTCTCCTGGAATTCTTTGGGATCAGGTCTATGCTATTTGGAAATTAAGTGTTTTAACTTCTAGACCAACATTCTACAATCTGCAAATCTTCAAGTCGTCATTAACAAAAATGCCTCTGAACTGAAAAGTGAAAAAGCTGCAGGAAAATGAAGAAGACAACTGCCTCACCCCACCGCCCCCTTCGCATCCTTTGTTTCTGTGTTTGTTGCCTAAAGGCATTTGTGCAGAAGTACGGTGTCCCCAGCACTTCAAGGACAAACCTGAACTTTTGTTGTTGCAATGTTCATTTGCTCTGAATGTCTCTATTACACTGAAATGAAGGCTGCTGTTTACTTCTTTTTAGTAACAAATTTATTCATTCCACCAAATCAAAATATATTTTTGTTTTAGGCAAAAGAAAATACAGTCTTTCTCTCACTTCCTCCCATCTCTCCAAAAAGCAGCTGATAAAAACAATAAAACCACAAAGTTTGCTCAACACACTGATTCTGGAACAGCTGTATGGCACATCCTTGTGAAAATTTCAGACTGCTTTGTTAGATTTAAGTGGCTAAATTCCGCCCTGATTAAAAATTCTCCCCCAGTTGATATTTCACAAATACAGCCCTCTATAGGATATCTGCTCTCCTCATTAGAGCCCACTGAATGAGTTTTTTGCGAGGAATTCTCAAGATCCCAGGTGTATTTAGTCCTGAATTCAAAGAAAATGGATTTTATAAATGTATATAATAGGAAATTATTAAATAACTGTGTTGAACTATTTCAGCTTGGCTACTTTAAAGAACATTTTAAAAGTAGTTAAGAATCATCAAAATAGCAAAATAATGTAAAATTTACATTACTGTAAAATATTTTAATTTGGCCTATTTTTAACCTTTGTGATGGATATTAAATATACTGGGGAGTTTTACTGACTCATTTCCGCACCGCTGTGGCACTGGGCACTTCCTAAGTGCCATGTCTTATACTAGGAAGGAGAAGTGGAGCCTGTAGCAGCTGCTATGGTGTACAAGGCAGGGACTGGAATGCATTCCTGAATCCACCAGAACCATCCTTTCTAGAGCTGATCTCATTAGGAATGAAACAAATTTAAGCCTGTATGTCTTCACCTCTTCCCTTTTAAACCTCCAAGGAAGTTCAGGTTGAAAGCAAGACTTCCCTGCTGAAACCTCTGTCAGTCAGTGCAAATGACTCTTAGTGAACTGAATCACAAGAAGCACTTGGAGCTACTCAGTCTGGGATTTGATTTAGCGTTGTCATTAATTTGTTGTGTATTTCTGGTGTTCCTAAGTATTCTGGTTTCATATCTTCCCATGACAAGTATTCAATTCACTGAACCCGATGCTCAGGGAGGATGGGTGTTTCCTAGGCCTTAGATGTATCTCTGTGGCTGGTTACAGGTATTTGTTCATAGCAAGTATTTCCACATACAATCATAATTTCACAATATAGCAAGATGAGTTTCATAAAACATTTTCAAGAGGCTTGGGTTTTGTCTCTTTGTGGCTGAAGATCAGAGGTACTCCTGACTTCATAACAGAAAGATTAGCTTATTTTGCAGTCATTGTAGTTCTTTCAATTTATAGAACTTGCCTCAAAAAGGTTGTGTTGTACAACAGTGTCAGGGGCAGAGGAGAACCTTTAAGGCAAAAATTAAACCAGATAACGTGTAAATGTTCCAGTTTCCTTTAAGTATTGTCTTGAAAATGTATTTTAAGGTTTTTTGTTTTTTTTTTTTTCTTTATTCAAAACTTGTGCTTTAGTTCCCAAGGCAACGCAAACCAAGAGTGATAATTCAGAGCTTCTTCTAAGTACCCTTTCATATGAAAGGGATGAGCAGCTGTAGGTTTCTGATTTGTGGTTTGGAGACCTGTTAATGAAAGCTGTCAATTATAGAGCCCATATTGTTACACAAACCCAATCTTTAAGCTTTTCCATTAATACACACTGCACTATAATTTTAAGGCACTTTATTACTAGTCATCGTAGGCCCTGCCACACATCACTAATCTCTGCTGCCTGAAAGATGCTGGGAATAGCAAGTGTCTATACATCAGAGTAATTTTAAGTTTTGCTCTCATAATGAATGGAAATTGAATCAATCTCTTCTGGGACTTACTCCAAGATTAGACATTAAAGCAGGATTTTTACACATGCACCTTACACGCACTCCTGCAGTAAGCATAACTTCAGTTAATATTCCTAACAGCTACGTTTTCTCCTCAAAAACTAGCTCATTAGCTTGTAAAATATACAGGATTCAGGTGCTTGATAGCAAATAAAGCCTTTAAAAAATTATGTTTAACCTCTAGGGATTTTAGGAGCCTGACAGGAAACAGCTATTTCACATACAGCTTTTTTGAGGCACTCTGGAGCAAGTTCAGAATTCTAATTCTGGAGTTAAAAAATTTCAAGGTTGTTTCTAGGATGAGACAGGAGGAGAACGTGCTGCTTGGAGGACCAAAGTCCTCTACTACAAGTCACAAAATGTCATGAGCTGTGACTGCCTCTAGACCGAGACATAGTTATATCCTCATCAAAATAGAGAACTTTCAAGGATTTTTTTTTTTTTTTTCAGAAGTGAAGAAAACCAGAAAGGAAAAGGAGAAGGATTAGAAAAACTTTAACCCTTGGTTACTTTAGCAGCTTAGGAAGGTATTTTCTATGCAGTTTAATTTGCTGAGTGTTGAGGAAAGATAAAAACGTAAAAGGGTTAAAATGGAAAAGGAAAGCTTGCACTCCTTTGTGGGATGAGGGTGAAATATAGGTGTCATAATGAAATATGAATATAGCATCGTCTGAAGGTTTTAAGGGTTAAAGGGATCTAAGAACCATTTCTATAAACTAGTTATTTTGTGGAATCCCTATATAAAAACAGGTATTGATTACTATTTCATGCTTCAATTCTCTTTGCTATTCTGACAAACACACTCATAACTCTTTTAGCCCTAATTCATAGCTCAGGCTCTATCCCGTCTTCTCCTTTTGCTGGAGAACGGAGCCATTATGAACTCAGTGATGTAGATGTTCAGTGTGTACCGTAGCCTGCCATGGTTGCTTTCAGCCCACTCAGGTTGGGAGGATTGCAGTGTTGTTCTAATCATGGAAAAGAAACACTTCTGTAAAATCAGGACCTCTGCAGATGTGAATGTCCTGAGATGCTCCGTTTCTAGACTTCAAACTTCAGCTTTTATGCAACGCCTCCTTAACAAATTTCTTCTCAAACTGGTTCTTTCAGGAAGGTAGTGGGACAAGGCAGTGGACTCCAAAAAAAGGCATGACAAAGAGTGTATGAGGACTTTATATTTAAAGATGGTAAATCTGGCACACTCTAAAACCTGGAAATCCCCTGTTTTAAGAGAAGAGCTCATTGTTAACTGCCTCACAGATGAGCATGAAGGCTTTTGCTGCAGAGCTCTTAGCTACAGCCTGTCTTCTGTTTCCACAAATACCACCACTTACTGCATGTCTGTCTTTTCGTGTTGGTCGGGAAGTAAATCATCCATTTGCTCAGACTGACACCAACTGAACATTTCACTCATTTTTCTAGTAAAATGTTCTTCCTATCAGGTGGTTAAAGTTTAATCGCAGATATGCCAATGCAGTATGGCTGCCCTGCTCTTAAACTCCAGTACCTCATGCTGAAGTTACTGTCATGCTCCTCTCCTCCCCACACCAACCCTAATCTAGTTCCTGTTTCCTAAGGTTACACACCTTTCGGGGTTTGCATGTCAAGGGTACCTAAGTGAACTATGCAAAAATTAAAATAAAGTAAAATAAATGTTTATGAATACTGCACACACTGGCAGTGAGGCGTGTTCCGTAGCTCGCGTCTCCCTGCTTATGCAATTGCGATACTCCATCAGTCATTGCTGGAAGTTTTAATCCCAGCAGATCCAGAGAACTTGCTGTATTCCTTTGCACCTCATTGCTTGCAAGGGCAGAGCTCCCTTCATCAAGACTTTTACAGCAAATATCATAGATTAATAAAAAGGTGAAAGAGCTCTGGTCCATTATTTATCCCTGACTGATATTTATTAGCAAAAAACAATTTATGCTGGGATTCCTTTATGGGTCTGTGATTGCAGTAGCTGGGGCAAGTGGTAATTAAAAAGCTGCAATATGTCCTCTCACCTCAAAACTGGGCTTTAAAATGATGACAAGATAATGAATGGTGAAGTCTAATATCCATATTAATTTCTCAGGGTGTTCACATGTGTGGCTGTGTGTTGCGTAGGTGGCTGGAAAGTTCAGGATATTTGACAGCTAAGACACATTGCTGCTGGCAGACCCCATCTGTCTGATTAGCCTCAGTTATGTGATGCAAGTGTTCGTTTGCACACCAGCCCAAAGCATTGGGCTTGACTGTTCACATAAATCTCAACCAGATTTCCTAATGAGCTGTTGCCACTTGCACATCTAGAGCTAATTTTGGTCAAGAAACGTGCTAAAGTAGTACATTAATTTTAAGAGTTGGCAGAGCCCTGTGAGTTAGGTATTCTGCAAGTTTTACATATAGGAAAACTGAGGCACAAGCTCAAGTTGTCCAGAGTAAATTGTTGCAGCAGACTTGGCCTTTGAAACATGGAACGTTGGTTCAAGTTCATTAGCTGACCTCCATTTCCCACTGAAAGCAAGAGCTGAAAAACTGCTTTTGAAAGATTTTGAAGAGTCAGAATATATTATATCACCTGGCCTAGGTCTGCTCACCTTGTGCTGTTCCCCTGATGGAGGACAGAATGTCTTGGACTCCAGGCAGCCCTTGACTGCCCCACCACTGCATAGGATCCCAGCCAGGGCAGTTTGGGCTCTCATCAGAAGTTATAGCCACAGCACCTTCGTTATAGCAGGGATGAAGCTGGCTCAGCTGGTGGGAAGTGGATGGAAATTATGTTTTCTGAATTTTGTAGAAAATCACTTTGCGGATAGGTAGAAGAAGGCACACTCTGAAACAAGCTTACTCCTGATTATTTAGATATGTTAGGTGTACCTCAACTCAATGAGGAGACCAGCATCAGCAAGAGGCTCTTCCCAAAGAGTGATTTAACTCCTTGTCTCCTTCCTATCTCACTTTGGCCTTTCGGAATCAAAGTTAATGAAAGGAAAAGAGGGGCTGCATAGGTTTCACTCACCAAGGAGAGACAGCCTAAGGTGAGACAAGAATGTTTTTTACCTACAGACTAACTCGTAACTAATTGAAAATGATCTAATCCTTTTGATCACACCTTAAGGGAGTTAGTATAGGATATTAATAAAACTAAGTGGGAATTTTTGTCATGTGGAAAATTCTCATGTTTCATTATTTTTCTTACCCGCAATCAGGAAGAGAAGTCGTGAACCCAAATCTTAATTCTCTCCTCTCTTTGGATTTTTTAAAACAAACT
>VYXH01007725.1:1236128-1373794 GCA_013397275.1 Burhinus bistriatus | reverse complement strand
AAAAAAAAAAATCAGTTGAAATAATTATGTTTAAATTCAACATTTTCTTTTCTGCAAATAGCCCTATATTCTGAATTTTTTAATTTAAAGCACAGCAACTGGGAGATTGTACCGAATGCAGATGTTCTTCAAATTGATGAACTCAATGAAATGGACTCTTTACCGTGAACGTTTTTGATTTCCGTTACTTGTTACTTTGCAATATAGAATTTCTATTCAGCTTGTGTTACTGTTGTGTATGTTAATAACGCAGCAGTCCTTGCCAGCGGTAGCACAGTTGAAAAGAGCTTTAGAATGTCTGCGTCTTTCTTGGAAAGGAGGAGAAATTACTTGAGTTTTGCAGGACTACATGCAATCAATTGCACCTGCAAAGGAAACACGTGTGACTTAATGAACTTTTCTGAAAAGCTCGGCCACTGAAATTCAATCCTGATGCTTGTACTGGACAGAATTTCTTTTCCATTTCCCTGAACAGCTGGGTTGCCAGGTCATTGTCTATTGAGAGAAAGAAGGCTCTCTGCTGTATTGACAACATGACTTTCTGCTATCATTATACTTGCTTTGCTTTAGCAATTTAAGAAAGCTATTTTATTGGGTTGTATGGCTGGAAGCCATAAAGTTTTTGATTGGGAAACAACCCCCTGGCTGTTATGGGCTTAGATAAGTGTACATCTCCTACATTCAACTAACTGTCCAACTCGAAGGTATCTGCAGAGTGACATAGGAATATTTTGCAGATGAGGCAAGAGTCCGGTGAATAATTGCAAAGGAAGGCTGCACGTGTGAAAATTTGGAGAGGGTCTATGAGGGTCATTTTGTCCTATGAACTAGTTTTTAAACCTCCAAACAATTTTCAGTTGCTTTTCTGCAGTCTCTGATTCTATGACCTAGAGTTGCAAAATACTTAATAACTCCTCCTCCTAGTCCCTCCATTTAGTAGCCTATTTTAAAAAAAAAAATCAAGAAAAGTAAATTCTAACGAAAAATGTACTTATGCAATGACAAGGACTGCTGGTTTATGTTAATTCAACTGATCAGGCCATTAATGTCTCTACCCCTCAATTTGATATAGTTACTTTACTATGAGACAACATAATTTCTGTGCTCAGAACACATTAGAATTTAATTAGTACTGGCACAGAACAGTAGCACCTTGAGTAAAAGAAATACTAAATTGCTTCATTTCTGACATAGAAAATCAATGCATTCTCTATTCAAACTTGAATTCTGTTTCATTATGCTTCTAAATAGATTTACAGGAGTCTATTTAGGATTTTAATATAGCTAGCACATTAAAAATTAAAATACAGCCAGGACTGGGTCATTTACCCAGGTATCAAAGAAAATGTATCATCATGATTATGGAGTCTATTCATCCATTAAGTTCACATACTTCTCACTGTTTTTGGTAGAAGTGATGCCTATAGACTGACACAAAATAGTTCACCGCCATCCCCAGCTGCAAAAAGTTTCCTCTTTGTCTTAAGTAAAGTGAGAATGAATTGGATTCCCAGCTGCTGAGGTATAAATGAGGACTGGGAGGTGGAAAGGAGCAATGGTTACCTACCCGCTCATTTCCACAAGTCTCAGTTAGAGCAAGCTTAAAATTGTTGCTCCCCAACCTGAGCCCTGAGCGCCAGGGATGACCTGATGCACAGTGCGTTCTGGCTGTGCCCTGTCTGGTCCTGTCTGAACTTTCTAAGGCCCAGAGCTGGTCAATGTGAAGTGAAAGTTTTTCATACGAGATCACTGTTTGCCCGTAAGAAAACCCAGGGTTTAATAAGACTTTTTGAGGTTTGAATAGTCTGGTTTCAGAAATGAAGTTTAATGAACCCAATTAATCGGCAGCCCTAACTTGCCTACTTGGATAGAGCGGGTTGGTTACACCTGCCCAAGTGAGCGATTCAGTCGCGTTATTCTCTCCCTGAAAATCAAATCCCTTCAGCAGAATGGAGCCCTTCCTTCTTGCTACATGAATCTCCATTATATCCAAACCTAGCCTGAAGCCAATATATCAACAGACAACTCTATTAGGCAGTTGGTGTTGCTTTGAAGCTCACCCATTTTACAAGGTCACTGTCTTTGTTCCCCCTCCTCTTTCCAGGAGCCACGCACACAGTTGTTTAACTGCCTCATTGACCACCTCGTTATTATTTTGTATTTTCTGAATACTTTTCTCAGTCTGTGCTGGTTTCTGATCTACTTTCAGCTGCAGTTGAAGGGCATTCCACTGCTATATATTTTAATCAAGTCTCACTGCAGTTGTTTTCCGGTGTTCAGGTATCAAATTGATTCCTGTTCCTGCTGACAACATTGGACACAAATACATATGAATACTAGAAATTTGAATATTCAAGTATCCTTCCAATCTCTAATTACCTTATTTTGTTATTTTCAAAAAAATGTTCATCGTTTTTCCCTTTGGTTTATTTGGTGAGGTGGCAACTTATCAAGAGAGCAAAGGGAAATATGCATCCAGAAAAACAATCTTTCCGTAAATATGTTAGTCTGCAATAAAAATTGGTTAGTAAAAAAGTTGTTAGCTTTCTGAAATCTCCAGAGCTTGTTACAAAATTTTTGGAACTTATAAAGCTTTAATATGCTTCTTTTGGCTGTCAGTCAACAGAGAAGCAGATCCCAAGGAAAAAAGCCCACATGCAGTGTAATCTGCTTGACATGGACCACAAAATACAATGCCAGCTCACGCTCACTGTGGCAGTTGCTTCGGAAGGAGGCAAGTAGCAACTGTGAAAACTATCAGACCGCTTTGTGGCAACAAGCCTTTTTTACCTTAGTGATTCAAACTCCTATCAATTAAGGGGGATGGCTCTTTGAAACAGTAATGAGAATGTTTGTAAGTGCTTGGATAGAAATTGGGGATTTTGACATACTTAGGCCCAGATTAGTGCAGAAACTTTCTGAGGAAACAGATTTGTCAGCAAGTTCTCAGTTGCGGCAGATGTTCGCTTTGAAACGTTTCAGGTTTGATGAACTTCTTGCAGATCGGCGGTAGGGTATTCCAGGAGTTTGTGTTTGTGGCAGGCTGCAGGAACCTCCCACAGGGACCAAACCTGTTTGTTTGTCATTGTGTTGCCTGTGTTTGTCATGCTTCCAAAGTACGTCTTTCTGAGTGTTGCCCGAGTGACTGCGAAGATTGGGATTCCAGCCTGGAAACACTTCCTTGGACTGTAACGGTGTGTCTTAGCTAGAGAGTGATTCCCTTGGGAAAGCAATTGTATCAGCACAAATGAATGCGAGAGTTCACGCTACCTTAGGGCTCTTCCAATAATCTAAATATTTATATTCCTTGAATTAGAATGCTTAATCCTGCAAGCATAACGCTCAGTAGAACTGTAATTTGTAAAGCATAGACTTCTTCCAGTTCAGGGAAAGGCCATGCTTTTAGATCATGTCTGTAAATGATTAATTTACAGTAACAGACTGTTAACTGATGCTTTTGCAAAGTTTTTCTGAGTTTTAATCTAATTGAAAATACAGTATTAAGTGCTTTTCATTCATTACAGACTTTCCTTTAGGGCCTGTGGATCTTTGTAGGACAAGAACAGGATTTAGTTGTAAGTAACAGGCTGAGACATGATGAAAGCAAGAAGCAGAGGCTGAGACCTTAATTAAAACAGAGTTACATTTCAGAGAGTTATTGAAGAAGGAGGAGGTGCTAGGGGCTAGAAACTAGCTGTAAATGTTTTTCAAAGCCCATTTGTACAGTGAAACAGCCAATACAACAGCCCTATTATTCACCTTTACCATGTTAGTATTTGTGAAGAGCAAACTTCAAACAGGCTCAGAGCTAGGAGCTCCCTGTCCAAGGGTGACAGGCACATCAAGCAGTAGGGATGAAGGAATAGGTGCTAGCAGCTGGAAGCACAGAAGCTCCTCTGAAGTTTGGTAATGCTTTTTGACCTTGCTAGAATTCATTTCACTTCATGATCCTCTTGATTTCAGTGTAAGGTCTGGCAGCTTCTCTGCTCGGCCATCGCTGTGAGGAGCTTTTCATTTAGTGTAGCTCAGTGTTAGAATTCACTTGCACTTGGTGCCCATGCAGACTCCACCACGACATCCTGCAAGATGATGAGAAAGCAGTCGGAATCCTTAGAGATGAAGCAAATACAAAGTTAAACCGAGCCAGTCAGAACTGAAGAAAAACTCAGGCTGATCTGGTTTACAAAAAAATCTGAAGACTTAGAGTATTTTTTTGTTCCTTCTGATCTATATATATCTTGTAGCAGGGTATATATCCTGCTATATGATCAGAATTAGATCCTTCTGTTCTAATTTATAATTATATTATTAAAATCTATAACTCACTTAAAATCTCTTATTGGCAAGTACACCTAATGTCAGCGCTATCTGGGAATCATGACAGCAACATTACGAGTCCTGTGGATGTGTCTCCCTACCATGTTTTCTTTCTTCCAGCGGTATCTGTGTTGTCATCTTCTACAAAACAGTCTAAAATCCTCTCAGGAAGGCCCATTTTATGCTGTGGATATGTCAGCTAGCTGCAGGCTCCTGGCAGACTGGGATTGGAAATAACTTGTCGCCCCATGCCAGTAAGATCCTCGCTACCCAAAAATCGGAAGACACCCTAAGATCTTCCAGCCTCTTATGTTTATTCATCTGAATGATGGCTTTACCCAAAGCTCAGGATATTCTCCTTAAAGCATCAAGCATTGGTATGTCGTGTGATTAAGAGGAGAGAGAGGTGTTGGTTTCTTACTTTGGGGAATTATCTTCTGAGCTACCACCAGTTTTCCCTGCAGCTCTCTTGAGAGTATCTGAATTAAATATGGTAAGAATTGATGAACTGTACTGGAAAAAACCCTCAAGGCTATCAGATATTCATTTGCAGGAGCAGAGGGAATCATTGTCCATACTCTAGTTGTGTTTTATCACATAAATGATGCTTTAGAGACAGCTTTGTGTATGCCATCTCATTTCAAAGTTGGTTTGGGTTGTTTTTTCTCATTAGATCACATCATTTTTTGGAAAATACCAGGAATTCGTTTTTGTCACAGTCCTTTGGAGTCTTTTTTTCTACAAACCTGCTACTAGTCCCTATTAGGGAACTAATTCATACATACGATGTGTGTCTATGTGTGCATATATATGTAACATATATAAAAAGGAGGCATATATACGCTTAAATTTCCTACATAAGTTACTGACTTTCAGTTAGATTTTTTACATAGCTTGTTCTCAAGGAGGTGATGTGATGTTGATTTTTGGTTTTATTTTGGTTTTTTTAGTTTTCCTTGTTCTTTATGAAGGCTTTGGAATATATTTTCACACCTTCTGATTCAGAATACCCAGAATCTGGTTGTTGATCAAGGGAAATCTCTTTAGGTTAATAGTTGTCCACCCAAGCAATACATACAAAATTTTAATAAATAAGGCTAGAAGACAGTAAAGCCTTTAACTTCCCAGAAAGATCAGGAGAACAAGCCACTTGTTGCTGACAGGTTCTTGGTTTATCACAGACTTAAATGTAACAACTGGTCAGGCAGCAACATATTTCTACAAAAGAAAGATGTTTTTGCATGGTGGCATTCTCATGTATACAAAACTCTGACTGCCACTGCTGGTCCCATATTGTGGTGGAATAATGTTTTGCCACGAGGACAAGGATTTGAAGCAGATACCTGTAGCAGGTAGTTTTAACTAATAGGCCTGATAGGAAATCTATCTATGAAATTCTCTGAATCTACAGTCAACCACAAAAATTATGCTCTTTATGTGACTAGGTCATGAAACACATTTTACTCTCTTGGTAAAAATCACTTATCCTGCAAAACCGCTGGGGTGGGTTGTGCAGAAACTTTTTTTCTATGCATGTAATTGTAGTAGTTTCTTAAATAAATGCTTTATCTTTAAGATGCCTGGTAATTCCTGCTGCCTTGGTGAAAGCTACTAATAAAGCAGTTACAGGGCTGAGTCATTCAGTATGCTAAATGTTAGTATGCTCTCACTCTAGACTAATAGAGCACTGTAGTCATTTAAGCATCTGAATTCAACAATAGTTAAAAATTCTACCCTAAAGTCCTCAGAATAATTTGATTTGGAGTAAGTGAGTTTCTTTCTAGACTTAGTCAAAGCAATTACATTCAACTAGATGCTGTATTATCGCATAACATTTATCATCATTTAAGCACCACAAAGAACTAAAGAACTCGAACTTAATCTTTATTTCCATGCTGGCAGTTTGGTGGTCAGGCTGAGTTTGCATTCCCTAGTCTGTTCATTGGTGGGAAGAAATGTGAAGTTCAAGCAGATTTTGAAGTGCTAACCCAAATAGGAGCAAAGAATAGATAGACCTAGGTTGATATGGTTTACAAATCAAATTTATATGATGTACCTCTTTTTTTTTTTTTTTTTTTACAAGGATGCTCCTGATTGTGACAAAGCATAAGTTAATCAAAGCCTTTTTTCCTGTTCTTCTCTACTTACAACTTTTCTGTATTCTTCACCTTCCAGTAGGATGTGACTGTCATTTTTTGCTTATTACAGTAGGCATTGCCTGTGCACGCTTCTATTGCTGTATAAAACTGGATTAAGACAGCTGCTCAGACTTTGCAAATGTTTGACTGTGCATCCCCTTACATCCAGGGTGGTCAATTTTGACTTCTGGTGTTTGCAGACTGGGCTAATGACCCACAGTAGAGCTTGTGTTCTAAGAGACAATAATCTAGCCGGTCTACTAAGGTCACGTGTAAGAGAAGTTATTTGCTATGAAGATTACATGAAGGTCCAAAGTGAGGATCTCCCTAACACTAATGGCCGCGTGTACTTTTGTAACCTATTTTCTGTTGTAAGGTATTTACAAATGTTATATCAAAGGAACTTTTCAAAGGCACTATGGGAAACAATGCCTCACTTCCGAGATGTATTTTTGCGAATATATTTAACCCTTTTCCAGAATACAACTCCATAATGTTTTAAAACTTGAAACAACTGAAAGTACATGTGGGACGTGGCATTCTTTTGAAACAAAACAAAATATTTGAACCTCAGTTTGAAACAGGAGGATGTCTGTTGTGAAACATCCAAACCTCTCTATTGTACCGAAAGATGCACTACAGCTCAGTTAAAGAAATAATGAGTATGCTGTCATCATACAATTAAAACAAGGAGAAAACTGCTCAATATTTCTTCCCATTTTATCCAATGAAAGCTAACGGTAATTTATGCCTTTCCTCCCTTACAATAGGTATAATAAAGATTTATTATAACTTGTAGTTTTTATTTTCCAACTCTGATTATGGAACCTGGTTGCTCAGATTTACTAGCTGTTGTATTTTAGGTTAAACTGTGGGGTGTTTTTCCCAGTTAATCCAGTAAAGACATGGCATAACTAATCCTTGCTCGCTAACATGCCATTAGTATTTGATAATGCAAAATGAGGCAGAAGCGAATTCAACTTCCAGTCAAAGCAGGTTATGCAAACTCTTCTATAGGATCTGAATTGTCTAATAGAAGACTCCACAGGCCACCTAAGATTTTTGTTATTTTGCAGTAAATGCAGGACACTGGAAATCTGTGTCTCATAGATCCAAAATTAATTTTACAATTGTAGTTAGACTGCATTGGAATATGTTACTGAGATGATCAATAATAAAATAGTTGCTACTGTATAACTTTCTGGTGTATCTCACCCACTCAGAACCAAACATTACCCCATATGTTACCTTCCTCTCTTAGTACCAACCTTCAGATACAAATCTAGAGGAGGTGAACATCTCTGTGTGATTTCCCAGGCCACCTTTTTCATTATAGTCTTGCTCTTAAGCTGCTTTAAAATTCTGATTTCTTCATCTCCATACACCTTAGAAATGTGTTAGCTTTTTCAGTATTGCTCCTGTTGCACTGATGTCAAAGGATATAAAAGCTTTATTTAGCTTGCCCTTTTCATTCCTTTTCTCATGTGAGCTAAGTAAAAATGTTAAAATTCTTTTCATTAGTTACTTTTTCAAGAAAGGCTTTTTAAGGAATTAACATGCATAACAACATATGCTTTAATGTGAATCCTTATGCTAACAGAGAAGATAGTTATTAGTTATTTTAATCCCTTTTTTCCTCCTTAAGAC
Source organism: Burhinus bistriatus (assembly GCA_013397275.1). Lineage (NCBI taxonomy): Eukaryota > Metazoa > Chordata > Aves > Charadriiformes > Burhinidae > Burhinus > Burhinus bistriatus. The sequence goes on along the minus strand of VYXH01007725.1, from coordinate 1,365,692 downwards.
TACTGCTGCAGCATAAGAGCTCAAGCATAGGGCTGTATAGACAGACAGAGCCAGCGAACATACAGAAGTTGTAGCAAAAACTATTACCCGCATGACTGTTTAGATTCAGTCAGTGAGGAAGTCCTCTTCTCCATCCCAAATCCTTATGACAGGAATGGAAGGAAAAGACGCATTGTGGTAGCACGTGAAATGTTTGGAAAAGTGACATGAACGTTCATATGGAGGAATCCTCCTGACTAAGGACTGGTGGTGGTGAAGTTGGAACAGGGCTGGATTTCAGCCTGCATCAGGATTTTAAAGGGTCTGAAACCTTGTGTGTCATGTCCTGGAGATCTCTTGGGAACTATTACTTTCTTGTGTGAGCTGAATAATGAGTACCCATTCAGCCATTGATCAACCTCTAACTGCATATGAGTGTTGGACACCAGACTGCAAAAGACAACTTCCCTTGACATCTGAAAGTGTTTACGTCATGGTCTCTGGATTTGGTCTATCTCTTCTAATAGCATCAGATATTAGCACAAAACTGATGCAAGCGTTGCACAGAATTGCCTTTGTGTTACTAAACCAAGCCCCTCTACTGACAACCTATCACAATAATGTACACGTCCACTCCTAAGGAAAGGCAGATCTCTCTGTTTTCACAAGTACTCTGAGATGTACAGACTTACCAGCTATAGTAGAAAAATAAAATTAAGAAATGACACACCTCTTATCTGAATGGGCATCTTCATAATCCAGCAAGGCATTCCCTTGCTGCGAATTATCTAGGAGTACTTGCTTCATTTAGCTGTCCATCTGCTGAAGGAATGTGAGAGAAAAGTACAATCTGATCTTTGGAGTTGCTGCAACTGTAACTTCATTAACTTCAGTGGAGTCGTAATTATATTTCAAGTAGGAACAGGCTTTGCTTGTGAGGACACTTGTGGTAACTGGGTGGTTTTAATTTTTCAGGCTTTATCATGTTTGAGATTCTTCTTGACCTACACCAGAAAGAACATGGAAGGATTAAGACCTGGTTCCTCAACACCTCATAGCAACAGTTTCTTACTTTGGGGCCCTTAACCTCTTCTAAAGAATAAAGTCTTTGAATCAGCTTCCAAAAGCTGATGCAAACCTGCAGGTTTCTTCTATATCATCCTCCTCTCTTCCTTTTTTTTTTTTATATTTTTTTTATTTATTGCATAGTTTTATCAAAAAAAAGTCCTTTTATCTTTGTACTATAAAAGAGAGCACCGCCATCTACCTCCCTCAGAAGCAGGGTGAAGCCTGAGACCTGGTGAAGGCAACAGAGTTAAGAATTCACCCTAATTTTTAGGGGTCCTGACTGCTCTCAGATCTCATTTCTTTTGAAAATGCATTGTGAGGCATCAATGCAGGATCTAGGTCAAAGGCGATTGGAAACTCCAGTGATTCTAGGACAGAAGAGAATGTGCTCTAAACTATTGAAAATGCTCTTTCAAACCAGTGTTCTTAAATATGTGAATAAAACTTTTCTCATTCCTAATGAGAGGTGAAACACTGAAAGATTAAACAGGAGATTTATAACAGTGAGCTCTTGTACCTTTTGTCCTGCAGAAGGTTGCAGATCCCATGGTATGAGAGTGCTTTGCTTTGATTCAAGTAAGTATCTTTCTATTCACTCCAGCTGCAGTGTGGGTCCTCTGGTCGGGGAAGGTGGGGTGGCTTCTGTCTCTCAGCCATCTAATTCCCTCCAGTGGAAGGTTTTCTGCATCTGGCAGTTTTCTGCTGGCATCTGGATGCTGAGCTGATGCCAGGCTGCGGTGTATGTAGCCCAGTAAGTAAAATCCAGCTGTCACAATGATCTGAAGAAGATTAAGTTTGGCAAAACTCCAGCTGCATATTGTAAATGGTCTCTCTGCGACTCTGGTTTCCTAGCCCGCTGGATCTGGTTTCTCCCTGTTAGATTCTGTGGTTGTAGATTTATTCACATTACTGTTTCTTGTTAAAGACAATGCCCTGAGGGTATTAAGGTCTTGTTTGACCGCAGAGCTAAAATATAAAGCTCCAAATTCCTTTCTCCATTGTATCTAATTAAGGAATCCCATTAACCCTCTGTGTGGATAGATTGAGAGGATGTCTCCTTTCTGCAGGCTGCTAATAGGTTTTCTGGTAGAACAGCATACTCATCTGACCCCTGGTATTAGGTGCCGCGTTAAATGCACTCTGCCGGCTTGTGGCAGTGACATTTCTTTTTTTTGTCCATTCTTTCTGAGAAACTCTTCTGAACAAAACGTCATTCTTTAGGGTTGATTTTTCTCTTTTCTCTCCCCTCTTCTGGAGCTCTGCCGTTTTAGAAAGCTGGGAAACCAGTTGCCTGATATTGTGGAATTTTCTAGGATTTAAAGGACAAAGGATCTGCTGGGTGGTGATGGGGAGTGAAAATGCTGCATCTGTTCCCTCAGTTAACTATGCAGAGATAACTGAACAAAAAAATCCAGCACAATGCTGGTCATAATTTTTCCTGCATGTCATCTCTGCTCCACAGATATTTCTTTTAGGGCATATGTAACAGGATGGTCTGTACTAGACCGATGACTCTTCTGCATTTAGAAACTTACCCAGTTTCATTTGTCAGGAAAGCAATGATCTGATAGTTTCTTATGCTCAGCTCTGCTATCTGGGGGCTGCTGAAGAAAATCTGGACAGTGATAAGATGATAAAGGATGTGCTGCTGAGCGTGGTGCAGGAACATTGCCTGTCTTCTGCAGGGAGCCAGCTCCAACCCAGCGGGGTTGATCAGTTCCCACTCAGCACTAGCCTGCTGGCTCAATCTGACTTCAGCAGTCCCACTGGGGTGTCTTCCCACTGGGGTCCCCAGTGCTGAGGCACGAGGGTGGGTGCAGGTCCAGACGTTCTTCATTCGGCAGCGTGCCTGTGCTGAAAAACCTTCCCAGAGCCCCAGGTGCTGGGAGCAGGTGCAGAGGCGGTGGCTGCGTGTGGATTCCCCTTTGGTCTGGCATGGTGGAAGCCAAAAACCCAGCTGGGTTGGCGCTTACTGCGTGGTGTAGGAAGAGCAGCTGTATGGCTTTGCTGCAGGAACCAGAGCTGGTCACCAGGGACAGGGAAGTGCTTCATTGGGCACCGTGTGGCTGAGCCTGCTGAGTGTCCTGATTCAAGTGAATATTTGGATGTGGGTAAGGAGACGTAGTAGTAGTACGGTTGTCAGATGGACTTCTAAGTAGGCAGAGGAGGATGGGCAGAATACCAGAAAGAAAGAGGAGCCACCAACACCCCGCATAGTCAAAATACCTGATCTGTACTGGAATCAGAGCATGGAAACTTCAAAAGATACCCGTGAATTTCTCTTTGCTAAATGGATACATCTGTGGCTGAAATCTTACCCTAAGCTGCCATGAGGATTTGTGTGTTAAGAAGGACATACTGTTTGCCTGGCCTTTCCCTTAGCAGATGGGGAACTGCTTCTATTGAAGTGGGCTTTGAATGATGAAATGAAAAGCAAAAGGAGGGGAAGAAACAAAATTGCACTCATTTAGCACAAAACCCAGAAGCTGAGCAAACTTTAGTGGAAGGGCATGAGAAGAAATTATTTAATTTCTTGTTCCCCACTGGAGAAGAGGAGTTGAAATATTTACAAATGGGCTGTTTGAACTAGCCAGTGTTATTGAAACCTACAGAGAAGATTCACGTTTTTTGGAATGTTATAAAAATGCTTGTATTCCACTAGGCAGAGCAGACTGAACAGAACAGCAGGCAAGAGTGGCTGCCAGTTGGTCGCAAATCTGGAGCGCTTGCTGATTCATATTTATATAACAAAGCATGAGACAGGGTTGTCTGCTACAGACCACCATAATACATGTATTAGTGTTTGAAGAAGTCCCCTGCAGTCAGTATTTCTAGTTCAAATCCCTGCCCACACTGGCCTTCCTGTTTACTCCTCCCTGGGTCCTCATACTTAGCAGCCCTTTCATCCTTCACACTAATGGCCGTAGGTAGCTCTGTTGGGATGATTCATGTGCATTACACCTCAAGGAGAGTATGCTACGAAGGGGAAGGACTGTTTTCCAATCAATGATGATAAGCAAGAATCAATCATGTACCATAACCTGCACATATCACAGAAAGGGACATATATCGAGCAATGCTCATGGCCTGAACAATATGCTGGCTTATTAATTTTCATGAGTTTTTTCCAACAATGCATTAACTTGGACAACACAAGGTCACTATGCAGAGAGCTGGACAGGCACTGCAAATTATTTTGCACAAATGTAAACAGAATTCTCTTAGGCTCTGCTCATCCTTCTGTATGTTAATCTCCACAAAATCCTGAGTGGTCAAGCTTACTCCTTCCAGTAGGTTTGTGTATGTTGTTCATAGCAGCTTGCAGAACTAGTTCCTCAAAGCAATGTTTAAATCCTTTTGCATGACTGTAAATGCCAGCAATGATACTGGAGAAACAATAGTACATGAATTATACAAGTAACGAAGGCACCTGGGAATATAAAAATACCTGAGGGACCCTTCCATTGAGCTAAGTAGGGGAGGAAAAAAGTCACCTTAGCTATCAGAGTCAAGCACTAAGTGATTATATTTAAGTGAAATATCAAGACTGGTATTAAGATAAAACTGTTCCCCTGTGGCCTTTAAATCTATGGCCTTTAAATCATTTTCTTGCATCCACTGAGCCATTCTGAGACACGTAATCTGTGCAAAGTCCTCTTAAACTATCAGAAAATATCAGTGTAAATTTTTCCCAGTGATCCTGCCTGTTGACCATGCAAAGGACAAGTATGGCACGGCAGAGAGGATACCAGGGTAGCTGAATGGCTTCTGGACCAAAGCTGCATTGCAGGAGAGTGATCTCTTACAGAGAGAGGTTTGGTTCTGTTTGTACGTGCCCATTTTTAACCTGGTAAAATCAGGTAAAGCCAGAATTTGGCTTGTTTAAATAGCTGTTATGTAGTTAGATTTTTCCTTCTATTGATGTAACTTTTATTATAGGAAATACTGTATACTGGAAAAAAATAACAATAAAGAAGAATAAAGAACCTTTAACAAGAAAATCTCTGCAAATCCAGACCATTGTCTGCCTCTGTAACCTAGCAGACACCAAAGACAGGTACTGGATCAGCTTTTCTCTAACCAAACAAAACACTGAAACGTAATGGTTTTTGACTTTAAACCATGCATACACATTTGTAAACTGGACTAATTGGTTATGTATATTACTTTGCTGGCTAACAGAATACGTGCCTTATAGTTGTATGATAGTACATTGAACTTAAAAAATTCTTAAAGATTAGATTGGCTTTGCAAGGATCCTGGGAAACCCTGGGTTTACTTGACTAGTGTATTAAACCTAAAGCAAGCAAATTATCTAATTTGCGAATATTTCAAACATGACATATTGAGGCACTACAAGGTTAATTGCTCTTCTTACTCAATTAGTAGAACCTTATGCTCTTTATTATATAAAAGTAAGCCATTATCACTTTCAACGTTTTTATATCCAAGGTTCAATAATGACAAAACTTTTATCTGAACCCTGCAAAACCTTCATTGGTTTATTTCTAAATACCAGTTTCTTCACAAAACCCCAAATCTCAGTATCTTGTTCATGTTTATTTGCTCTGCAATTCCAAAATGGTATTCTTAAGTAGGTTTTATGTAAGTTTTCTAGGTGTCCTGCTTCGGTTCTTTTTTGTAAGCTTTTGTATTTCTACAAATTTGTCCTCTTTACAGTTGCAGGCTGAGGTGGCTGTTTAAAGCTAATTTTTACTGGGTAGATCAGAGATGGAGCTTCTGAAAGATGCTTTTCTAGCATCTGTCAGATTCTATGTTTTTCCAGAATTGAAATGTTTTATGGAATACCTTTTTTTTAAATTTATTTTTAGTTCATTTTGTTGTGATTGATTACTCAAATGTGTTGACCAGATCAAAGGGACTGTTTTAGATGTATTGGAACACAGCATTGTAAATTTTTGTTTTGAAATGACCTTTCCATGGAGAAGTATTCTATATTGAAAAAAAAAATGTCAAAATTGACATAAAACATTTTGACTTAACTGAAACAATTTTTGGGAAACTTCTCTCTTCAAGAAATTTAAAAAATTATTGTTGTGCTTCTCTTTGGAACAAGACTACAGAAGAAACTTGGAAATTAAAATTTTCCCTGGAAACAAAAATTCCATTTCTTTCTCAGATTTAGTGAAAACCAGTAAGTTGGTAAGTTTCAACCTTTGGTCTGCAGGTGACAGTGGGGTGCATGGATTACTCTGAAGGATCTGTGTGAGTCAACTAATAAAAACTGGGCCATTATTGGCAGAATAAAATTCATTATACCGATGTCTGTTCCTCAGCTAGAAAACTCAGGTTTGCAAATTGAAAATATAGTAGTCTTCAACCTCCCAAGGCAACAATTCCTGATGATATGTTCCCATACACATTAGTAGATGCTGGAACAAATAATTTGTAAGTAAATGGTGGTTGCTGTTGAAAGTCTTTGATGCTGTACGCTTATTACCATCAGTGTCTGCTTTTTGTCGTTGTTTGTTTAGAGTTCAGAGGATTTATGTCATTTCAAATCATCCTGCGATAGCAGATAATGTTTTTGTTTAAGTAGGTTAACTTGTCTAAATAATGAAATACTTGCAGATCCTTTGACCCAAACTCAGTTGAACACAGATGGGCTGTCTGTGATGAAAGAGGGAATCAATAGGATATTCCAGCCTGAATAAGTCAGGGAGTCAGATTTCATCTTCCTTACGCTACAGCTCTCTGATCTTTATCACTTCTGAAATAACGTTATGCTCGGTTCATATCCTAAAGAAAAGAAGCATATTTTCCCAGTCCACCTTCTTAGCAAAGGTCATCCCGTTGTGCTCTCTTAATGCCCTCCAAGTGTTAATGGGTTAGAGACATTACCAAAATAGCTGTCGCTCTATGTATTAGTTCCCTGCACATTATATATTCATCATTATTTGACTTTGCTGTTAGAGGATAGGAAGGAAAGTACAGAATTTTCAAATCCAAATTCATTATAATTCTGAGACATTAAAAAAAAAAAATTCACAGCAGAACAGCTGTGAGGGGATGGGACCTGGCCAGCAGAGCTCACCTGGCAGCTGGCTCAGAGTGGAACAAAGTGCGTGTGTGTTTTGGTTTGTCTCACGAATAACATTCAGGGCAACTGTTCCCCTGCTGCGAACGGCCCCGTGAAGTCACCCCGCAGGTAGCAAGTCCCCTAGTGTTGCAGCACTCCTCCTGCGTGGCGTTCCCATCTATTCTGCCAGGCGAACTAGGTGCAAAGGGTGCTGTGCTAAAGAAAAGGCAGAGCTCTGATCTTCTGCCGAGCTACCAGAACGGGTTGCAGGTTCTGAACAGCAAATTCTCCATCATTGTATTCTTCCACACTCTGCTGAGAATCTGTAGACACTTTTCACTCTTTCGTATTTAAATAGGAGCCCTGATCCTCTTCAGCCAGCTTTAGGAAAAAGTGTTTACTTCTGTAGCTTCAGACTAATTCTTGTTAGCATGTATATGGGCACTCTCCTTGATTTTTTTATTTTTATTTTTTTTATTCTGTTTAAAAAGAGTACCTCTGACTCTGCCTGCGGTGAATGTGCTTATGCCTTCTAATTTTCACTGTTGCTTCGCCTGAGCAACTTACCCCTTTCCCTTGGAACAAAAGAGAAAACCTCCAGAAAAGTTTGCTTCCCTGTCACTCCCACAATTGGAGACATATTTTTTAGGGGCCTTTCCCTACTATTGTAGGGTCAAAGACAGGTGATGTAAATTGCAACTGATTGGAAGCAACCAGAATCTCAGCCAGGACTACGACTGGCCTTAAAAATCGAGTGAATAAACCTTCCTGAACCTGAAGGATCTCCCAAACTGGAGAGAATGAAACCCTGCATCTTCACCTTTGCCTTTTCTATGTATCTGTGTATGTCATGCTAAAAAAAGAAATATAGTCATCAGAATAGTAAATATCCTTCCAAAGCATTATTTCATCTGGGATTCTCAAAGCATTTCTCAGGCTGGAGCCGCTACCCAGCAGCAAGCACCGCAGCATGATTTCTGTGCCTATTTCATCAGTATTTAGAGTAGACAAATGCTGCATTTAGCAGATGTATCTCCGGGACTCAGTGCATTATTTGCATGCCTAATCCATGCAAATCAAAAGCAGTCCAATAGCACTACTCCTGGTGGTTTCTACCCACCACCTGTATGGAGCAAAGGACAACATCCACGCTCTCCCCAATGCTTTCCTTCAGGCTGTGATTTGTCCCTATGAAGCCATTTGTAATCAGAAAGGTGGATATTGGGAGGAGTTCAGTCACCACTTTGGTATGCTAAGGCAACTAATCGTGCAAAACTAGCTTATTATGCAAGCCACAGCCTTTTAGAATTGCTCTGAGAACTTTCATACATCAACAAGAGAGCACTGGGCTCGTGCTGAACTCAGTGCCTACCTCTAAGATGTTGTCATCATCACGGGGGCTCGCAGGAGGAAGGCTGCACGCCGACTCGCCGGTGCTGGGTGTGCTGGCTGTGCCTGGTGGCTCTTCTTCTAGTCCCTCAGAGTATTCTTATTCCTGTGTGTAACTTGGCTGTCCCAATATTTTTCTGAAGTAATTTCAAATGCAGTCAAGACTCTACAATACAGATTGCAAGCAAATTCTCTTTCATGTCTGTTGTATGGAGGCTTGCTATTATCCTGTAACACTTTATTTATATATTTCACGTGCTGTTTCTAAAGGGCTGTCAAATGACTGTCAATTATTTATTCATATCAGGTGGAGCAGATGTAGACTAACTGCCATGTCCAAAGTTAAAGAGCACTATCTCAAAACTTTGTAGGAAAGAAATAATTCAAATTTTAATAACCTTACATTTTACCCATGTGTTTTTTTCCATTTCTAAGCGTTTTTTGCTTGGGTTGATTACCATACACATTGCTGTAGGTGATTTTGTTTGAAGGTAGTTGAGTGAAAAATAAAGATTAATCTTGACTGAATTTTTAATCATGTTTGCAAATGAATTGCAGCAACCAAATACCAGCTGGTGTGGAAATGCATTTATTAAGAACATATGGAATCAAACCTGAGCCACTTGGTAACTTTACCATCTTAGCAAGGTCCTTGTTCCATAAAATTATTCATTTGGTAAATGATGGGACTGTCTTTAAGTAACCAGCATTGGGGAAACTTTATATATAGCAGTGTGTGATGATGCATGGGGAAGAGAACAGGGGAGAGTGGGCAGCACTGCTGGGAGACTAGGGAGGCTGAGTTCAAGCCTCTGCTCTTTCATAGGTTTTCCATGGTAGCAAACTCCTTATTCCGATCCTGCAGCTTATTTTTCTGTAAAATGGAGCACTGATAGGTGTCATGGGGTGCTTGGCTAACGTCCTGATGGAGGACCCAAAGCTGATGTAAAAATGTATTTGAAAGGAGTGAATGAAGTAGCATGTAGACAGCTGGGCTGATGCATGTGGCATGAAGATCTGCTTTGTGGCAGTCCTTCAAATCCCTCGCTATAAATTGACATGCCCAGTGTTCCCGAAGGTCCACGGGGACAGATTTGTCTTCTACCTGTCATCCCTCCTAGCAGCAGCTGCCAGCTGCCCTCTCTTGTTGCACTGTTTCTAACACTATTCTTTGGATACACGAAGTGCTACTGATTTGCTTCAACCGTTCCTGCCTGCTCAGTTTCACTTCTGTTAATCCTTTTTAAGTACAAGGGATCCTGGTGGAATCCCCCTGAACATTTGGAAGGAGCACGGTCTCAAGGATTTTCTTTTGGAACATTTTAACTTTTGGTGACGTTACTCAGCCATTTTGTACAGAGCAGCTAACAGTTTTGAGAATTCTTAAGGGTAGTTTTGGTCAGATGCTGCTCCTATTGAAATTAGTATGGCGGTGATTAGTGATTCAAAGGAAGCTCAGTATTTTCATTAACAAATCCTACTTCTAAATTTTGAGTCATTGCAGCCTGCTCAAATTAGCATATAACATCAACCTGCAGCTTTCATCTCTTTTCTCAAACATTGATATCTTGGGTAAAATGTCTGAGTCCATTCTTCCAGCCAAATCCAGCTGAGCGAAGCTGGGAAATCTGAATCTTATTGTCATTGCTTCACCCCAACTTAAAAGGTTATAAACCATCTGAGTTAGAAAAAAAATCTTCCAATAACAGTTTATCTTTTCCTGAAGCACGTGGGATGGCCCACAGTCAGATCAGAGTGAGGAACCATTTAGGCCAGTCTGTGATGGCAAGTTCCATACTCTGTCTTTCCATACTTCTAAGGGGCACGTAGTTTGGGATTGGGTTGTTTTGGGGTTTTGTTTTGTTTTTCACCTTCCCCTTTACTCCCCAGCCTAAAGAAAATGTTTTGGGGATCTCTTCTGTTTTCATTTTAAAATCACCACGTAACCTTGCAGTGTTCATCACTTTCCCTGTATTATTGTAGTAGACAGTGTTAAGATCCTAGCTGATTGCGTTTATTGATTTCTGAGTGATCTCTTGAGTGTTATTTCACATTCATGTTCTGTCAGCATTGTGTGGACAGCCTGTGTTAGAGAATTTTGTATTTATTATACATGAAACTACCACTCTGCAGACTTCCAGTTTCAAGGCATTGAATGGATGTAGGAACACAAGGAACCGTATGTGCAGTCTCTCTACAAACCACTCTTTATTTGAAGATTTAAGAAATTACTCAGGGCAGATTTATTTTTTATTTTCTACAGTAACTAAGTCATATCTAAGAGCACAGCCACATACTGGTTTGGAGGATCACGGGAGGAAGTAAAACAAAACACGCTGTCCTGAATTCTTCGTGTAGGCCACTTTTTTCCATAAAAACCTTTCATGATTTGTTACATGTAACAAATTAGTCTTAAATCCTCTAGACTAGTATTGTCTAATTAATGCTGGTGTTTGAACTCTTGTTTCTGAGCTATGTACTAACTCCAGAAACCTACTGCAAACCTTGACCTGCTTTGTTCCTCTCCCAAGCTCAGCAATAACGCTTTATGAAGACACGTTCAAAAGTGTCATGTTATTCAAGGCTAGCCATCTTCCTTAGTGCCCTAGAGCAATGCCGCAGCTTACTGACATGCCATTCCCTTTCTGCTTCTCTCTCAGCTATTTTAAGCAACATCTAGTTAATTCTTTTCTCTAGCAAAACCCCTCAAAGGGCTTGCCCTGAGCTGTAGTGTTGCACTCTCTAAAAGGATGCTCTTACAATGCAGTGACCAAAATGTCTTACAAAAACAACTCAGAAATATGTTATGCATAATGTTACTTCTACTTTTCCATAGACCTTGACATTATCAAGGCAACGCATGCCAGACAGTCCTGTGTCTATCAGCATGATGTGCATTAAACTTTCCCTATTGGATCACTTCATAAAGCAAGTTTTGAAAAATGCCAGGAATTTGAAAATCTGTTTGAAAACAATGGAATCCAACAATCTTTAAAAAAAAAAGAAAAAAAGCCAGTTTGAATTCTTAACTTCATGCATAGTTTACGTGTTCTTCAGTGGGACTCTTGGGGACATAAGAAGGGTTTATATCAGTTGGCAATTGCCCATCCTGGACTCCTTAGAAAGCTCATGCCATTCATTTTCTTGTTGCTTAGTTGATGCTAATGGCCACCAGGAGCAATGCTTTATAGGGAGAGGAATGGGGAGTTGTGTTAGACCTCTGGCAAAATGCACTTCAAGGGAAAAACTCAGATTATCCACTTTCAATGAGAAGGGAGCAATCAGAGAAATCTATTAAAGTAAATTTCTCACATATCGAGTATTTTTTCTTTTTTCCCTTATCAAGTATTTTTCCTGCTTGTCCTAGGCTGTGAACTTCAGTCTCTCACATGATGTAAACAACAGCTAACCAACTAAGAGCTACATCTATCTTACCTGTCATTAACTTTCAGCTTTCCCATCTGCCATCAAACTGGGCTGCAGATCCTGGAAATCAGTCTAATCTGTCAGCAGCTTCCCTCTGTTTCTCTTAGTCACTCAGTCCAAACTCAGATTGGTATTTTTTGTTCTTATGCAATGGCATTTTTCTTCTATTCCTCTAGGAAATATCATATCTTTCTGCTGTGACTTTTTTTTTTTTTTCCTGTGGTTGTGTTGCAGTTACTGATGAGTCAACTTTAAAAAGCTAGCTCAGATTCCCCAGAGTTCAGAGGTCTTTCTGTCTTTAGTGCAAACCATAGCCCCATGCCACTACCCACAGGGGAATACGGCCGTCCACTTACACAACCATAGTTTTCATATGTACCAGTTTTGTTTCTAATATTATTCCCTCATTTTATAGCATGCTGCTTGCTTAATTTAATTTTCATTGGCAGTTGTTGAAACTTAGTATACTTTGTTAGCTCCTAATAATATTTGGTAACATTATTTTTTAAAAGTAATGATTGGAAATCTTAATGTAATTGCATAATACTAAATTATGAACCTGGGCCAATTTACTGGGATTTGAGGCAGCCTAGCCATTTCTGCTTTTTTAACTGATTTTTTTTTTTTTTTTTCCTAATTACTGAATAAATGTTAAAATAACATTTCAAGACAATAGACTTGAATCACCTACAAAAACACAATGGAAGGTGATTGTAAGTGTGTGGTATGATAAAAGACCCAGGGTATTGCTATTGCATGACAAGCTATTATAATAGACGTGAGTGAGGTCAAAGGCAGAAAAACCAATGATTAAGATGTATTGCCACAGAAACAGGAAATCTTTTGGGAAACATGCAATCTTGAACTAAATGCCAATAAATGTAACAAAAAGTAGACAAGATACGTGTTAGAGAGATGAACGAGGAGGATTCAGGGGCTCAGGAGGTATGTGGAGGGCGTTCGGGAAAAGAGGATTCCTGTGACAGTACGGTAGACCTTTATCCAGCAATGTAATAGGCAATAATATTAGTTAAAACAAAAGTTGCAACTAGAAAAAAACATCTTCTCCTCTATCAGGACAAAAGAAAATACCAGTCTCAGCTCTGTCACAGTCAAAACACCTAACACTTACTAGTATCCACACCTTTGCTTCTGTCATGAAGAGCACTTGTGCTGTTTCTTTACGTCTCCTTTGGTTGGTTTTGCTATGGCATAAATGTTGCTTGATGGATCTGAGGTAGTCGAGTGCAAGGAGAGCCGAGCAACTAATGATATCTACGGTCAAGTTGCTGAGGATAATCTTGGCTTTCTTTTTCTTTCACTACGTGATTTATGTGATGACGTGCAAATTCCTAGTAAACTGAAAAACAGGTCATTCAACTTAATATGTAGAGTCACAATTAAGGTAAATGGTAATGAGTTTCGTATCAAATGAATATTAACCTCCCAACTTCACCACAACTCTGCTTTAAACTACCTGTGCTTTGTTCTACTTACATCTGATGCTCAGGAAGAAATGGGAAATTCAGAGTAACTTCCATAAATCTTCCCAAGAGGAAAAAAAAATTCTTTAAAAATTAAAAAGCCTCTCTACCAGAAAGTCTCAAAAGATAACTTGGTTGTGTTTTTGTTACATCAATGGTGAGAAACCTGCTGTCCACTGCAGTCCTGCTGTGATAGAGTCAAACAGCCAGAACTCCTTCTTCCGAAGGGGAAGAGTTAACTGTGGAGACAGGCCATTGCACACAGCCTTTTTGTCCTTGAACTGCCTCTCGTGTTTATTCCAAGCTCAGCTGAGCCTCAGCTTCATGCATTAAATAATCTCTACAAGCCATGCCTAAAGTTTTCTGGGCTCTGCATTCATCTTTGTATGCCTTTTGTTGGCACTAAATTAGTTGGAAGCATTTCTTTCTAGTAACTAACTAGCATGTAAGATTGAGTGCACGTTTGAAATCCAAGGTGCGGAAGGGAGGAAGACACAGGCACTGTAAAGCACTTCATACTTTTTCTACTTTAGATCCTACTTACCTCCATTGATATTGCTGGAGAACTACAGTAATCTGGATTGAAGATAGTAATAGCCCAGTAAGTTCCTTCCTTGTGCCTCTTCTGTCCTGTTTGCTGTCTTTAATATTACACTGAGACTGAAAATTCTTGGGGGTGGGGCTCTGTCATAACTGCACAATCACTATGACAAGGGAAATATGGCCTTTAGATGCTATACAATAAAATTCGAGTCACAGTAGTAACACCAAATGTCTTTCTCAGGTAACTCATGAAGTCCACACGCAGCGTAGCATTATAAACATGTCCTCTTTGCTGGGGCTGATTTTGTTGATGAAGTAATGAACAAGAATACAATAGAACGTTCAGCTCCAACCTTCTCCCCAAATTCACCTTATGGTTCTTATTCCAGCTGCAACATCCTCTACATCAGCTTCCGTAAGATGGGATAATAACCTATTGGCACTGTGCCCTACCTTCCCTTCACCTTGGGCACAACCGCTGGCCTCAGCTGTTTCAGAGAAACATTGCTAGTTATTGCGAAAAGATAGAATTACCTGACTGCACTGCTCGTGTTCCTCTAAGTCTGGTGAACCAGCTATAAGCAAAAGATACATCAATTTTTATTATCGGAGCTCAGTAATTCTAAATATCTGTTCCTTGCTTTTAGAGTGAAGTCTTGTGGTGGCAGAAGAAACGTTTGCTTTTCAGATTGACTTAAAAAACTGGAGAAGGAATTAGAACTTTTTAATAGTTTCATCCCTGTTCAATTCTGTATGGAATTGAACTGACTTAAATGGTTTTAAAGTCTTTGGCCATTCATGGCTTCTCTAATTTGTAGCCTTTTCAATGTATCTGATCTGTAACTGTATCGGAATGTGATTCTAATCTGTCAGAGAGCAGAATTTAGGGCAAAAGGAGGTAATTGCAACTGCAATCGATAGTCTCTAACTTCCCGTAAAGGGATCTGTAGGACAGCCAGTGTCAGCACTGCCCCATTTGTACCCCTGTGCTCCTGTAGGGCAGGAGTTCAGCCATGCCAACAGCGTTCAACTCGGTGGAGCTATTTGGGATTTTATCAGTTCCTATCCAAGGGGGTTTTATGACATTCCGCTGTTTAAGGGAAATGTAGATATGGCAAATAAATTCCTTCACTCTGTTTATAAAAACATTTTCTTTGTATCCTTTCTTTACAAGTAATATCAACTGGGTATTTCAGTTCGTTTTAATGGCTATATTTTTGTGAGCAGGCAAAAATCTTTGCATTTTTTGCCTGTATGGCCATATTTAACAAGGCTTTCTCCCTACAAGTGACACCTTTCAAACAGCTGTAATGCTACCAGCTGTATTGCTTCTGTGCTGTGTTTAAAACTTGTACTATTCTTTCATTCTGGCAGAAGTTGTTTTCTTCACATTCTTTTCATTCTTTTTAAGCCATTGAACTCTCAGTCCTACAAATACTAAAATTGCACAAAGACCAAGCAAAGCAAGAGCACTGATTTGCCATTGGCAGTGGGGAGGGTGAGTATTTTCGTCGGTACTGGATTCATGGCACAAAGTCAATAACAAAGTAATATTTATAGAACTTGGAGATGATTGTAAACATACTTCCTAAAAGATTATCTTCAGCAGCACTGAAAATGTAATAATCAGTGATCACAAGTGCTTGAGTTATTTTTTTCTATTCTCATAGCTAGGCATTCTTATAGTACTCTTCTTGCTGTTTCCATTCCTATATTAATATAATTTTGCTGCAAACAATAAACATAGCAGGAAACTGAATAATCAGGCTTGTTGGTAAAGTGCAGACTCCAACAGTTAGCAGCATTCGATACAAGGCTCAGCTTAGCTCTGAACCTTTGAAATACCATCTATGATGCATGTTTAGTGCTTCTGTGTATGTTTTTTTGGTTTTGGTTGTTTGTTTTTTTTTTTTAATTTTAATGAAAGTGTTCCAATAAAAGATGATCTGTATGGTCTTTTGGAGCACAAAAACTAGTACTGTGTTTGTTCAGTGCCTATTCACATCCATCACCAGAACTTTAAGATGGTGCTATGTTGGAATTAATACCTAGTTTAACACTCCTGCTCTCTGGTAGAGCTAGTTCAGCGGCCAGACAAGAGAATTCTTGTTACTAAGGCACACCAGAGCACCCGACACCAACACAACACCCAGAGACCTTCCTAGAATGCACAGCAAAAATATGTATGGATATAGCCGTATCTGTTTTACCCAGCAGTAGAAACTTCTGCTTTGCAGTGAGGAATAGACTTGGGCAAGTAGAGAGGGATGGAGCTGTAGCTGGCTTGAACTAGTCCCCCCCCCACCGCACCCTGTGAGTCAAGAAAGGGAAAAAAGAAGTGGTAGGATTAGGATTTTTATCTGAAACCTGAGCCTTTGTTAAACTCTGCTGGGGACAGCATTGTTCTCCGCTCCCATGGAGAGATGCTGTGAGCTCACTTCCTGGTAAAGCTACCCATTGTGGAGGAGAGAGTCAGGTACTGGCAAGCCACATTAAATGAGAGATCATCTGAACTATGCATTTAGACCGTGGTGGAAGGGATGGGGTTTTTTTGCCCTATCTTCTTGAACAAGTTCAGCTAGTGATGTATTTCAGTGAGAAACAATGACGCATTTGGAGATACCTCAAACATCCACGTCACAGCTGATGGACTTCAAAATGTAGGACCAGCTCAGGGGACACATCCAGAAGTGGCAGCAAGGAATCAAACTGAAAATAGTAAGCTCATTTCAGATAAGGTACAGTTTATGGCAAAGCAGCCAAATATAGGCAGGACACGTTCATATGAGTAAGCCAACTCACAGTACAGTTAAAGCCAATATGAAACTCTGAAGGGCAGAAAGGCACTGTAGAAGATGAGGGGCACAACTTGCTCCAGTGACACATCCTGCCTTATTGAGACAATTATTAAGAGAGCCTGTAACTTCCTGCCGGTCATAGGAGTGTGACACGATACTGCATCAGCTGAAGAAAATTCTCGGTATAATACCAATACTTCTGCACCAAGCAAATTTTTTTGTAAGAGGAGTATGTCTCATACAGGGTAGAAGTCTGCTTTCAAATGCACCATGAACTCTGCCAGGAGGACAAAGCAATGCCAAAACTGAACAAGAATTACTAATTATTGGAATTGTATCAAAGCAAATCTATCTGTAAACATGTGGACTACTGGTTGATGTGATGTTTTAGCAAAAATGCTATAAAGCGTATTGCTTTTTTAAATTGCACGTATCTTGAAACCCAGTGTGCAATGAAACAATGCAAAGCCAGTAGTTATCAGGGCTGTAAGTGCAGTCTGGGAGCCATGCTGAGACACGGGGAGGAGTAAGATACAGCTATAATAAACATCTGGATTGGACAACACAACTGGGATAAGAGATAGATAGCAGACTTTCATATTAGAAGAATCACAGGAGCAGCAAGTGCTACCTGTATAGAAAACAGTTAATCAGAGTCTACACCTTCCCTGTCTGAGACACGGATTGCATCCAGAAGCTTGTAAGATCAGTTCACAGTAAGATTACTGTAAGGTGTTCATGACAACTGAAGACTGAGATCTGCATGGCAATTTCTGACAGGTTCTGCTTACAGGCAGAGGTGAAGAGAGAAGTAAGGATTAATATGGGACTCCTTTTGAGGTGTTATTGAGTATGACAAGTTGAGTATGGCAAGTATACAAATGGGAAATCTCTGTTATGGTACTTCTCTTCATAATTAGTTTTGTACAATCAGAAGTCCTCAAAACTCTGTCATATGAACTGACTTTGGTTTGCAGTCCCTACAGCTGGGACAGTATATTTAGAGAGAATGTCTTGTCTTTGGTGCCTCCCTGGCTTAGCCACATGTCACAGCCAGTCAGAAGCATGAAGAGAGAGACCTTTCCTGAATGCCAGGTTGGGACCTGAGCCACCAGGCAACACTGCAGATACAGCGATATTTTCTGATATTGTCATGATGCTTTATGGTGTGATTTTCCTACAGGATAAGCCAACATAACTAATTGCATAGTGTTTTGCATTGCGAGTTGAAGTTATCAAATGCCCACACTGCTCTGTCACGAGGAGATTTCTAAACAACCCTGCCCATGCTGAGAGGTCTCTTCAAAATGGAACCTTCCTCATTTATCAAATCCTTATTCCTCAATACCGTTTGTTGAATTAGATTAACTATCACTATTTCACACATAGTCTCTGTCTACATGTTCTTTAATCCAAGTCATAAGGAATAGTAAATTCTTCTACGTTCAGGTTCATTTTATTCCTGTTTTATTATATAATTTATGAATTATAGTAGTTGGGACAGATATTCCATGCTGTAGCCTCAAAATGTGATTGATGAGCTACTCAGCACCTGCAAAAATCACCTTATCAGTTGTTGTCGGCACCATTCTCATTTGCTATTTGTCTTATTTCCTTCGCCCTGACCTTGAAGGCTGTTCACAACTGTTGATTTGCATAGGAGGTAAACCAGTCCTGCCCATGGGAACACAGCCTTCAAGACAGCAAAAAAAATCCTCTTGCGTTTTAGTTGGATTTGTTTCTTCAAGATATACTAAGTCTTTCTACAGAAGACCTGATACAGTGCAGTTGTCTGTATACAGATTCCTTTATAAGTAGGATCAGTATGCATAGAATCAGTTTAGCAGTAAATATAATTCAGCTAGAAGAGAGAAATAGCTTAATTTAGGCCAATATTTTGACTCTCAGTGGCTGATTGTCACTGCTGAGGGGTGAGAGATGTATAAGATCATCGCAATAGCTAACAATACCTATTTAGCTTGGGTATCACTTTGTTCTCCTCGTTAGAGTTCAGCAATTTAATGTATTTTGTTTTAACGCGCACATCAGCATGGGGACTTAGTCACCAATTCTGCACACACAGATGTGTGGATTTAAGCACGGAAATCAGACTGCTGAAATGACTGACTCTAGTCAAAGCCTGAAGATAAGCAAGGAGTATTGCGAGGTCGTGGCTTCAGTCAAGGATGTCCAAATAATGGCCAGAGGACTGGATTGAGTTTGTAAGGCCGTTTTTCTTGGCCTCTAGAAATGTTAGCTGGCTGGTTGGAAGGCAAACACCACAGAGGATTTTGCTCTGCATGCAAAAGCAGATAACACCTGGCAAGTTATTAAGTGCTGTATTTTACCTCATGGATGTGGTTGTCTTGGTCGGACCCTCCCAAGGTAGCTGGGATTAAGATGGTGTATGAGCGAGAGGGTTTAACTGACCTGGCCAGTCAAACACAAGCCTTGAAAACAACCACACTTGCATGATCTTCAGCAATTTTGGACTATTCAGTTTTATCTCAGTGCCTGACAAAATAGCATGTTCTTCCTTCAGTGGATCGGTCAGCTTTACATAGGATTGTTGTCCCTTAAAAATGACTTTTCCAGACTGTTCCTTAGTACCATGCTGCTGCTTGGTTTTTCCCCTCTCATTTTAAACTTGTATTACTCAAAGTAGAATTTGGTCCTATATGTAATTCTTGTGATTGACAAAATAACAAAGAAGCATTAACAAAAGGCAGTAGTAATTGCAGCATATCCACACTAATTGGTAGGCAGAGTTACAACAGACTGTATGCAGCTAAGCTATGTCGGAGCCACAGATTTTCAGCTTGACATTACCTGTCTATTACCTGCAAATAAAACTCCACCACAAGGATTCTCATGCTGGCAAATCAGACATGGGGAAGCTTGAAAATGCTTACGACATGATGGCCAGTCCTTCCTCCTTTTCTCAGTCTTTTCACCTCCATCTCCACAGCCAGTGAGTCCTTGTTTCCTCTCTTTGTCACACCCGTTATCTTCCATCTCCAGATCCATTCTCAGTTGTTGGACTCCCTGTTGGGGTTGCACGTGGGGTGTACACAGGGGAATCGAGAGCTGCTGCCCTCCTGCTGGCAAGTGATTTTCTTTGCAGCCCACCTTGGAAGACAGAGTGCTAGCAGGTGAAGACTGAGAAACTGAGCTGGCTTAATCAAAACCCAAGAAATGAAAACTGAGAAACAGCTAGTGTGGGAGGTACATTAGTGACAGGGTCTCTAGTGCTTTTGATTATTTCATGGGGTGGCACACAAATATGAAAAAGAATAAGAAAATACGTTTTTAATGTAATTTCACTTGCCATAGTGGAAGGAGATGGCTGGCTGTAGTCTCCGCTCTTTACTGATTGCATGACTGGGCTATATTTGTCCAGCTGCTGCAGACAAAACCTATAGAAACTTGAACAGGCTGAACAACAGAGAGAAATTATACATATCCCTAGATCATCCCAAAGACCTGCACCCGAGCCCTACAAAGCAGGTCCCATTCAGATAGTAAGCCTGCTGGTTTCATGGAGGTGCACTGAAAGCACAGCCACCCTTTCTGCTCTGCCTCATGACCAGGATTAGATCTTGGGTTAAGCCTTGGGTTGCTTTCAGTTTTGCTGGTTCAGCAGCTTCCTTAGAGCCTGCTGTTAAAAGATGTGAGGACCACTTTTTGATAGTCAATAGTGGCTCAGTTAGAGTGGATGGCAGCAAAGCTTTGGGTAGTTTTTCTTTATTTGTAGGGCAAAATCCTCTACTAGCATAAATCTCTGTAATTCCAAGAAGAAATTGATTTATACAGAGTAGGATCCAGTCTCATATCTTTTAGAGTTTGACTGACACCTATATTAATACATTTGAATCATCTTTCCTTTGCCATTTTTCAGCGAAACCCCTGAATAATAAAAACAAAGACAAACTTTCAAAGGCAACAGATGAAAGAATAAAGCATTAATAAGTAAAAAACCCCAAACCCACAACTAAGTGATTTGTTTAAAAAGAAGCAATAACTATTGTGAACAGATTAGTACTCTGTGGAGATCATTCATGCTTGGCAGTAAAGGTCAGAATGGTATCACATAGCAGTTCTCCCACCTGGGTGTTCAGGTTAAAAAGATGTTTTATGAGAAGTCCTCCTCTGTTACCAGACTCTTAAAGAAGGCTGCTGCTTCAGAGTGCTTTGCTCTTTTGCTATTACATGGCAATTTTCCAAAGGCAGGCAATAGCCTGGTGCTTAATCTACTGCAGTTTCTGCCATTTATGCAGAAGCCAAATGTTCAGTATAGTTTGGGGGAGAACATCAATAACATCAAAGTGGCTTAATGAAAATCAACACCTGCAAGGCTCAGCCTAAGTGTGGAGATCAGCTTCCCCAACCCCCCCCATTAAAATAATATATCTGCTTAGATACTTATCTATCTTACTATGTTTAACTTCTTCTCTGGGGTTTCAAAAACTTACTCTGTGTATACTTTCCCATAATGAAGAAAGATATCCAAGTGCATTGTTTGTTTTAGGTGAACAGATAGAATTATATCTGTCCCTCTGGCCTTTCTTGCTTAATTAAAGATACTCTGTAGTGTGTTCTACAGCCATTTCTCTCTGTCCCAAATGTTTTTATAATGCACAACCTGACCAGAGATGCAAAACCCTGACTGCAGTTTGGGCTCAGCCTTTCAGAAAGGGCTGGGCTTTTGAGACAACCTGACATACACGCTTTGCAGTCTACCCCTTGATCTAGAAATTGCTGCCCAAGATAATAAGGGTTTTGCTGATTTGAATAGTGCTCTAGGAGGCACAGACTGGAAATGTACTCAGACTTTCTGTGTTTTCCAGTGCTGTTACCCAGACAAACTCTCAGTGACTTTATTGACCACTTTTCTCAGCAAGTGTTGTTGAGGACTTGGAGCTGTTGACTTGGAGTTCTCAGGAGTTACCATATTCTGTTGCCATATTATGGTAAAAAAAAAATTTGCCAACATATGTAACTGTTTCTCACATTCTATAGCAAAAAGTTCTTTCCCAGCTTTGGCAGGCCATGCTGAAGGAAGCCTCCATCAGCTTTTAGAAGACTTCATCCCAGAGAAAGGACTTGGTACCTCAGGTTTCGGGTTTAGAGCAAAATTTGGCTAAGACTTTGGCTACCTAAAGTTTTGGTCCCTGACTTAGCACACTGTTTCTAGTCGATGAAGTAGTGATGTATTTGAATGCCTTTCGGTTTTTATGAAACTCCATGGCTTTTCTGAATTCAGCTTTTAACATCTGATAAAGCAGCTCACAGAAGTCAAAGATAAGCTGCCTTTTGACTTCAGTGGCCCTGTATCAGACCTTCATTCATCTGGCTGTTTATCGAGAGGAAACTCTTGATTTCTAAGCACAGGAAAATTTTTGGAAATAAACAATACAAGTGGGAGAAGAAAATCAAATCTTTTTAAAAATATTTAGATCTGGACTGTAAGTTCTTGAAATAAAATACATTTTGTATTTTCACATTTGTAATAACATTTTGTGTTGAGGTGAGAAATTTTGACTTCATTAATGCTGACATTCTCATTATGCCTCCCTGTGTTTTATCTTAATCACTTGGTGTATCATAATGCTGATTAATTTTTCTCCTCAAGGATCTCTTTTATATTAAAGTTCTGTTTTTTTCAAACACTGCACAAAGAAATAAAAACTAATTAATTGTATTAATAACATTTTTTTAAGTTCCTGTACTTTGTCTCACACTCAGACTTTGCCATCAAGTCTGCTGCATCATGCACTACTGTGACTTTAAGATGATATCTGTGTATTTTGTAGGTGGGCTTCCCTATCCTACTTGTGTTTATAATGCGCATTTATCTTTTGCAGTTCATGATCAAATTCACAATCAGACTGAGTTCTCAGCGTGATTCATCTAAATGTGTTGCTTTGATGATCTGAAGCAAGGTATAGTACAGAAGAAATGCATTCACTGTGGCCACACTTTACGCTTCTTATGTAGCAGGTTAACACATGATGGAGAAAATCCTGAGCTCTGATGTACCAGCTAAATCAGAATTACCTAGGGACAGTGGTGGAAATACTCATTCCCACAGATGACTCTTTTCACGCAAGCAGTCTTGTATGGGGCTGCTTGTAGCTGGGTGAACATAAATTCACAGGAATAGAGTACTCCGTGTGGGATCAGGCCACAGAACTCCAGATTTACACTGAGTCGAAGTGTTTGACAGTTATAAGTTATTTTGTGTGTGATCAGGATGTATACCTGCCCGTCTTGAAATTCTGAGAAATAGTTCAAAGCAAGGAAATCTTAATTCAGTTGTCGCTTCCCATAAAATAAGCCAAGCTAATGCCTTAGGCCTGTCAGCATCACAGAAGGAGAAAAGAAATATATTTTGCCATAATTGAGGTTTCCTTCAGTAGTAGTCATTTGGAAGTGGATATAGCTTTGTGAGCATTAGAGTATAGTGCTACCCATTGGGTGTCAGCCTCGGACAATTAGTAAGCAAAAGCAATCACCAGAAGGCAAAAAAGAAAAGGGATTAAAAAGAATTAAATGAGGCAAAAGAAATTCAATAATTTCCATTTGTAAGGAAAGGATATAATAAGGCAGTGATGCACTGCAGATTTATCTCTGGAGTAAAATCAGTCTTTATAAACATACAATGCCTTCCTTTACCATCCCGTGGTATCCTTCACTCAACGGATCTCAGTCACACAATTCAGGGGTAAACTTGTGACATCAGGCTGTAGAAAGAGTGGCATTCACATTGATACTAAGCAGAGGTAATTTATCTTCATACAACTGGTTAGTGGCCCTTAAGAATTTTCCATTAGTGACAAATCCTGTGTATAAAAAGATGAAATTGCGCATACGATAATGGCCAACCAGTTATCTCTTTCCAAAGACAACAGTAGCTACTGACTGTGTCCTGGGAAGGCATCAGCAGTTCCTATAGGCAGCCAGTTTAAAAAATAAACCCGAATCCACAAAACGATAGATAAATAAAACCAGTATTAATGTAATTCAACAACTGTTCACTTTTCCTTGATCAGTCAAGCAAAAAGGCTTCTGCCCTGGAGATTTAAATGTACCTCTGGGTATTTGAGTATTCCACTCTCACACGCAATCACAAGCAGCAAAGCCAACAGAAAGGAACGTTCTCTTGCAGTCTAATATGATACAATTCCCTATCTCTTAGCTGTGCTGCTTGAGATCATGGCATGAATAATTGTGGACCAATGGATATAGAAGCAATCCATTAAAAGAGCAGGACTGCTTTCGTCAGAATGCTGTCTTGAGATCTTTTCTCAAGGTATAGCGTAGTTCTGCATCTAGCGAGAGTGGCTGATGGATAACATTAACGCACAGAAAGAAAAAATCAAGCAGGAAAGAAAAAGATTAGGAATAAACATTTTGCAGTGGACCACATCCTGCTTCCAGACAGACCAGTTGCTGCTCACTGCAGCACGCCTGAATATCAGTGCTCAGCTCTCCGAAGCCAAGTGCTTCCAGTCCAAACTTTTTTGAAGCTGTGCCTTTTTGGTTTGGTTTGTTTTTTCTTAGGGGATGGAATAAGTTAGTGAAAATGCCTGGAAATCTGATTCAAGCAGCAGCATTGGCATTTGATTCAAATACATTATGGGGAGTAGATGTTTGGTTGTTGGGGGAGATTTTTTACGTTTCTACAGGACATGTTGCTAAATAGCCTGGGCATGAGAACAAAGCAGCTGCAAAATAAATGAGGCAGAGATAAAGCTAAAACCTGGCCTTGTTGGGAAAGAAGTGCGAAGAGATCTTGCCAAGACCAGACACAAAGAAAGGAGGACTGGGAACCTGAAAAAAGAGACTTGGAAAGAATAATTTGTTAGAGATACAATGAAAAGGCAAAGACTATCGTAGAGAGACACATAGATTTGGGGAAAGGAGAGACAGAAGCAAACGTACTGTAACAGAACCCAGTTTAGCGTGTCGATCCAAATGTGGAAGATGCTGAAAAGAAAAGATGTTAGAGAGAGTTTTAAAGTCCTGTGTTTCAACATCTTCAAGAGTGGAAGCTGAATTGCTAAAAATCATATAAACCATAAATGTCATTAGTTTCATGCTTGTAACACACAGGTTATGCATAAAAAGGGAAAAAAAAATCCAACCCAACAATAATTAGGCATCTGTGCAGATCATGTGGATTAATAACAGAACAGGAAGTTTGCTCCAGAGCTCCCAGTAGATTTTTTTTTTCCCCACTGACAGCACAGGAGTGTCTGTACTTAATGTTAACTACTCGCTCCCTCTAGTATGCAGCACCAGAGAAAACTGATAACATAAGTTTAATTACTTCTTTCTTTAAACCATAGTTTTCAAAGAGATTTTTGAAGGCTCAATGTTGAACTAAACAAAAAGGAATCTGAAATCCTTTTTTAAGGTTTCAAGTTGGAAAAGAACACTCAAAAGAGATTATTTTAAGAGTAAAGAATATTTACAGCTGTTTTAGTATGCATGGTGTGATGCCATATACAGTGTGGAAAAAAAAATTCTGACACTATACACATCATAAAATCATCAGGGCATATAAAAATGTCCTAGTAACCAGCAGCCAGGGAACCACAGAAATCTGAAACTATGGCAACTCAGTGTAGGAAGAAGCCTTCATTGAAGAGAGTGAGAGATTAAAAACAATAGCCCCTAAATCTCTGTATCAGCTTGGGCCCTCATTTTCTCAGCAGCTTAAACCTTTTCAGCTTCCCAAGTAGAATTCTTTTCCTGCAGCTTCCAGAACAGCTGTCCATGTAGTTATTTTGAGGAAAACTTAGTGGTTTCCAACAATATAGTTGCCTGGGAGGGCAACTTTGCCAGTCTTGCTCTTCTAGGCACTAATTTGTGAAATGAAGAGACAAAGTAGGATTTGCTGGAAGCATGAAAAATGCAGACAAAGAAATGGGAAAATAACTTCTTCCCCTTCAGAGTGTTTCCAGCCCTTGCTGTTTCAGGAGGACTGTGGTTTGCAATCTGTGGGGCCGGTTTGCACCGCTGAAATTGGCTTTGTCACATTGCAGAGCCAGTGCAGCCGCTATAGTGCAGCAAGTAGGGGTCAGCAGAGGAATGGGGGATGTGGTTTGAAAATTTAAAACCAGTTAGAAACTTTACATGGCTGATTGGGTTTTTTTTCTTCTCTGAATCTATTTCAACTGCCTGTGTTCTAGATTAATTCAGGTCCTGGACAGAATTGTAACTAGGTGGTTTCTTTGTTTTGCAGGAAACACAGATTTTGGCTCTATGTCTCTCTAAAGGACACATGAATGGATACTACAGACTCAGCTGAGAGGATTATCTGTAGATTCGGATACATGAATATGTATCTAAATGAGACACTGCTATACTTTAAATTAGTTCAGCCAGTGGACCAACATCCTTTTCTGGGTCAGTGAGAACCTTGTATTTTTCTTTTAATCGTGTTTTTGCACAATTAACACTCCTCTTTCATGATATATTCTCTTTAAATTGTTGATCTTCTTTCTATAGCAATTTTCTGTACTTAGTGAATGCAAACTGCAGCTTATTTCGGAGGATAATTTCAGATATTCTATATTGCAGCATTCAAAGCCCCATGTGTATGTGTTCAGCTGCCTTGCACAAGCACTGCTTCCATTTGCACATGCTGCATCATGGTAGGTAGCTAAACGGTATCTCCATGGCCTGAAAATAAAGACATACATGGATGTCTGCTCATATTTGCAGAAAGCATGGTCTTTGACCTAAATTGTAGAAGTGTTTTGGTCTTCATTTTTAAGTGTGGATACGTTTCAGCAGTGAATGACGTTTCTATACCTATCCAGAAAACTAAATCCTAACCTTATTGAAGCCACTGGTCCATGATGCCCCTCCAAAATGTATTTAAACATCCCAGTGCAGCACTAACAATGTACTCAAACTCAGAATGAAGCCCCTAGAAGCTCTGCGTAAAGTGTATTTGGCCAATGTGGTCCTTTGAAGCCCTTCTTAAAATTCTGTAGATGGAGAAGCTCTGTTTACATATCATCCTAAGCAAGGAGAATTGCCAAAAAAAATATCTGATGGTATACCTTATTTATCTTCTTGTTTGAAACACTAGGGGAATTTATGTATGGCTTAGAAAGGTATATTCATGATCTATAGCACTTAGCTGTCAGATTTTCAGATGCGTTCAAATATTCCATCTACTTTCCCGATAAGTTAGGGGAACATTAATGGAGTTTTGCTAATTTTTAAGTATGACAGTTACATGAACTGTTTTGTCTATAAATTTTAAATACGTGAGTTCAGAGTAACTTATGCTTTTCTAAAGAGCTTGTATCTAGTAGTTTCACTGTGGTTGTGTCATAGCATAAGATCCAGTACCCTGGGTACTGTTTTGATGTGTGTAAGTGCCATTCCTGATCAATACACTCCCTGCCACGGTCATCTCTGTGTTGCTTTCCAGTGGGGAACCGAGAGGGAGGGCACGGAGCTGCCAGTTCCTCTCGCAGAGGTCAGGCTCACAAGTGCAAGCCTGCAGGGAAGAAAAGCATGCCCTGCTACAAAACGGCGGTGTATTTCCGTGGGTGCTCTCAGAACCCACTGCAATTACTGGGAGTGTTGGGCAGCATGTAACAGAAATTACTGTGCTGGGGGCTCAGTGGAGGCAGGCAATCAAGGCTCAGACAGCATCACCTAAGGGTGAAATGAACCATAAAAGAGTGAATATCACTGAACTCAAAAGACATGTTATAAGCTTACTGTGAAAGGTGGGCAACCAGCTGAAAAGGCATAAATCCAAGTGATGAATGTATTTGTATTTGGAGGAAAGCAAGCAGAAGACTGGCAGAAAGACAGTCATGACTGTATTGGATCAGAGCGAGCATCTACTTTGTATGATCCATATTCATTGAGAGCGTGCACATGAAAATAGCTAGGCACTGTGAGTCACAGATTTCTGATGTTATGCTGGAGTACTTTTCTGGGCAGAAATCCGTTGTGTAATATATGCTTCGAGAGCCCACCTATGCTTTCTTTAAAAAGTGAGCTGCTCTGATAATTGTGCTCAGTGACAAATGGCACTGAACCAAGTGGCATTCTCTGACAATCCAGGGTTCGTTCCCACCTATATACGAGTATGTGAAAAGCCAAAGTCTCATTAAACTTTAATAGATTAGAGAAAGTTGGAAAGAATAAGACATACTCTGTTGTGGTTTTACTTTTATTTCTGGATGATCTCCTTGAATATAGAAAAAAAATTCTACTTTGAATTAATGACAGTCCTGTGAATAGGATTTTGGGGACTTGACTATGAAAATCGTTGCTTTACTCTGAAGAAAGAGAGCAGCTTCCAAGGTACCTTGTTTTCTTGGACACTTCCACTCCCAGCAGTAGTGTGAGACCATCTTATTATTTCATGTAGGTTAAAGGGGGTAATGCTTTCTTTGACCTTCCTTTTCTGGCTGACATACCTGTAGAAGCCCTTCTTACTATTCTTTGCATCCCTTGCCCAGTTCAGCTCCAGCTGCACCTTGGCCCTCCTGACCCCATCCCTACACAACCAGGCAGCATCCCTGTACTCTTCCCAGGATACCTGTCCCTGCTTCCACTGTTTGTGCATCTCTTTCTTTGTCAAACTAAAGGGCAAGAAGGAAGTTTTAGAATGAGGGTGGTGAAACAGTGGCCCAGGTTGCCCAGAGAGGTGGTGGATGCCCCATCCCTGGAAACATTCCAGGTCAGGTTGGATGGGGCTCTGAGCAACCTGATCTAGTTGAAGATGTCCCTGCTCATTGCAGGGGTGTCAGACTAAATGGCCTCTAAAGGTCCCTTCCAACCCAAACTATTCTATGATAAAACCAAACTCCTGATATTAACAACTTTCGGTCCTTCTCCCCCTCAATTGCTGCTGCAGCGCCCTGAACAGGCAAGCTCTGTAGTCTGTTAATAAGTCTCCCTTACCAAGGAAAGTAATGCTTTTATTTTTAGACTGTCAAAAATTGGCTGCTTTGTGCAGGTTGTCTAATGAAGGTGGAGTGCAATCCCTGATCACCTCTATTCAGAGGTGTTTATACAGAGTTTAAGCAGCAATAATTCAAAGACCTGCTGATATAATTAGAAAAGTGCTGGCTGAGCGTAGGTGTGTGCTGCAGTTTTCAAAGCTATGGAGAGCCCTCATAATCTCAGCCTACTTGGATGAAGAAAAAAGCTTTTGATGGAAGGCATATTCACAGAATGCACAGCATAGGAGGTCTCAAGAAACTGGGTATTTTTTCACCTAAGCCTTCTACAAATCTTGTTTCTTTTGGAACATGCAGATTAAAAGAAGTCTTATTACTAAGTACCAGGCAGGCACAATTCGCAGTGATGGAACAGACTGGCTTCTTGGAAGTCAACATGTATTCCTCAGAAATCTGAGACTGAGATACAGCAACAGTCTGAGATCACTTTTTTCCTCCCTATCAAAATAAGTAATAGTATTGAATCAGGTAAAAATGAAAGCTTTCTAAGACACCGCAAGCTTAGGAAATCCTTTCTTTAAGCCTCTTTAAACCCCACTGCAGATCTTGCATTGATTTTCCCAGATATATTCATATTCAGTTTTCATTTCATTTTGCTTTCACTAAAGTCAGCAAATCCCTTAATTACCTTGCTACTTATAACTGTCCACAACTGTCTGTCCTGATTTGAATGAGGCTGCACTTTTACTTCAAGGGGGGAAGTCTAAGAAACACAATGGACTAGCAAAGAACAGGTTTGGCTGTGCAGTGTCACCTTTGAAGTTGAATGTATAAATTCACTTAGGTGTCGTTGAATAAGAAAACTTTGAGAGCAGCTAATGTTGCAAATCACACTGTGCATGCTGTCTTTACTTGCAAGCTTCTTCTGTGAAAGGAATTGCCAGAAAAATTGCCTTGTTCTTAGCCACCTGCATTTGGGGTTCTGCATTAAATGCATTTTTCATGCTGTCTTCTGAATGCCACCATGACACATTGAACCACAGCTTCCCTCATGAAAAGCAGAGAAAGAGAGGAGCCACTAGTCATGGTTTTAGTTTTGGGGTGCTCTGGTTTAGATTTGAACTAAAGTAGAAGGAGATATATTTCATTATCAGTTTTGTGAACTAGCACATTTTTCTTGGGAGAGTAATTCTTAAACGCTTTCTTTATACCGAGTGGGAAAGGAAAGGGGAAGAATCAGTTTTGCTAATACACAGACCAGGGAGCCCCAAATGAGAGTTCCTGAGTCCACAGGCAAAGGGTCCCCTAAATATCTTCTCCCATTTAAGTAAGCAAAAGTTTTATCATTCGGTGCAAGGGATTTACAGACAGAGACTTCATTAAATTTAATAGGAATTTGACTTTTATGTAAAACAATGCAACTTTGCAGGTTTCAGCCCTCAGACACTGGAGTAGTCACGTCAGGTTTCAGTGGCTAGAATCAGCAATGACAATGGCCAGCTCTTTACTGATGGCTGAGGCACTCACTCCTTCGTCCCCACTGGTATGCTCTGAATATTTTAAGTCCTGAATTTTGCCTCCAGGAAGGACTGAGATATATACAGGAATGCAAGCAATCACCATGGAGCCAAAACTGCAATGTTATTTAGATTCCCAAGGATGCAAGTAAGATAACTGAACATCTCTGCTGTTGGTTATATTATATATGTGTGTGCGTGCGTGCGTGTGTGTGGGTAGTAGGACACAGCTATGGAGCACTTTGGAGTTTGGTCCAAAGGAGGGCAAAGACCAGCCAGCAGGTGATTCTGCCAGTAAAATACCGGTTTAGTTTCCAAGGGCACATGAAACTTCTGCTGTTCCATTTGTCCTGGGTTTCTTGCTGTAATTAATTTTGCAGGCTCTGGCACGCCTTCTTGCACTGTAGACTAACCTGCAAGGAAGTTTGACTGTTGAGTGAAAGCCACGTTTCAGCAGTAGATGTCCACTAAAATTAACAGTGAAGTATAGTTTATTAGCCTGGCACAAGTAATATATATGCATCTACATCTTTGTAAATACATACTCATAATGCAGCCTTACACATAATACACATTTTTTACAACAGAGTTAACATAAAAATTGTATCATATGTCCCTGAACAGCAGCTGGGTCATTATGGAATGGCTTTTGAAAAGGAAAAGGTTGGAGAAATAGCCAGCTGCTTCCTCATCCTGCCTGTGTTTTCACTCTGGGCTAAATTATTATTTCACTAATTAATAATCTGCATGCAGATTAAAATGATTACTCTACAATATATATTGCATGACAATAAAACAGTGACAGCAAATTATGCTTCAGTGTGCATAACAGCTTAACTCTCTAAACAGAAGATGTTTTCTAACACTCAATTCATGTCCTTCTGCTGATGATTAAACCCTCACTGATTTTGTTTTTATTAGTCCTCAGTGATTATTGTTCTTTTATCACTATGGGGTCTTTAGAATTAACCACAATGGCTCAGAAGCATGGTTGCTGCTGCATTCCCTTATTAAATCAGGTTACCTCTCTACTTGTCAGGGACTAAAATCAAACCCCTTTGTTATAAAG
Source organism: Burhinus bistriatus (assembly GCA_013397275.1). Lineage (NCBI taxonomy): Eukaryota > Metazoa > Chordata > Aves > Charadriiformes > Burhinidae > Burhinus > Burhinus bistriatus. The sequence continues at coordinate 1,334,434 of VYXH01007725.1, read as the reverse complement.
TTCTACAACCCTTTAAATATTGATTATTACGCTATGTAGAGCTGTTGAAAATTTATTTTTGTCTAGACTAGTTCAGAATGGGAAAAACTTCAACGACAACAGTGACAATGCAGCTGCTGCTTTCTCCTTGGAAAGAACAGCCTGGCTTATTCTCCTTGTAGCCCTGGTGTCCCAGGGGCTCCTACCTGCCCTCTGGAGTCTATGCAAGGTAAAATTCTCTTACCTGCTAACTGCCTGAGATGCACAAGCTGAAGCTCTAATTTTTAATGGCTTTGAGTTTTGCTTGGTTGGATTGCAAAAATGGCAGTTCTTTAGCAGTCTTGAAAAAGAGTCATTTAGGGAGGTTTTTAAGGGCTTGTCTGTGACCGTTGAAAGTGTAACTGCCATGAGTGCAGTTCTTTTTCACCGCTGTAGGTAAATGATGTCTGACTTGGTACTGGGGAAAGGCAAACTGGAGAAGTAGTAACTTGCTCAAGATCATACAGTAAGTCAGTGGCAGAGATGACAAATGAAATACAGTAAAATGCTTGCATTGCATGTGATGAGGTTGCTTAATTGTCTAACTAGTCATTGTCTTCTCTGAATGCAACAAGAAATATATTTTCTCATGTTTCTTTCCTTTCCTGGGGCTTAATTATCTAAATAAAACTTGGCTTGCATGTTCTCACCATTAACTAAGAAGAATACAGGTCAAGCAATGTAACTAAATCTATGAATTCTATCTTCCTGCAGTGTGGGTTCATTTATATTTAGGTGTCCCTGAGAAAAAAAAAAATCTAAAAATCATTGAAAGACAAAATCATTGTTGTCAGTTAAGGAACTCTCGTCATTTGGGATGTCCTTGCTACTTTATCTTACACTGTAAGTCTTTGTTTCAAAGTATTTCCAAAGCTGTTTAGCATTGTTGAATGGAACAAGTTAGGTAAATGGGAAACATTTATATTAATACTTCCCTCCTACCTTTCCGATGGGAGCCTTATAAGAAGCATTGGCATGTCAAAGCTTCACCTGTACTCTGCACTGTGTGCCTTTCCCACCAAAGGATTCCCTGGGGGGAGTGACAGAAACCCCAAGGACTGTGAAGTCATCTACAAAGGAGGTCTAGGGTGTAACGCCAGGGAAGCACGATAACTGCTGACTTCTGCTCCTCAGGGTTCTAGCCAGGACTGCTCTTCCATTACAGGATTTGTCATATATCCAATTAAAAGTCTCTCTACAGAGTGCTCAGCCATGAATGCAGGAACATATTTTCCTTTCAAAATTCCCTTTCTGCTTCAACAACACTTATAATCCAATTTTCACCAGCAGAGATGAATCATGTCCCTCACCAACACGTTTACAGTGGATGGAGAAGAGCAATCACACATATTGATTTCCTTTCCTTCCTCTCTGTTCATGTTTTTTCTGAGAGTGCTATAAGTAACTCAGCTTCTGTTTCTCTTTCCTGCTGCTAGTTCTAGAATCAGGTAAATAATAAATATCTTCAGGAGCGTTTGTAGGAAGAAGACGCCGTAAGTAGCCATTGTGTGCTGGGTATTAACAGCTCCTTGTCTGCTCCCTTTGTTGCAAGCCAGAGACAGGCAATGACAGAAGACAGAAAAAAGCCTCGGCTCCTTTCTTTTCCCCTCAGTTCCTCTCCTATGGGTAGTAATATGGCTATGAAATAACTTGCTTCCCAGAGCAGGGAAGCATGTGTCCAGGAAGAAGGCAGCTCTTTGAGTCCCATCCCCTTCCCTGGGGAGGTTTGGAGACAGTGCTGATATTTGCTGCCCTTCACCCACAAATAACAAACAAGAATAAATGAAAGAAGCTGGCTTGGAAGCACAGGCTGTAAAACAACTGTCTCTGGGTTCAAAGCTGGAAATCCCGTTATTCCAACAGATTTACATGGTGGATGAATTTGACCTGCTGACTCATACACTGTGATGTTTCTGCAAAACTGATTTTCAGAGAATACAGCCCTTGCAGAAAAGATGCAATAGCCCTATTACTGTCACAACTCAAAAATAATAGATGTCTCTTAAAGAAGAATAGACTTTGCACATAACTGCATTACCGTTTTTGAATATTTATTTATTCTGTTTTGTGCATCAACAATAAAAAAAAGTTTGTTCAAAGTTGTCAGGAAGACTTTTGTTTAAAAGTAAACATGAATAGGTATCACCTCACGTAATGCACGCGTCTGACGTGTCCTACTTTCACTGTTTGTTTATCTGTTCCAAAATGAGCTTTGTTTTGTGCTAGGAGGATCCCTAGCACTGCATTTCTCTCGCGCTTCTCTCTGGTTTGGGCAAAGCCAAGGGGACACTCTGTTCTCTAGCACGGAGGAAAAAAAGTCAAGCAGGACAAGGTCCCTTGGGAATCGGAGGCAGGAAAGGCTGGGCGCCTGGCTCTGTGGGTGGGGACGGGCTGCCTGCAGGGCTGGGCAGGCTGGGGAGCTGCATGCTCAGGTAGCTCAGGTGGCCCTGCCTGCATCAGTCTGCATCCTGAAACTGCAGAGCTGCTCTGCCCTGTGCCGGGCCAAAGATGGGAAACCTTTCCAGAAGGGCTGTGTTGCCTGTACACCTGCTTGTTACTGCGCTTTGTGGACTCACCAGTCCAAGTCAGGGCTAAACTGGGCTTCCCTGTGCTTTGTCTTAGTTTGCTGCATTGACATGCTCTCAGTTTACAAGTGTCATGACTCTTTTACAAAACACAGAAGATTTACTTCTCTTCTGCTCTTTCTGTGTCAGTATTCGAGGTATATCTCCCCAGGCTCCAATATATAAAACACTGAGAGATGGGGATTTCAAGAGTGCAATTCAGAGCACTTAAATTAGCTCCTGCTCTGAATTGCCCTCTGAAGGTGCCTGTCTCTTTCTATTGATTACAGAAAGTGCTTACAGAGACCAGTCTTCTATGCCTAAAATTAGCCTTTGTGAAGACCCTTCTGTGTATTTCTTATTGCAACCTATACTGGAATGGTAGCATATAATAATTTCTTTGATTATTACATTCTCTACTGTGCTTTGCTTGATGATACTGAAACCCTACACAAATGATTTGAGTCTTTCAGTGCCCATTTGGTGTAAATAAGGATTATTAAGCCTATATGAGGACATGGCAGAACTCTTTGTTGCTGGCTTTAATATAAGCAGTGAATCAGAGCAGTGTTAGAAATCCAACCAACACAATAAAATAGACTTCTGACAAGTCAAAGTAAATGAAAAGAAGTGGCCTCGTAGGAAGGTAGCAATGAACTTATTAATTAAGAAAATCTTCAACCGAATCATCGCTCTATGTCCTCCCATTTCTCACTGCTGCAGTTCTTTTTCTGCTAAACAGTTTCCTCCAGCCTAGACAGAACTTAGCGATTTTGCTAGACTTCTATGAGCAGTGCAGGCTGGGAGCTCTTTTCTAAATGTGGCTGTTTATTATGATTCTGCAAAACAGCAACTGCAAAAGCAACTTAGGACCCAAATCAAAAATTAGAGTTAACTATTAGGCTCTCATTCATTGTTATTTGCAAGGCATTAGACCCTTATCATGTTGCATTCATTTACGCAATACAGAAGGACTTTATTCAGCAGTAGCTGGGTGCTATGTCCCCCACATCTTGTGAGTGTGGCATTCACTTTTCTTCCCATCCTCAGGTGACAAGCACGCAGAGCCATCAGCCAGCTGCCAGAAAAGCTTCAGGGGATTTCCTATTAGGTATTTTTAATAAGAAATGCTTGAAAAAACATTATTCTGACTTCACATTTCACAGCCATTTGAAGTTGTTTTGATAGACCCTAGTGTCAGAAGCTTCTTTTCAACATGGATGATGGGGACTGAGAATGGGCAGTGGAAAATGACAGAGAAAGAAACAGATGATACAGTTCGTTACTATTTTTTGTTGTTTAACTGACAGAGCCAGTTATAAAAGGGGTATAAATGATTACAGCTAGAGAAACGAAGTCTGTAGATGGTAATTTGCTTTTTAAGGGCACAGGCAATATGATTTGGATCACAAGTGGGAGAAATTACTTAGGAGTTGTGAAAACAAACCAGAATAACATTTACATTACCTCCTTTATTTTCCCTTCCCTATTTTTCATCTTTTCTCTGAATTATTGCTTACTTGCTTTTCCCCTCCAGACATTACAGGGTTCTGATTTTCCTCTCACTGCTTTCTTTAAACAGCCTAATGGTAAAAAGCCTGGAGAATATTTCTACCAAACCAGTTTGATTTCATTAACGAAAAAGCTGTACCTTAAATTAAATATTTCAGTAGCCTGAAAATTAAAAAAATGACCTGCAGGACTTGCCAGTTGAGCATTGCCAAGCAGGAATAATGGGGGCTATTTCATAGGTCAAAAATTGCCTTGGACTTGTCAAATTTACAGTTTCAAGTAAAAGAAAGATGAGTGAATGTATTCAGTGTTGGTTGACCTCAGAATCAAGTAGCACAGCCAGTCAATTTTTCTATGGGAATTTGCAAAATACATCTCTACCTTTTGGTTTTCTTCATTTTTCTTCTGCATTTCTTCATGTCCACTATTTAAGTAAAAAAGTGATAGGATAGTGTTTAACTTTCAGTGTCGTGTGACAAATTGAAATTGTTCCAGTTCTGTTTTTTACAATAGAAAAATGATTTTTTTTTTTGATGGAGAAATGTGTGTTTTCCTGGAAAATTTGAATGTGTTACATGAAGATTAAGGTGCAGTGGTTATAAGGCTGTACCTGAAAGCAGAGACTATTGGTTACTTTTGATTTCTTGAAAATGGTGGTTTTAGGTGCCCATAACCCAGTGAAAAACAATTTCCCTATGAAACATCAACATTTTCTGAAAGGAAAAAAAGACAATTGTCAGAGGCACTGTGGCCAATACCATTATTAGAATGGTCTATTATGTAAGGGATGGGAAGGGACAGATCTGTCCTTCATTGTGAACAAATGTTGTGAGAGGAAAGTATAAGTAATTAAGGATTGCTAGTCCTTTCAATGGCTATTCAATTATAGTGACCTATACTCTATATTCAGATAGGTGTGGTTCTTTAAATAATCATTCAAGTATTAATTCAGGCAAATAGCTATTATTGCGACTATCCTATTCGTACTGTGCTAGATTGTATGTACTGTAGAAGAAAAGAGCAAATGTGTCTGAGAAATTATAGTCATGTCACCAAGAATGACAGGTTCACTCAAAACAACATTTAATCAAAATTTTTTTGAAATCTGTAATTTTTGTTTAATGCACAGCACTGTAGATTTTTATGGATGTTTTTAAGTTGCTTAAATCATTGATATGACTTTTATAATGATGTCTCCATTGATTGTTTCTCCTAATTCGTCATGCTTCACTTCTGCTGAATCCCTTTAACTTGTCTAACTGATGTTCTCTTTATATTACAGCTTGTGCAATACCAGAACACAGCACACTGTCAACCACTCCGCTTAATTTCAGAAAAGGAAGCAAATAATCACACTGAGGAATAATGTGGCTGTGACTTGATTACTACTGTAATCAATGTGAGGTATTACTTTGACTTTAATGTCTGTTGGAGCAACTGCTATTTATTTCTTTTTATTTTCTTGAACAGAGAAAAGAGAACAGCTTTTAACATATGTCTCTTTCTCGTCTAAGCTACCACACAGTTCCAACTCCAATATATACAAAGAGAAGACATATGGTAAAAAAAAGTTCTTTTTCTTCTAAGAAATCCAAAATGAAAACTCTCTTTTTTAAAAAGAAAAATTGTACTTTTACCGTATTTCTTCTTGTATGTATGCTGAGAGTAAGGCTGAAAGACACCTTATACCAGATGTATTAAACTCACTTTTCTTCAAAAAAAAAAAAGCCAAACCAAAAACACACTTTCAGGTATAATTTTAACCTACGTATCTCCTGGATATGTATGTGCCACTCTTGTTATTATGATAGTTTATGAAGCTTTGAATGCTAACAGTGTATTGCAGTAGGAGGATAGATGTTGGTACAGATTCATTAAAAGATTTTGTTGATGTAGGCAAGGAAACAGAATTGTGTTCTGTTGACCTTCTGTGGGTTTTTTGCTAGCTTTGAGAAGACTATTACTGAAAGAACCATGTAACCTTTGCCAACGTTAAACAAAGTAAAAGGCCTTAGTGTAACTGAAAATCAGGGAGGGTGTTGCAATTTACTTTTGACCGCAAAATTCTCGGGGAGGTGGCAGGTATTCAGAAAGGCAATTCACAAAGGCTGTGCAATTCTAAAGAATGATAGTGATGGCTGCAGTGTTATTCACAGGAGATGTAACTTGGTCTTGGAAAATGAATTACTGTCAACTCAGCATTACACTCTATTTCCTGCATGATTAGGACCCCATTGGAAATAAGACTAATCATTTTTATATCTCACTTAGAAAGCCAAAAAATATTATGACATGGTTTTAGAGCATCCCGATCTAGCTACATGCAAGAAGGAAAATTTAATAGAAAACTATTATCAGCAAAGTAATCCACTCTTAAATGGTCTGTCAGCTTCTGATGAATTTCTGGTGATGATCAAGTCACATTTTCTGCATTTGCAGTGGCTTGTGGTGGTTTAGGCTTTTATTATTGAATATGTTTTGTTTCTTTCTGGAATGGAGGAAACGATGGGGAGTATTATGCTGGATGTCTGAACACTGATAAATGCAACCATTTCATACACAGTGGGATCCCTGGCAAGGCTTTGATCCCAATATATCAAGAATCAAGAGACAGTAGACCAAATCTATCTCCAAGTACAAATTTCATTGGATTCCCACTGAGTTGCACTAAGGATTAATTTGATGCACGGTTCTTGACAAGTGTGAGTTACCTGTGTTTATGGTTTGAAGGAATGATACACAGTAATTCCATGTGCAAATCACAGACAGTAACTTTAAGAGCTTGACATTCACTGCAAAATAGATGCTGTGCTGCAGTCACTCAGCTGAACTGAATACGTTAAAACAATGTTATTGCAAGACATGACAAAATGTAATGGTAAATCCTGTCTGACAAAGAGGATGGGTGGTTTTATTAAGGCTCAAGACTGGGTGTGAAGAGTTCTCATTTCCCTTTCTGGCACTAGCATATGTCGTGAGATACGCTGAAATGGCTGTTCCGCACATAGGCGGGTAGGTAGTTAACATACCAGTAGATGGTGCTCAAAAATAAGCAGCATTACACATAGAGTTTCTAAAACCGGGCACCACTGTGCACTGCAAATGGCTTCACTTGTTTCCCTCCATAGGGGAGCTGGAGGGCATCTGATCTTCAGTAGGTATCAGGTCTTCTCTATAGCCTTCCTGTATGGCCCTGGGCACGTTGCTTACGCCTAGATTTATCTCATTGTAGCTGAGATACCTGAACTACAAGTATCTTGCTAAGTAGCGAAAGGAGAGAGAAAGGCAATTTTACTGCAGACCAAGCACTTCGCTGCAGGACTCTCAACCATCCCAAGGAAGAGCCTCTTCTACTCCACTGACCATAAGGAGTGTTTAGGCTTCCAACCTGACACTCAGCTTCGAGCTGCAGTTGAGTATGCGTCTACACTTTTGGTTGCACATCAGTTCTGCATCTGTAAAATGAGACTATGACATCCTTACTGCATAGGGCTGTTGTAAAGATGTGTTGATGTCAGGCTGTGAGGTATACTAGTAATATGTTCTCCATGTTGGCTTGGGCAAGGTTTTCATGGTTCTGTAGGGGACTTGCCTTGCAAGCAAAATGGCAATGCTAACACAGCATCTAAAGGGAGATTCATTTGTAGCCTTAAGCTGCATTGAGGTCCTGGAGTGCGAGATATGACAGAAGAAAAATATATATTTCATTAGTAGTAAAATTTCTCCCTGCTACTGAAATTTTTTAAATGGTAAAGTAGTCCCTGTGTCACAGAAAGCACTTGTTAATAGAAGCTTTTTTCAATAGTGGGGGTCTTTATTAAAGTGGAACTTGGAACCAGTTAGAACCAGATTGTGATTTGTGTTTCATGACACCAATGGTTACTATTACAGAATCACAGGGGTTGGAAGGGACCTCTGGAAATCATCTAGTCCAACCCCCCTGCCAGAGCAGGGTCACCTAGAGCAGGTTGCATAGGACGGCATCCAGGCGGGTTTTGAATGTCTCCAGAGTCAGAGACTCCACCACCTCTGTGCGCAGCCTGTTCCAGTGCTCTGCCACCCTCAAAGTAAAGAAGTTCCTCGTCATGTCTAGATGGAACTTCCTACGTTCAAGTTTGTGCCCATTCCCTCTTGTCCTATCACTGGGCACCACTGCAAAAAGACTGGTGCCATCCTCCCGGCACCCTCCCTTTAAGTATTTATAAGCATTGATGAGATCCCCTCTGAGCCTTCACTTCTCCAGACTAAAGCATTATTAAGCCTGCAGCTTATACAACTAATGGACATAGTCATATACCTTCTCTTATATCAGTAACTTCAAGGCAGTAGAGTTGCAAGAGCTCAGAAACTCATGACATACTTCAGACAGACCAGACCATTAGCATATAAGGGAGCTACACATTCATTACAGCTGAAAACACATCCTATTACACCTTCTTTGGCATTTCTTTCCCAATGTTCTCCAGCCCTAGTCATTCATAAAGCATGCTGTGGTACTGACAGCTCTTAGACATGCTAACACCAGATTTTTTACTAATTCCCAGCCACAGACATAGAAGATGTCAGTCAATAAGAGCTTGAAACATGGTTTGAAAAGCTTGCATTCCCAGCTATGATTAGGTACTAATGAGTAGCAGAATAAGATTTGTAACCAATGAAGTGGTTGCTTACATGATTAATGTAATAGTTAGTGGTCAGTTCCTGTATTTTTCTAGTCATTCCAGCACATGACATGTCATATAATGTAATATTAGTATGTCCAACTTAGAGAAAATCTTTCGGAGTAAGTATGTGTTCTTCAGCTTAGATAGCAGGTGTTTGATCAAAAATATTCTCTCAACCATTGACAGCTGTATATTTCCAGAGAGCAGACTTGTTCTTATTTTTTGTACGTTTAAGATAAAGCTGACAAAGAGAATTCAGTGTTAAGAGTACAGAAAAAGAGCAATTCATGTTACAAAAAGCTTCTAGCGGATATTGTAATCCAATTTTAGTTTAAATTTAAAAAATAATCTGTCATCATCAGCACAGTGTGGTGCTTATTTCTAATAACAACATAGTCAGAAAATATATTTTAGAATAATACATATGTGCTTAGTGTCCCATCTAAACTCTCATACATCTTCAAAGATAGCTTGTAATGAGCACCAATCAATATAGTCTGAATATGGATATTTGCTTAGATTAAATATACTGTTTAAAAACAAAAGTTATGTTTGGAAGCATGGAGACATTGGATAACTCATAACCAGGGGATATTAAATTAAATTAAGGAAGACTGCAAGTAGAAGAAGTAAATGACATTTAATAATTGTTCTTATCAATTCAGAAACAGAGGCTAGATATGCTGCATAAATTATTTGCTCCACTTGTTCTAGTTAAAACATTGGTTTGAGTTGAATATTCTACAGCCTGCAAATGCACAGACCTGCAGCGGAACTCCATCACACAGCAGTCGCACGAAAACAGCCACTCTTTGTATCTATTTCTCATGTGATTAATGGCCCTTCAAAAGTGGAGAGCCACTGTTTCAAGAAGAAACCACAAGTCCTTTCTCCAGCAGCCACAGCTCTATCTGGCAGCAGGGAGCCTGGGCTCTCCCATAGCAAGGGAGTCCCATGTCCTAGCCTGGCATTGGGAGAGAGGAAGAGGAGGGGGTGGAGAAGGAGGATGTGGAGGAGGATGTCTCTCTCCTGGAGACACCTGGATGCCACAGCTCCTGAAAGAGGGCACAACAGTGGCAGTTTGGGAATTGTTTGTGATTTCTATTGCTGTTTCAGACTAACCAGATCCTCCAGCATGTTGCTGGATTCCGCTAGGCTTTGAGGTGTTTGTTTTTTTAACTCACACCCTTGGCATCTGATGTCAAGATTTCCTGAATTAATATCTTAATTAATTTTGCGCTAGCAGGAGCTTTGCTTACTAGCTCTAGAGGTTTTTCGGCAGCTTTACTACACCATACGTTTCTGATAACGTTTCAGGTGTAGGAAAAATCAGTACATAGATGACAGAGCATAATATATGGTAGGAAAAACTGATTACTGTGATCATATCTAGCCACTGAGACAAAGAGCTACTTAACTTCAGGGTGCATTTTGTGAAAACTCAGTAGGCTATAGAAGTTAAGGGATTCTGTTGATAATTGAGGAACTGCTAGCAGCAATTATGACATCTCTGCTTATTTTTTTATTTTTTTTTTAATATAGTATTAAGTATGTTTACTGCAGCCCACTTTCTGAGATGTTCTTGCTTGCCTCTATGACTCTACAACACACCAGCACACATTGTCATGTGTGTTCACAACTGTTTGATGACTTGAAGGAGGTAAAGAGGAAGTAGAGGCTAAGGAGACAGAGATGGAGGTCAGGACCTGTGCTGAGCTCCTCAATTCATTGAGGTTTGCAGAGGCTATAGTTGGAGGTATTTTTTCAGTGGCAGCACCAATTTCCATAATTGCTGATCCCCGCTGCTCATTTCAAAACACACTGCAGCAAATCTCCATTTCTTCTGGCAGGCTGTTTGTCAGCTGCTGCTGTTCCTAATCCAGGTCACTGTGCAGAAGCCCTGGTGTTAGTCCAGCAGAGAGTGCCGTGCCAGGGTGGGATGGCCTGGCTGGGAGGAACCATCAGAATGAAGGGAGCCAGGGCTCCCCATGCCACCTCCACCAGCCACCCCAGCTGGTGACAAGGCTGCCTGGAAATTTGTACTGCTGTACTTCATCACATCCCTCCTGCTTCTGCCACATCCACATACCTGGAAACACACAGATTTTTTTCTGTTGTTATGGTCGGGAAAGGCTCCCCACACCTGAACAGAGGTGTTAAGAGTTCCTTCATATTGCTTCAGCCCTTTTACAGAGGCATCAGAGAAAGGGTGATGTCTCCAGTGGATTCTGGTTCTAACTGAGCCAGGTCTGCTCCATGTGATCGTATCGCTCCATCTTTCCAATTACTATTATGAACATAAGGAATGGAACTCTGAGAGTTAATTAATAAACTTTATTCTGATATTGGTTTATTGAGACTCTACAATTCTTTCACTTTATAATGACACTTGGTCAAATTATTACATGGCCTCTGATGATTCAGAATTGAAAGTGAAACCTATGGACGATGTTTCTTTTTTACAGTTAAAAAAATGAAATAATTTTTAAAATCTGTCTTTACCATAAACAATTACCTCTATTTTGGGCAACTTTGTAGAAATTGGAAGCAGAAAAGTAGCACAATTGTTTAAAAGATAAATTTTGTTGTTAAGGAGAAATGTAAGTCAATTAACCTTTTCTTCCAATTATTGTACGTTTGTAACCTCTTGCTTGCTGAGGTAAGCACAGCTTCTCACTTTTGACTCTTGGTGGAGCTGGCATTGGTTTGATTGCAGCGACAGAGCTTAATCAGGAACTGCAATTAATATCCCCCACTGTTGATTACAGCATCTCTTTTCCTTGGACATTTGACAGATTTCTAATGTTTTCCGAGTTTTTTGTGGATAGGGAGAAAGGAGAGGCCTTACAATTTTCACTTCTCAAAATAACTGCATAACATACAGTGGCTTTGGTTGCAAAACTAGTTTGGGTTTCTACAGAATTTGATCTTTTGAAATCTAACTTCAGATAAACTCCAAGAACAACTCATCAAAACTAAAGAAAATTACAGATAGCACTTTAAATGAATCAAGATTGTCTTGAAAGGCTCGTGAACTTGGGGAGCTCAGCACAGAACATAATATGTCGTTTTCACATGACTTCTGAATCACTTTCTGGGTGAAGTTATTAGCTAGACAGCAGGGCAGGTACCCATCTATGCAAAAAGGAATTCAAGTCAGCATATTGTTGATATGTTTGCTTTTGTCTGCCTTCGTACTTTTAAGTTTCATCTGAGAGCATAGGATCATAGTAATTAAGGCTGTAAAGCACCTCATGAGATCTGCTGTCTTGCCTGCCCACGCTGAGGTAGGATCAAATGTATCCTCAGCTTTCCCAGAAGATCCTTCTTTCACCTGTTTTAAGAACTTAGAGATGTTTCTTCTTCTTCTTGCATAAAACTCCATTTAATTCACCCCAGAAATAAGATTTGCTTTTTTGGCAACAGTGACATGTTGTTGATTCATAGGCAGTTTGTGGTAAACCAGCTCCTTTTCTGCAGTATTTTTGCCTAGCCAGTAATTCCCTATTTTGTACTTGTGCATTTGATTTCTCCTTACTAAACGTAGTACTTTGCACTTGTCTATTGACTTTCCTCCTACTGATCTTGGTCCACTTCTCTAGCTATCCAGCTCATTTTGAATTCTGATCATGTCCAGTAAAGTGGTGCAGGCACCCCAATCTGTATACCATCCCGGCATCCCATAAGGTACCCTGATTTGTCATCAAAGCAATTAACCAAATTGTTCTGTGAGGAGTCAAGCTAATGAAGTCTGGTTTCCTATGGACTTTTGTTCCACCTCCGACTCATCACAATAGCCCGGGGTAAATGCAGGCAAAGAAGACTTAACCACTGGCACAAAACACAGCATAACTACTTCTTGTACACAGTGAATGCCTTCTACCCAGCTGTGTCCTTGGAAGTGAGTTAAGACTCTGAAAGAGAAATATCTGTAAGAGACACGTGGTTTATATTTTTATACGTTGTTCATTGTTTAAATTTCTCAAGTTAGTGCTTCTTTGAACTATGATGCAAAACTTTAAAGGTCATTTTAATTGCACTCTTGTTTATAAATTGCTTTCTTGGCCACACAGTGCCACTCACAGTAGATTAAACCTAAGACTCTAGCTCTGCCTTTGTTTTATGGAAAGGATTGATAAGTGATTTACTCTCTGTAGAATGGTTTGCAAATGAGCTCTTAGATAAATGATAGGCAAAAAGATTTTTTCATATGGGAATTATTTTCCACAGAGTACAAAGGGGTTGTTTTTCTAAATACTAACATAAGTATATATGTACCAGATTCTCAGATGGAGTAAATTAAGAGAGTCAATATTGCTTTACACCAGCTGCAAATATTTTTCCTGTAATATTTTTCCTTGTACTGTCATTTTCTCTAATGCAAACCCTAATTTCTTCTCCCTGAACTCAAATTCTGAACTCCTGTAATTCCTGCATCTGTTTATTTACTTTCTGGTTTGTATTCTTTTAGCTGGGTTTATTAACATACTATATTTTTCTCCCCTGTTCAACAGTATGTGCGCTGCATGTTTAAGCTCTCATTTATAGTCCATGTTTGCTTTCTGTGATACTGTTTTGTTGAAAATCAATAAAGAGGCGATTTAGGAAAAAATGTGATTTTCTCTGAAGTCTAGTTAAAAAAACTGCCAATAATTAACAAGGGAGACCAGTCCCACTACCTGGAAGCACTCAGATTTCTTACTGACCTCAGTAGGATTTAGCTGGTCACATAGACTCCCATAGACCCCATTGTCATAGCTGGAAGCTGGGCCTATGTAAGAAAATTATGCTTAGCTCTGTTCAAATCAGTTCAGTTTCAGTAAAAAGAAAATGTCTCTAGCTTTCTCTCCAGATATGAGTTATAAGGATATGATTTTGTAATTCCAACTCCTAACAGAAAGAAGTTCTTAAATATCCACTTAAAAGGCCTTAGATTTTTTGGTGCTTGCTTGACAAATCTCCACTTCTGGTACCTACTGAAAACTGGACAGCTTTAAAGTAGTTACCCAAAATCACAACAAACTTTGGCATCAGGGTGTGCAAATGTCAGGCTCTACATTACACATCAACAACACAAGTGATTTGAAAGCCTAAGTCAGTAGATTGGCAGACATGAAAATGACATGTGAGGAAACTTGTTTTAAATTTGACTCAAAATGTGCACAGCTGTACACAGCTTTTTGGGGCTTTTTTTTTTTTTCCCCAGAAGCTGAAAATAATGTATTAAATAAATGTCTTTTCTGTTTCAATATGTAAATGGTATTGTGTGAGGAACAAAACTGTACCTGCAGTTCTGTCTATCCCACGCACTAATCAGTGCACACATAAATGCATTTTAATAATTTATTACCATTTAACTTCGGTAGAGCTCTATTATGCTTTTCATTCTTGCTGTAAATATGTAAAATGCTGTTAATCAACCTTTGTTAGTGAATATTTGATTAATAGCTAGCAGATGTACTTGCCCCTGTGTATATTATGTTAAATGCAATGTACCAACACATAATTCATTATTTTAATAACTCAAAGGGCTAATAAATCAAAGGAACTCTTGAGAATGCAACAGCCAGAATTACCAAAGGAATAGCTGTGCATTGTTTTAAAAGTAATAAATTTGTGCATTGTTTTAAGTATGGTATGGACTTTGATAATCAGCTACCTATGAGTCCTAATACCACATTACAGTGGAAATGACTAAGGACTAGCAAACAGCAGGTCATTTCTCCCTAGCCCCTCTTCTGTTAGAGAACAAAAATCAGTCCCAGAGCCAAAGGCCTTACAAATCCAAAGAGACAGGATGAATAAAGGGTGAGGAAAATGAACAGCAGGTACTGATGAGCATGCAATACGATGTCTGCAAATATCCTTTTCATTCTGTGATGTGTGTAGTCGTGTAATTTCAGTCTTGCCCGTGGGTTCAAGTTAGGAAGGTGAGAGCTACCTGAAGAAACAAGAGAAGAGGAAGGACGTTTCAGTGAATAGCCAAACAGCAAAGAGGAGAATATTAAGTTAAAACTGATGTAGGGAGCAGCCAGATGACAACATCAGTGTCCATCAGTGCTTGTCTGAACTGCTGCATGCTGCTTTGAAATGTGTAAGTGATGCTCAATTTGAGCAGCCTGATATTTTCTTTAATGGGCAATCACTTACCATCCGAAGTTTTACGTTCAAAATCTTTACTCAGTGTTAATCATTGACATTCTGTGGTGACAGCTGCATTACTGAAAGAGCCCTTTTTGGTGACATATGTCATTCAGTTCCTGAAATTCAAGGGAAAGAACTCTTCAAGTGGAATACCTCCATGGGGGAGGTAAATCTCTTGATCCAGGGTTAGTTCCAAATACGGAGCCAAAGTAGAGAAAAATAAGATAATTTGCAGAAATTCTGAGATTAAGCCAAGAACTGAGCTTTAATTCCTTGAGTCCCACAGAAGCATCCCTGCCTTCCTCAATATTGCCCATTTCTAATGGAAAATATATCTTATTTATAATAATATGATAGTTGCAGATATATTTAATGACACGTGCCATAAAGTGCATATAGTATAATGCATGCAGCCACCAACACAATGTGCATGTGATTTACTGTTCTCTGATATATTTCACAGACTGCTTATTTTTGGTGACCTTGGCAATTTGTTTGATTCAATAAGGGATTATCAGATGTGATAGGCCCTGTATTTAATTCTGTAACTTGGTTGAAAGCTACACTGCTTTGCATTGATTTCCATGTGCAATTAATACATTTTGTCTGTGACAAATGCATGCAGAGATAATATACTCATTTCAATC
Organism: Burhinus bistriatus; assembly: GCA_013397275.1. Lineage (NCBI taxonomy): Eukaryota > Metazoa > Chordata > Aves > Charadriiformes > Burhinidae > Burhinus > Burhinus bistriatus. The sequence goes on along the minus strand of VYXH01007725.1, from coordinate 1,318,885 downwards.
TCTCCCAAGTAAATTTTAAATCAAAAAAGCACCTGGTGGCCAAGACCTCCTGAGATGTGGTGGATTTAAGGTGGAAAAGTAACAATAAGAATTGCTTACATAATACTGTAATATTTTTCAGTAGTGAAATAACAAATAATTGCCTAGAAATCCAAGTAACTCAAAAGCTTAGGTGCCTTTAAATCATCACCATCGTCAAATGGCTTTCTGGTACTGTGTCTTGCTCATACTCACAATGCAATTGAATGTCAAGTTAGCTGAAGAACACAGGAAATGATCCCCTGAAATGTGTAATGTCTTCATGCTGATACCCCTTCAAGACCTGACCCTTGTACAACTAATAGATAGCAGCAGGGTATATAGTCATATTGGTATCTTGAATGGACCTGGCTCTGAAATGGGATTTGAGCATCTTGAGGAACTGTCATCTATTACTCTGAGCTTGTTCCAAATTAAAAAAAATAAGTGCCAAAATTTCTTTGAAGTCTCAGAGATCCTCTTATAGTTATCTTTGCTGGAATATTTAATTTTGGTCTTTGACATATTTCAGTTGTATCTTTTTGACAGGTATCATTCAGCATATAATCTAAAAGTCATAGCTACCTAAAACATTTATTTCATACTTCAAGACAAACAAATGTTTCAACTTTATTCAACTAACTTTTATCTACAGTTTTCGAGAGATTGGTATCTGTTTGTGAAGCACTTCAATTCTGTCAAATCTGCATTTTCAGCCATAAAACTCTTCCATTTAGAAGTGCAGTCAGCTCTAATCTGCAGTGTCTGTGAAGCTGCAAACTTTTTCATCTGCCAAATGTAGAAATAGACCATGACCAATAAGAGTGTTTCAGCACTACTCCTGTCAAACTTCACAGAATTGAGACTATTAGAATGTAGACGAAAATCCTCTCCCTTTTTTTTTTCAAAAACGCCCAAATAAAAAAAACGCTTTGTAGCATTGCTTTTGATATTCTGTAGAGCTCGCTTTAGAGCTGCAGTTCACAGGGGACCTTTAATTTCTGTTAGATAGGAAAAATAAAACTAGCATTGAAACCTAGACCACAAATAAAAATAAAAAACCCTCTGTCTTTTTTTTATCTGTTTATATTCTTACAGAGCTGTTGTTAGTACAATTGCATGTGACTGCCTCTGAAACAGTAATAGATGATGTCTTCATACTGCAACAGTGTGATTGGAAATGTTATTCCCAGTTTGCTGACAGATATTCAGGAAAAAGGTAGAAAAATGGTGAGGTTTATCTCACATAACTTTAGGCATATGAAAAATAGATTTCTGGTCTAAATAAGCTAGACTCCCTCTATATTCAGTAGGGAGAAGAGGACTTCCAGGGGATGATTTATCCTACTTATTTCAAGAGGTACCATTCATCTTGTGGAGGTAGCCTAGAGAACTCACACAAACACCCAGCTTTCAGAGAGTGTTGTGGGAATCCAAGTGATCTGCACAATTAAAGCAAAGTCTCCACAACTGTAGTCTAGTGATAAAGCTATAATTCCCATATTATCCTCCATGCATTCCAGCATACACCTATAGCAAGTAATCGTAGTCACCACTTCTCTGAGAATATCATATTCTGTAACACTAGAAGCAGAGTAACTAAATTATGTGGGGGTATTTACAAAACAAGGGGTATATATATTCCATCTGCTCTTCCAAGCCTTCTGTTTCCACACTAAAAGAAGAGCTACACACCTCTGCCAAGCATTCTCATTCATTTTGCATTCGGAGATGTTTTATTGGCTGCATTTTCCCATGCTTTTTGAATCTTTCTTCATTAGCATCCTCTAGCATCTGACAGGTAATTTGCCTGCCTACAGCTTCCTCTATTAACACTACCCTTAGACTGGGTGCATAGAAGGAAATGGATGTTGTGCCATTTAATGGAGTATCTGTCCCTCATCTGTTTTCAGTCTGTCATGTGTCCTTCCCACCTATTTCCTATGCCAGTACTGGGGGAAGGGGAGCTCCTTACACCGGTGTGGATGTTTCTATTGCATATTGAACAGATGTTGGTCCTAAAGATGCTTCTCGTTATTCAAAAAGATTACTTTTGCAGATGTTCCTATCACTATGCCCTCCTGTCTTTTCCTCTGTCCCTTTCTCGTACATGAACAGATTGCAGTGATTTTTTTTCCTTTTTTCCCCTCCAGACAACTAAATCCCAAGCCAGCCCTCTAGATTTTCTTTACTTATTCCTAAGCAGCAGTTCGTTAAGGCATATGACTTTCTCTCTTTCCTCACCATTTGGGCAGATGTTTTCTCTTGACTAAGTACATTCTTAATCCATGAGAGAAATGAGAAAACTTGCATGATTTGTTAAAAAAAAAGAAAAAAGCCCATTTTTTCTGATGCAGACTGCTTTTCAGTTGCATGTTTCTTTAATGGCATGATTTTCGTATCAAGACTGGTTAATATAACAAAACCAGGAAGTTTATTCTGATTATACTTGAATCCCAGTGTGGTAGGTGCTGTGCAAGCATGCAACAAGAAAGATTTCCCCCTGCCTGAAATAGCTTCCACACATGAAAGCATGGCAGGCAAGTGCAACAACCAGATGACGGGATTCAAAGTGGAGATGAGACTGCTATGCTCCACATATTAAGCAGTGGTCAAAGCACCCCCATTGCCTAATTATAATGATTGCTTTATAAGTGAATGTTTGAGAGATAAGAAGTTATTAGTAATAAATGTCTGATTAACGGCAGGCACAAAATGCTGAAGATATATTTAAACAATCATACTACAAACTAAAAACCTTTGAAATTATTTCTGGGCCATTTTAAGGTCAGCATTAGCGATAGTTTTTCAAGAATTCAGATTCCAGTATATTCCTCTGTTATTGTGGAAAGAGGAATGTTCATATATTCCCTGCTTGTGTGAAAATATACTTTCTTGCAATTATGTGATTTTTATTTGCTCATAATTTCTTCTTGTAATAGGCTCTTTCTCAAACTGGAGGTACCATGAACAGACGCGTACTTGTGCACACACATGATGCCCACAAGCAAACATGGGCAAGTTTCAGAAGCTAGCAGCAAGCTGAGAGTTGAATGTCCATGCACACGTGCAGGGCTTTCTATTTGGTGTTGTCTGTCTCCCTGACAGACTTATAAATGAATGAAAGAGTCTGTCTTTAAACCCTTCATTCTTCACTACTCACTATAGCTTTTCCTAAATTAATGATTGCAACCAAAATTTTAATATGATACCCTTGTCTTTCTCACCATAAGCATCCCACACACATTCACACCTCCCACTGTGACAGCTGAAGGAGCAAGAATGAGCACAGCCTCACTGTATGCAGAATCAAAGAGATTTATTCAAGGGTTATACAGTTTTTGACGCACGAAACTTTTCTTGTGACAATGGGCTGTTGGCTAACATTCAAGGTGATCTTCCCTGAGTCTCATTAAGCTGTCTTCAGTAGTTAGGTTTAAAATGGGAGGCTGGTGGCTTCCTAGCTGTCTGAAAGAAGAAAGGATGAGATTCATCTCTGCTTGCACTTCTTTTATGGTTGAGTAAAGTGCCCTGACTGATATTCAGAGTGACTGAATACAGAGTGAAGAATTCTGGCTCCAGTGAAGTCTACAAGAGATATAAACTCTGCTGAATTAGCTCTTCAAATATTTTGAAACTCTGCTGTATTAATAGGCTTATTTTTCAGCGTGACCCTGAACAGACCCAAAAGACTATCAGTGTGTTTGAGACACACAGTAAAAAGCATGGAAAGTTAAACTTTTTCTAGGTACTAGAATCAATGGGGCTGCTCCTGTGACCTTCAAATCTGGCTAGGAGTAAGAGCTTCAGACTATAATGAGATCTTATTTTATGGGTGGGTAGGAGGACAAGCTTGTGTAGGAAGAACTTACGTGGTCTGGGGGATTCACAGCACTTGGGCTGCCTGAAGGATGAACCCTCAGAATTGTGATTTTTTTCTGCCTTTGCTTCTGAAAAGCATCTAGAGAGACAGACTCAAGAAGGGTAACATTAGCCAACATCGCCAAATGCCAAGCATTGCCAGATTCTCTTCACGTCTTTAAATAACTGAGACAATGGAGCTGAAGAAAATGCATGTCCCAAGATGTTAAAAGTCTCCTCCTTTTCAGACATTACATGCAGTGTCTGTTTAAGATAGAGGATTCCAAGAACAGGGGAAAAAAATGAATACACAGGGAGAGTGTGGAGGCAGCATGCTGGCCCTGGGCCCAAAGCAGAGAAATAGCATGGGGAAGTTCACAGAATAAACCCCACACACAAACAGCAATTAGTACCCCTTGTATTTGATGTTGCCTTTCTGCTTGGGGGAGAGATTTTTTCAGATATTCCTAATATAATTCTCAAACTTGACAGTGCATCTCCCCAGTGCTCTTCCTAGAGCCAGACTGTGAGGGTGTTGGGTTGGAGCTTTGAGCCAAGAGAGGTTCTTTCAGCTTTTGAGTATCTGAAGTCAGCCTGTGTTTTCTGGAATTCACTTCCTCAGTTTTCACTGTTCACGGCATGCATTGAAAGCAGCAAGACCTGCAAATTAAATTAAATTAAATTAAATTGCCTGGTGCAGGTACCTGTCTAGGGTAGCCCCACTGAAGTCAGCTGAATGCACTGCACTTGCATAGTGGATCCATGATGGATTCAGAAGCACAGAAATTCTTCCCCAAAGAATTATTCTTATCCTCCAAATGTTATTTATTTGGATCGGAATGGGTCTTTTCAGTTATAGTGATATTCTTCAAACCCCTGCATTGTGATACAATATCGCTGTTTTATTAAGCCGTAATACTAGTAGATTGTTTTAAGCCTTATGCTGTGAATCTCTTGCAGATGAAATGCTGCGACAGGAATATCTGTACGATAAGGAGATTGGAGGATTGGAGGATGCTTTTCTGCACAACTTTATCATTCCAGTGGTCTGGAGGATCTGCATGATTGAAAACCAACAAGTAAATAAAACCCTATCTATTACATACCAAGTGCTGGGTAAGTATTGAGTAGTGGGAAGGAATGTTTAAACGATCATGTGAGACTAAACGGTGCTTCATGGACTGAGTGACTGAAACGACATTCTAATCAAATATGACAACTCTATTGCATTATAATTATAGACTGCCAGAGGCGCTTTTTAGACTATCAGTACTTTTGGGATAGTTTGCATCTAAATTAAAATTGAACTTTAAAGCAGTTTGATGGGGATGTGTTTCCAAGGCGTTTCAAAAATGTGAAAGACACTAACTAATTAGCATTATGCACTGTACCAGCTGGTTGCTACTGTAAAAAAATAAAATAAAAAGTAGCAGCAATGCTGATAATCGGAAAGTGGTATCTTGAATCCTATTAATTTTCTTTTGAATTATTTATGGGGGTTTTTTGTTCCAGTCGTGCACTTCCTTTCAAATGTTTGTTTAGTTTCTCTCTAAAGGAAAAAAAATTGGGAGGAAGAGAGAGAAATCTGGAAAATCTCCAAGGGTTAGCTCACCAGCAATCTGTTTAGGTGTCCTCTTCTCAACTGAGCCCTGCTCTGCTAAATATTTATGGCAATGTTTAACAAATAAATCTCACCCACCTCCCCATTTACAGTAAAGCAGGAGATTGAACTGCTTTAAGGGAGGATTACCTCTTTTTTGTCACAAGGGGGAAAGAAATTCCATGAATACGTGTTAATTTCTGAAAAAGATAAAGTACAGAGCTGCAACTGCAAACATCTGTCTGTCCACATTACAGATGTTCTGCCTGAAGCTTCTTTTCTGATCCCATCTCTAGACAACAACAACTAAAAGGAGTTCACAGCTCCACGGTGTTTTCTCTTTCTTGTCATATTGTATAACCACTAATTGGAAGCAACAGACAGATTCTCAGGACTCGATCCTGTCTTCAGATACACGCGTGCATCGCTTGGCACATTGTACAGTCAGCCAGTGTCTCAGCCAGAAGCGGAATCAAAATGCATTGCAAGGCAGGCTGTACGCTGGAAGGAGGGAATAGGGCCCTGATCTACTAGAGCGTTTAGGTATCTAAATCCAGTTCAGGTGAGTCCACTGATTCCAAATAGAGGTTACATTTTCTGAATATCTGTGTGTTTATACACCAGTTTCTCATCAGCTCCTGTGCTTTGATGTGAAGCATTCTGTAATGAAGATCTCTTTTGGCTTAATTGTTTTTGCTTTGCTTCTCCCCTTTGTTGGATTCACTCAGCTTCAAATCCTTTACGGATGCCCTGTTGAGACAGGGCACAGTGCGTCATACCAACACACTCTGTTCAACAATAGCTAAGTCTGGATTCTTCAGAAGAGTGCAATCAAATCATTATGAGCTATATGGATTATATTTTTCCAATACATTTATTCCTGGCCAAAAACAGCGACTAGATGGAGCACTTATAGGAGGATTTATGGGTCTTTAAAATTTTATTGAGTTTGATACCAGTTACCTAATTAAGAATGTACAGCTTGGCTTCTGTATTTCCAATGTTGTCAATTGGAATCTGTGAGCCTGATCAAGGTTTTTTTTCAGGATGCTGGATCCATGTGAATGCCTCAACAGTTATCTACCTGCTTATAGTGTGCCGATCTGTATAAATTTAGTGTATGCAGAATCTATGTAAACAACTTCTGCTGAGGAATTTGAAGCTTACTTACCACTAGACCAATTTTTGGCAGATAGATAACTTTTAGCAAAAATATCTAACCATTTCTCTTCTGATGCATTGAATTCCACCCTGCCAACTAGTGTGTTAGGAATACCTCTTAGAAAAAGACAATGTTTCTTTCATAGTTTCATTATTATTACTTTATTGCTGTGGCTGACTTTGGATGTTTGTGTTTATTCATCATAATTTATTCATGACTTCATTTGCAGATAGTCCATGTAGTTAATAGCATATGGGAACTCTTTCCAAAAATTCAAACCAGTCAAATGAAAGCACACTTCAGGACTGCATCATCCCTATTTTCTAAGCCAGAGCCTTCATTCTCACAGAATTACTTTGCAGAGTTTCTCGGGGAAGGAGAGATGGCTGAAAACCAATGCATATTTCATGAAACAGTTTCTGAGAAAATATTTACTGTTTCACAACAAAATGTTGAAAATTCATCAGGTATCCCTCAACCATGATGCACTTCATTTTCATCAAAGCCAAACAAACACGCAGAAGTATGGCAACATAGGCCTACTTTGTCCACCCCATCACTGTAGCTGCATACATGGCCAGGTATTGCAGGCACATGTCTAAGTTCATTTAAATTACTATGAGCAAAATCTGGGCTCTTTCAGCTGCAGGTCTGTAAAGGCTGGATAGCGAGAGCTTAACACCACAAACTCAGATTTCAGTGGCAGCTTTGTCAGTTTTAATTGCAAGTTAGGATGCTGAGCACTCACACTAGCAAAGATTAAAGATACGTGTTTAGCTTCCTTAATGGAGGGGAAGCTTCCCTGGACAGGGGATCCTAGACAGGCCCTGCTCGCAGTACATACAGTTTTACACACATGTCCTGCTGCACATGATGATGACAGTACTTGGTAGCATCACTGTTCAGAGGTCATTCATAAACCAGCCCTTGTACACTGCTCATTAGATCTCACTTTGGAGCTCGGTTGCTGCTCATTCAAGAGCTGCTTCATAGCAGACAGCCTCACAGACAGACAGAAGCTGTTTCTTGCCTGGTTCTGCTAGCTTTTCCTCTCAACTGACACAGATACTATGACCCAGTAGCACAGCAGGATTTTATTTTTCATAATTCCAATGGTGTTTTTTACTGTTAGAATTAGCACTACAAATCATTGCTGCGGGAGCTCTTTTCACCAAGAAATGACAAGTTATTAAAGAAAAGCACTTGAAGACATTTAAATGGAAAGCTGGTATTCCCATTTACCCCTTAACAATATATCAGACACTCTCAGAGACAGGGTGAGGCAATTTTTACAGAGCCTCTCTGCTTTACTGCACTCCCTCTCCCTCCTCCACCCACTTTCCTCTCTCTCACTTACCACATGGGAATTCAGAACATTTCCCCAAAAATAGAGTTCAGATCTGAAGCCTGGATATGTATGTGCTGGTAGCTTGTAATTCTTGACATACTTTTGGTGGCTTCAAAGAGTATCTGCCATCTGCTGGCCTGGAAGCAGCAGGACCAGCTCATAGCTGCAGGATCTGAAGAACCACCAGCCCGTGGAGTCTCCTGCCTAGTGAACGCCGTTCAGTTCAAGGCACACCAGAGCTCTGAAATGGGGATTTAACATAAGTCTGTCCAGCTGGGACCGTATCTTGTACCTTCTTCCCACTCTGGTAGTTCACTTTGTACTGATTTACTTACACTTCTCCCTATCAAGAGTCAGCTTTGGAAATAAGCCCTGATTGACTGAAAGACAGAAGAGAGCTTGCGCACAAATTTCCATGTGCCAGGATTATTTCTACTGTGGCACATCCCCTTTTCATATCTGCTTTTTATATCTACGTTTTCCTCTTTCCTTTCTGCTTAACCAGTTCAAGAGCTAAACAACATACAAAGCCATGGTTAGAAAGCTGTGTCCCTGTCTTTTTGCCCAGCATACTTCTGGGCGCAAATAATAATAATGCAAATATTATGCTTTTGATTTCTGTAGCAATCTTATATAACATTTATACAGCACTTTCTTCAAGCAGAGGTCTGTGTGTACATGTAAAATGTTACTATGAACATGGCTTACTCTTAAAAGGAAGCACAGAAAAATCTTTGCTACCTCTCTGAATACAAAGAAAAGTGAAGGATGAATAAAACTCCTTATTGTTAATTAACTACCTGTGACTGGATTACTTGCTTTTTAGCAAGTAATTTTAGAACATTTCTTCTAACTGAATCTGGATAACTGACTTTTAGACAGCTAACATAGGATGAAATATATCACAGTAGTGTAACTCTGTATTTCTGTTGGCATCATCTTAGATTGAGTCCTCGGGAACATATGGAGCGCACTGAGTGAGAATAGATTCAGTCATGCTCTTCATGTCTGCTGGCTGGGATGTAATTGTAGCAGAAAAAGAAGAAATCACCAACTTGTACTGGCATGTTCTTCTGCCTGCTTTGATTTATAAATGTAAGTATCCACGGCCAGCAAAGACTTGGCAATAAGGGAATGCTGACTTCAGGCAGCTATTCCTGTATGAGATGTGGTGGTGACAACATACTTGTGTCATTTGGCTACAAATAGTTGCTATGAATCTATTCCAAAACAATGAAATAGCTGTTGTCCCCAGAAGTTTTCTGGCCTGCTATGGCACATAATAAAACAATTTAAGATGGTTTGGTGATTATTGTAACCAACTCAGACTTAAGTGCTCTCAGCTGAGTTCCTGGTTTGCCACAGACTTTCAATCTGACCTAGGGTAAATTTTTTAATCTCACTGTGCCAGACAGAAGTGGTGTGAGGATGCATTGGTACGTCTGTAGGAGGCACACAGATATTGTGGCTGTGGATGGCATATAAAATAGCACAACAGCTACAACTTGGAACTGGTGTATCCTCCACAGGTGGAATCTCTCAATCAGAGGAGAACATATTTACCCACACCATGGGAAGAACTGCTACTTAAGGGTGAAAGCTGTGGAAAGGTGCGCTTACTAAGTCATTAGAGAAAATTAAGGAAACAATTTTCTTGTGCGATTGCAAGTTCATACCACAATCATAAACAAAAAAATGTGCATCTGCATTTTGGGTGTTGTGGTGGGTTGACCTTGGCCAGCTGCCAGACGCTCACCCAGCTGCGCTCTCACTCCCCCTCCTCAACAGGACAGAGAAGAAAGATTAAAAAGTCACGTGGCTCGACATAAAAGGAGGGAAATCGCTTAAAAATCATGGGGAACCGGGGGGGTTGTGGTCAGTCCATAACAGCTCCTCCTCACCGCTCCTTCCTCCTCACACCCTTGCCCCGCTCCCCCGTGCTCTCTCCGTCATGGCCGCAGGGGGCTCTGCCCCGGCCCCCACAGTACCTCCTCCCGCTCCCCCGCTCTCGCCTGGGTGCTCACAGGGCTCTTTCTCACACTTTTTTCCTCACTCCGTGCCAGTTTTGCCCTTCCTTAGCTGTGTTTCCTCCAAGGCCCGACCAGCCTGGCTGCGGGGCTCGGCTGGAACTGGCTGGAACCGGCTGGAACCGGCTGGAACCGGCTGTGTCCGGCGCGAGGCAGCCCCGGCCTCTCCTCACAGCCTCGGCCCCCGCAGCCCCTGCCAGCGCCCGGCACGGGCAGCCGGCACAAGCGTTCACTGGAGCTGGCAGTGATACCTGCTCTCCATGCCTTGGCTGGTGAGGTGCGAGCAATATATCAACACTTCTTCATTTTGCTCAATAGCTGTTCCATGTGCCTATGTGTCTTTGGGAGAGGTAAACTGAGCTTTTTCTCTATAGAAGCTATAGGGGATAAAGGAGCTCCATTGATCCCGCCTAAGGGTCCCTGAATGGTTTTGAAGTGCTTTGTCCTCAGGGGTTCTGCTGATCTTAATAGTAAATACTAATAGGTAGTAACGTATTCCTTAAGGAATAAGGTACTAGCAACTTCAAAGCTCGGAAGAAAATACAAGCAATTCCACATGCTTTGGAAAACTAGTGCTGCAGCATAGGCCTAGGGAAAATTGAGTTGGTGAAAGGTCTAAGATTCTGATGCTGGAAGAAGTCACAATTCAGATTTTCAGTCTCAGTTCCACTAACATGAATTTATTAAGAAAATACAGGTGATTGATAAAGGAAGTTGTTTATAGGAGCAGTCTGTTGGTGGTAAGATCAGGGCTATGTCTCAAGTCTGCTGTCCCTCTCTGTAGTTCTCTGAGCCTCACCCAAACACAGTGACACACTCTGCGTAGTGAGGCCGCACTTGCAAATTGTTTACAATAAGGCTGTATAGAGTGACTCATCTCAAGTACAGGTAAGCACCAAAGCTTGCAAGTCAGTTGTCTTGCAACAGTCGGACATTCCCACTGGAGAATGTGACTCCTTAGCAGTGTTTTGGGGGGCACTGTGTTTTGGAGAACAAGTTCAGAATAGCGATGGAGACGGTAGGAGTTCAGAGTGGCCCGTGCATATATTCAGGGTAATCGATTTATACCCATGGGACCATCGGGCATTTCAGGTTCAGTTCAGCTCTTAACTTACCGTTAGACACTTTTCCAGTTGAACACACGTTGGGTCTGAAGTGCAGAAGAAAGAAATGAACAATAGGAAGAGGGAACAGAGCCTTTCTTTTGAGTATGGAAATTATTCTTCAAATATCTTTGTTGACAGCTGGTGTGGCACAAAATAAACACAGGTCTATTTGCAAGTAAGCAAGAATTAGCATAAACAGCATCTGCTGTATTACCAAAGAACATGTAACAATAAAGAATTTTTTCTGCCTTCAGAAACAAAGGTAGGTAAAAAGCCTGCATGAAATAATGAGTTAGTTAACCACCTGTTAAAGTTCTGAGCACTGGCAAAATGAAAGAGCTATTTGTTGATGGCATAAGCATTTTTCTGAATCAGGCTTTCTAATTAAAACTCAACCTATCCTTATGATAAAAAAAATGCAATGCTGTATCAAAAATGTCCTCTCACTCACCCCTCCTCTCTCCCAAACCAGATTTCCTATGCTTGCCTTTTCAGTTGCTTTCCTCTGTACCCAGATAATAGTTTCAAATTTTTCTGAGGTTGCTTGGGTGGTGATTTTGTGCTCCCTCTTCTCCAGCTACCTAGCATATAAAGTCAAGTCAAGCCATCAGGACATATAATTGTATTTATGGCCAGATCACATTCAGCAGGACAAGTTTATGGTCTTTCGTCTCTATTTCTTTCTCTGGTAAAAGCTAGTTGGTAGCATACTCAACAGCATTGTCATATTTTAATAAAAACTAATGATCCAACACAGTGAAATGCAGAAACAAGAGAAAAGGCAATTTTAAGTGCGTAATTTTAGATTGATGGTGCTTGAATTTATTGCTTAATCTGTTTCCCATGGAAGGTGGTTTACCTGTTCAATTAACTTTCCAGTGTAAGTCGTGCATCCGTCTATCTGCAAGTTCTGTAGATTAGCTTATCTGGATTTTCTTTGTACTTTAGCATTGTGGTCCACATCTGGTTTTCATTTGTTTGGAACTGCAGCTATTTGTCTCTAAATTTTTCTGCCAATAGGATATTTTTAAAACTGAAAACAGCCTAAATAATAGCCCTATTTAAAATTTACATAGATCTTTATATCTTCAAAAAGCCAGTTCAACATAAGGCTCGATACACACTGTCTTGACATCAGTGTTTTTTCACCATAAGTTTTGGATCAGAATAGTTCAGAGTCAGATCCTGATCCTGTTCTTAACAGATTATGCACTTTGTTTCATGAGTCAATAAAATTAGTTGAGTAAAATATTACTCATACTCAGTAAAGGCATCAGAATCTTACTAAACAGACATCCGATCCCTGGGGGGGTGATGGGAGGTGTGTGTGTACACACTGCTAGGTCTGATGACGTGCTTATGGCCATGTAAAAAGTCAGTGTCAATACCAGGATGAGAGTTTAGGAGTTTCTTATTTAAAGTCCCATGTTCTTTTCATTCAGATATACTTTACTTTCTTGCTATTTGTAAGTTTAAAAATGGGTTGTGCAGTGTTTGGTTTTTGTTTGTATCAGTAGCTTTTACTGGTAAAATATTTTTGACAAACTATCAATATTTTGTATGGAAAGAGTCACATGGCCTATGTGGAATGCTTTTGAAACCACACACGTTTTTCATTTGATCACAGTTTCATAGTATTTCTTCTGTTTCTACTGTCGGCTTCCGTTTTCAAGGTAACCGTATTTCAAAAGTGTGGTATCATTTTGGTGGGTGAAATACCTCGGAAGCTTCTGAAATAAAAAGTAGACGTACATTTTCAACAGTAGGCTTCTTTAACAAGCAGAGAGAATCTCACAGCTTGCATACAGTTTGGGCCAAATTTTCTTCAATACCAGTTATTAAAAATACACTTCTGTTTTGCTGTGGGTTTTTTTGAAAAAGAGAAAAAAGCCCTGCTATTCACATTATAGATGGAGACATCAGCATCACAACCACAGAGACCGTAGTAATTTTATCGCAATACCATTCACAAAGATAATTGTTTTTTTTTCCTGGAGTATTAGTTTTGTTTTTTTTTTTTTTCTTTCTGATCCACCATATCTGTCTGCTGGTTATCTTTATATCTGCAAAAGTCTCTGGGCTTGTGAGTCTATATATATGCAGGAAGAGACATAGAATTCTTATTTTCTGGCTACATAATAAACTGAAATATGTGAAATCTTTATGCTTCTAAAACAGACCTCATTGTGGTAAAATGCTATCTATTTTATTTTAGGTGAGAACGTTATTATCTCTCTCTACTTACATTGATTTGGACTGTGATTCTTTCACCTCCTCCAAAAAGAGCAGTGTGTAATCTCCATGGAGCTACTCTTGGAATAAGGTAATTCGCATAGTAGCAAGAGTATCATCATTTGGTCTTTACTTAACAGTGGCAACAGCAGTTGAACAAGATCTGATCTGATTTTATGTAAGGCAGGTATCAATCTGATACCAGATTTAAGTTCAGACTGGAAATAGAAGAGTTAAGATCTTGCCAGATCAGGCTTTTATCACTGTGCAGGACAGATAAAATATTCTAGGTAGGAAAATATGTTGAGGTGTGGGATGGGGAGCAAGAGAACTAGATAAAACCTGAATTCACTGAAGATACTCAAGGTTTTCTTTTGATTTTAGTAAGTCCAGCATGTTACACTTGGATTTAAATTTTAGTGGACTCCCTGAAATATCTGATGTGATTCAGCGTGGCCAGTGCAGACAGCTGTTACCCGCCTCTGTCATGTGCATAATTCTTTCCTCCCACATAAGATTAGTGGGACAATAATCACTTTGGTGATATGTCGGGGTCAGAAATTACACTGATGGTTTCCCACATAAGCAGATGCAACACAGTATGAATACCAATGTGATGTGTGTGTGGACACCGGTTTTTCCTCCAAACTGAATCTTCTAGTTCACTTCCTTCTGCTGAGTTGCAGCTTTGGGTGTTGTTTTGCTAGGTCTTTTCTTTGGCCTTTCTTTTCTTTTTTGCCCACCTTCTCCGCCACGTGTGCAGTGCTATATAGCAAACAATGAAAAACTTGGGCTCTTGGATCTCGGGCAATTAAGCTCATCTGCCCCACCCATTTACCTGTCCTTCAGTCCTGCACTAAAAGAGGAAAATAAAATATTTTTTCTCACATCAATTAACTTGCAATTTAAGCTCCTCTACAATTCAACAAAAATTTCAGCAAAAAAAAATTTCAGACTATCATATCTGAGAAATGTCAGGTAATTTCTTTTTTTTTTTTGTTAAGGCAAATTCTGGCTCTCACTGCTCACTCAGTTGCTAAAGTTGTAAGTTGACAATATTGCTGGGCTGGTGCAGCACCATCTCTCACTAGACTTTATAAAGGTGTATTTTGAAGAGAAAATTATAGCTGACCTAAACCAAGGTGTTTTCTTACTGTTGGAGGGGAACTGTGTTGGGAGTACAAGTTTTTTGAACACATATATCAAGAGGCGGATGAATGACAGACTCACAAAGGCAGACATACACACAAGAGGCAGCTCTTATTTTCATGACTGTTGCAATATGGCATGCAGTTTCTACAGAGAGCTACACCATCCTGCTTTGCTGGAAACCAGTTCTTCCATCTATTCTCTTCAAAGTTTTCTCTTCAATCTAAATACTATAAGTCTGGAATGGGGGGTTTTTTTGCATATAAAATACAGGCCTCTAGTATAAATGAATTGATTGCTATGCTTGTCATTTGTGTCTGATTTTTTTTAAACTCTATTTTTAACAGTCTTATCCAGGAGTACTGGATTTGTATTTTTGGATCTTTCCATGACTTTGGATATGACTCTGTATATTACTTTGGATAAGTTTCTTAACAGCTTTGTGCCTCAGTTTACTTCTCCATAACAATGTTATCTATTGCCGTTCTTGGACGTTTGCTGAACTGCCATTGGGACGTGCCCATAGAGAGCCCATTGAAGGTTTTAGAAGGTCATAAGTCCTTCCAGCTGAGTGGAGATTTATTCCTTACTGCCACCAAAATAAGGAAAGTCTCCCCTC
Source organism: Burhinus bistriatus (assembly GCA_013397275.1). Classification (NCBI taxonomy): domain Eukaryota; kingdom Metazoa; phylum Chordata; class Aves; order Charadriiformes; family Burhinidae; genus Burhinus; species Burhinus bistriatus. The sequence continues at coordinate 1,303,763 of VYXH01007725.1, read as the reverse complement.
TCACCACATCTCAAGGACCTTCAGTTTCTTATTACCACAGGACAAATCCATAGCAAAACACAGACCCGAACCCCAGTGTCTTGAATCCTAGTGCATTAACCGGACCATAGCCTCTCCCTTCTCCACTTTTATTTTTGCAGCTGTGCTCTGAAGTTTATTTGATTTTCATTGAGTTGTTCATTTGAGTACATCTTCATGCTGTGATCTTCTCCATGCCATCACTTCCTTACCTGTTAAGAACTCAACAAGGACAGGAACTGGCAAAGACATGGCAGAGCAGACACAGGTCAGTTACTTTGCCCACGTTTTGGCTTTTCTTGCTCTTTTGTGCTTTCCCTTCCACTTTGCCAGTCATTCAGTCAGTGTTTTTATTCTGCTGTCTAGTTGTCCTTCAGTGAATAACTTCGCTATCTGCTGGGGTCCTAATAATTCACTGGTTTTTTATTTTAATGAAAAAGCCCTATTCTCTTGATATCAGGCCTCCCAGCGCTGGGAGCATGCAAGCCCCTTCTCATCTGCTTGTTCTCTGAAACCCACATTCCGCAGGGATTCTGCGATCTATTATTCTTCCCCCTCTGCCTCTGGTGCCACAGCCGGTCTTGAAAGGAGGCCACTTGAAAAGAGAGAGCAGCAGCAATATGGCTTATGAATTCCTGGCACATTGCTATACCCTGAAGGATATATTAAACAATAAGCGTTTTTTAAACAAAGACCTCCAGTAACCTCACCACAGGCACTGACTCTGCTGATACATTATTAATTTTAGGCACTAGCTTCAAATTATCTGACTGAAATACTGCTTGTCCGCTCTTAATACTTGGTTATCAGAAAGATATTACCTCTTTCAGAAATGCTACCTTCCTTTCGTATCTGACTGTTTAAAGAATATAAATTTGGGTTTGTCCAAGTGACGGTAGCCCAATATTCAGCATAGGAAGAAAACCCTCTCATTGAAGGCCTCAGTAACAGTCATGAGAAGAATAAATACTATCCAAAATTAAAAATGGTTGAATATGAAGAGTCACATTGCTGGTAACTAATAAACAGATTTCCCTTTCCACACTAAACATGTAGATAAGCTACTTTGTCTTAAACTTTCCTCAGACTCTTACACAGAACTGCTGTGTCTGTTTAGACTCTTATTTATATTTATTGTCCAAAGGCACTAAAGATCATTTGTCTCCTAGGGATTGTGCCAGGCATTTACAGTAGGAGAAATGTTTTTGGACAGTAACTGTAAGGTGCTGCATATAATTATACGGTGGGATTTCAAAACATTTGGTTTTGTCCAAACCATGCTCCCACAATACATCGGTGGGGGGGAGGAGTTGTAATTTTAATATTCCCAGTTCCTGTGTTCAAGAGTCAAGACCCCTTCTAGCCACCGTCATCTGGAGCGGGTGTGGACTTCCAGGTCTGTCCCCAGGGTTAGCTGGCCCCATGCACTTTGTGGGCAGGGAAGCTGTGGCTGAGTTGTGGGGTAGATGGACAGTTGCAACTTCAGCCATGTTATAACCAAGGCTGGGCTGGCAGCAATGGGAGATAAAGGGCTGCATGTTCCTGGGAGTTGCAGGGTCCCTCCGGTCATAGAGTGAGAAGTAAAAGGTGTTTAACAGAGTAAGCCTCATTTAAAGGTGTTTTTCATGGCTGTGGATGGTGGCTGGCTTTTTTTTTCAGACTGAGAGGCAGAAATTGCTCAGCAGCTTGTTCTTTGCAGAACCTGGGGAGGAAGGAGTGCTTGCACATTGCCTTCAGAGACCGTACTGCTCAGCAATTTGAAGGGAAACCCAGGCAACAACTCAGGAAGAAGTAAGGTGCTATGCACTCTTTAAAAGCCCACACGACTGTAGTTGAAACCTTTCTTTTTTATATACTGTGCTTGGCAGCTGGCATAGGGAGGAGCGAATGGGAAGTGGTATGTGGGAATACCAGGGTGAAGTCCCATAGGAAAGGCCACAAGATAATTTTCCCTCTCAGATATATTCTGTAACACTTCTATCTTACAAATAAGCTCCAGACTTGCGGTCTTTGTTTTGTGGGGGGAGGAAGGAGGGATGGGAGGGCTTGCAATTAAGGACTAATTATGATATATGACATAATACAGCTTTGTAAATTGAAATAACCCCATAGCCGCAACAGTTTGATCAGCTGAGTTTATAATCAATGTTAATAATCCCTTCCATAAACAGCCACGCCAGGCTGTATTTTCCTGACTTAGCCTTTGCACATGACTTGGGGGGGAAGGCTGCTCTGCGTCTATTGTATCGGGTGTAATTTTTGATGCTTTTTCCTGAGCATGACCATGCTAAACTACTGCCTTTCCAAAAGGTCTTCTGGATCATAGCACTGATATTACTTTAAGACATAAAATGCTCATTATTGTTAAAATACAAATTGCAAATATGCTTCTAGCATGATGAATGGAACTCAAGAAAACAGACTGTATTTCAGGGCAATTTTAGTTGTACTGGATTTTGGGAAGACAGACCAGGGCCCTCTCCTGAGTATATGTATTCATCAGTATTAACTGGAAAAAATTCCTACATCTGTGCGACTGGAGTCGCATTGCAAGATTATAATCCTATCTGTGATATTGTTGTGTCTTTATTTTGTCTGTTAGGTGGAGGGTAAATTATTTCCTTCTTTTGATGTGTTGATAAATATACCATTAAACATCCAACAGGTTTCTGAATTTACTGTCTACGATGCAGTTATGCAAAGGATGTGTGTGCCTATCTGCACGCAGAATTAAGGAAGAATTGCGCAACTTGCATTCGTAGTGCAGAACCAAACTTTCCTAGAGTTCTGTTCTGTCCCAGGCCTGTCTTAGTCTTAGATGTTGCTGCTTCATTGCAGTCATTAAACTCCTATCTTTGCCTGCTGAATAGGCTCTTAAGTTTCACATTTACAGTGTGGTAATTATCTTAATCATATTATAGTATAGAAGAAACTTCAGTGAGGAAAATAAAACCATACTGCTCTTGTTGGGCAAACTTTATTTCCTTTAATGTTCTGTGTTTGTGTCTTATTGCCTGGACCTCTCCCACTAATAAGCTTTTAATGACTGTTCCCACTGATATCATAGCAGCAGATTCTTTGCATGCTGTCTTTGTTTCCTGGAAGAAAATCAATTAAGCTCCTTGTCTCTCTGACCCCATCTTGTATTAAGGCTTAGCACAACAATTAGAAGCACATTATGGTGTTCGTTCTTTTATAATTTTGGTTCTACAGACATTGCAGCAAGTCAGGTGTCAGTGCAAAGATTAACTTTGATGCAACACAATGTAGTATAAGTATTAAGTTTTCAGTGATCTAATTACTATACTTATATGATTCAGTTTTGCAAAAGTGATTTAATGAGCCTATGACACTTTTCAACAGCCTTGAATTTTTTTTGTGAGTATTCTAATGGACAAAGTTATAAATTTGTGGCAGGCAATTTTGAAGATTTTCACAAACTTAAAAATGGAGCTGTTGGAAAGACGCTTCTAGAATACAATGTGGTATTTCAACAAGCAATGAAACTTTTGTTGCTTGTTGAAATATGTTTTTTCCAAAATAATGTAAAGAAAGTCGAGCATTTCAAATGGAAGCTTTTCTGATACAAATTTTTGCAGAAAGCTAGGGGCGTTTTTCTGTCAAAATTGCTTCAACTTATTTTTTACCAGCTTTAGAGAAGGTGTTCTTCAGTTACCATAGTTAATGGCATGATCACTTCATTGCTGTAGAGAAAATCAGCACTCCCCTTCGCATTCTTTTTTAAAATTCCTTTTAACTTTAAGCGGGTTATGGGACCTAATTGATCAGCTCTTTCAATCTTTTGCTGCTAATTGGCTAGATGTCAGATGATAAAGGGAATAATATCAGTTCCCATCATTTCACAGGAGACACTTTGTACTAGATATTTGCTTTTCTCATCAAATGCAGCACATGTGGTTCTTCTGTAGTGAGTCCTGTGAGCAACCAGGAGAAGAAAAAGGGTCAGGGAGCATCTCAATTTAGTTTGTTCACTTGCGATACAGGAAAGTAGTCCTGTCCTACAACTATCAAGATTTAATTAAAAAATGAAAAGAACAGAAACAAATTGAATTGCAAACTTGGTCATGTTATCATCAATTCTGCCTTGGCAGTTTCCAGAATATTGAATAAATTGCTGTACTTGCTGTGATAGCCTCTGTTGAAAACTTCGATGACATTTCACTTTAAAAAAGGAATTCATTGTTCCCCCTAAATGTGATGTTCTGAAAGCCAAATTTCCCTTTCATGTCTGTAAGCAAAATTTTCAAAGAATTTTTTTTTAATAATTGGAGAGAGCTATTCATAGGACTTCATTTTCTTCAGAAAACTCTGTCTTTGTTTATGACTGGAATATGGCTTATAAAAAAGGACAACAAAATCTCTGGATTACAGGCATGTCTTGCCTTACTTACTGTGAGAAAACTGAAGGCTAGGTTTAAGTTTTTTTCAGTTTGCCATGGTGAAGGGCAGCACTTTTCTCAAACCATATAGGGACCATGCCCAGGACAGAACCACATATCAGAGTCAAATTCTCCCACCTTTGCCTCTACCATCACTGCCTTCCTTACCTGCACCAGTCTGACACAACTCATTGACCCTGCTGTTACCTCCTAGAACATGTAGGTCATTACCATGGGTGGCAACAGGGCACCAGTCATTATTACTCCACCACTTCCCAGCCCCTGTTTTCAAACACGAAGAGACCAGTGACCCAACCCCAGCCCTGGTATAGGTAGCAATGGCAGAAGAATGGGGACATTGTGAGTAAAGGACTTTAAAATACTGCATAAATACAGGTCTGTGTTCCTCTTCCAGACTGAAACATGAAAATGTTTCAAAAGAAAAAAGTCAGCTCCGCAAATGACATGAGACTGGCAGCTGTGCTTCTGCACACCAAGTGGTGGTTCTTTTCCAGTTTGTATTATGGAGCGTTTACCATACAGCCTAGTCTTAAAATATTTGCGAAACAGAGTGACAACAGACCTACAAAATGTCTGAATTTCTAGTATTTGTAGAAATGTTGTTTGGTTGTTCTCAATAGTAAGCAGAGATGGACATGAAGTCTCTTATCTGAATCCTGAATGGCTCTCAGGAGACTGAAAATAAGGGAACTGTGGAAATCATTTGATCAAATCTCTTCTGAATCAGTATTTTGTTGGAGTGGTGGTCTTCTGCCCAGAACCTATACAAAAGGAGCTAAAAAACTACGCAAGTGACAGGAACACACTTACTGCACTATCACTGACTGAAGTTTTGGCTAAATGTTATATTGACTGGTCTAGTCACTGGCTCTCTGGGATGCAGTTTATAAAAGTACAGAGCTTTTCTATTCGGGTAGGCAACATTTCTTCAAGTAGAGAAAGAGATGCTTTTGTTGAAAGTGATTTTTGGGAAGAGGGAATAGTTTTCTGAGCGGCTTCCTCTTTCATATGCTTTCATAGGTCACTGAATCAGAGCAGATGTGGCCTGGTCCCAGGTTGGATACTTAAGTAGACAGCTGCCTGACTTCTCAAACAGCTTGCACAGTCAAGTCCTCATTATTTCTAGACAGGTATCTGAAAAACCTTCTTGCTTAGGCTCTGACACAAACTCTAATTATGAGATGGAACAAAGAAACAACCCAGTGTTTTAAAGAGGAATTGAGTTGTGATTATCCTATTGATGCTAAAACTTGCTTTGATACAGTAACATCCCACATTACAGCTACTGAAATTCTTACAGGGCCTTGCTGTCTCCTAAGCAACTGCACTCTCTGCTAACAGGAAGAGATTATCTGCTTTAGAGAGGTGCAGAAAGAGCCTTTGTCTCTGCTGGTGGCTACAGTAGCTGAAAAGAGAGTGAAGAAAATTAATATGTATATTTTAATAGTATTTAATACAGAGGATATAGTGATGGTAAATACCTGAAAATTGAAAATGGAAAGAGAAAGTAATTTTGTGGCTGCAACAGAAGTGTTATTTTAACATTTGTAGACTTGAGCATACAGCTGGAAAAGAATAGTTTGTGACTTGCAACGTCAAGGATATCTAAACAGTTCATGGTGTTCAAGAACTGATGGAGCAATGTTCAGAAGATCCTGCTATGCCAGTTCAGAAGAGTTGGTGGAAGGGCCTGTAATTCTTTTTTGTGTTCTCCTATGATATTCAAATCCTGCTTATTCTTCCATAGGTGATGACACCATTGACATAAATGGAACTTTCTTGGCAAATTCCACCTAGTACAAACCTCTTCTTCTGTCTTATTTACTCTCTATATTTCTGCCTCCCGACCCCAACTCACATCACAAGGTCATCAAAGAAATTAGATCGCTTATTATGCCATGGGAATTCACAACTTTTATGCAAGGCTTCTCTATACAGTATAAATCTTTTTGTTTTTCTTAACTAACCTTAAATGTTTTAAGTCTGGTTATTTTTGAAGTCCCTTGAAATGAAGTGACAACCATAATTGTGCTATTCTGAATTTTGATCATTATATTTCTCTAAAAATAAAAGCTCAATATGAGATTCATTTAAAATTGTGCACCTGGGGAAACTCTGATTACTGCCTACAGTATTCAAGGCTATTAAAATATTCACAGTGCATATGCCTCTTTCTAGCTCTTTGCACTGAGGGAGAATTTCAACTCCTTGAGGACTGGGAAGCAATAAATGTGCTTACTCTGGTGCCCCAGCACAGACCTGGGTTACTTAGAAGGGTGGCATGTCTTAAGTGTGAGACAGATCCAAAATAAAGAAGTTCCTTTGTGAGGCATTTCAGGTTGTGAACTCTGCTTTCTCCTGAGAAAGAAACAATTTGGTCATCACAGCAATTCTAGCAGCAGGGAGGGAGCTGGTTTTGTTAAGAAGACACTTCTGCTGATGCAGGAGCTTTTACCTATGCTGTAATTTCTAGGCTTGGCCTCACTATAAACCCCAACATCACAGTATTAAAAGAAATTTGATTTCCTGTAGGATTTTTTACCAGTCTCTTTGGAGCTCTCGGTTTACAAGGTTTTCTGCAATTCCACTGAATGTGTTGTCCCTTCCATGAAAATGCCAATGTATATTCGTGCCTTGAAGCACTTGCCTTCTGAGTTGTTCTTCTCTCTTATTCAGTAGCAATATGAAGCCAGAAGGATCAGTACCACTTTTATATATACTAGCTGCAAGTGGAAGCTAGGGCAATAAATAAATGTTTTTTCTCTTGTTTTCAGAAGGAATAAAATCATGTCGATATACTAAAATAGCAGCTATTGTATGACTGTGGCTGAAGAAAGACTAGAATATATGTTGGGCAGAGAGGCAAAGAATCAGTCCAGAGGAAAATAAAACAGTCCAGAGGAAAACTAGGCATTCAGAGAGGAACTATACGTTGTAACACTTTGTGCATCTGTCAGACATTGAAATGAATTCAAGCTACCTCCAGATTCTGTAAGTTCACATTATACTGTATTCTTATTTGGCAGAAGTTTTTTTGGCTTTAGTTAATACACAGTATTTAGTATTTGGCTCTGTATAACTTGAGGTCTCTTAATGCAGCTTAAAAACTTAAGGAAGTTGAAGGTGTTGTCATTTTCACATATCATACCATAACAGCAATGGAAAAATAATTCTTTATTAAAGTCCCTTTTCTCTCACTCATTTATGCCCTAGAAAGAATTAGAAAAACTATTAAAATGCAATACATTTCAAGCAGAAAAATGAACTAAAGAGCTGAAACATAATTATCTCTTCCTCAAATGGTGCACAAGCAGCATGTAAAGCTACCAAATAAATGATATGAATCATTTGGTAGTATATTCGGACACTGAGGAAAGTTAGATACAGGACCAAATTACAGGCTGATGAAATCCCACTGACATTAATGAAGTTGAACTCAAAAAGAATTTGTCATGTGTGGTAGTCCTAGTATTCTGTAGAGCTTAGTCTGTAATTTTTAACCTGCCCTAACTAAATATTAGCAACGTGTGTGCTTTGTATTTCAAGACTAACAAATCTGAGTTTTGAAAAGCCATTGGTTAGAATGGTTTTTCACGCACACATACATACACACATAAGCAAACAAAACCGTAGTTCTGGTCTAATTACTGCTGATGTTGGCTTACCTTGCTGTTGCTGTTGGTAGGAGAGTAAGTGTGTTAGAGGCTTCCATCATTTCTCTGGAAGTATTTTTTTCTTTCCACTGACTGCTCACCTTTTCAGCCTAAATATTTATTGGTTTCAGTATTGTGGTGATTTATTTCTATTTGTTTTTAATTTTCTTGTGCGGTGTTTCAAATAGTACCACACGCTATGAATGGCTTGGTGTTAAATTATGTAGAGGTGCCACATTGCTCTTGAATGCATGTTTTTGATGAGGTTATTAAAACTCTGACAATACAAATTACCATAGCAACAAAAAACATAAATTCACAGCCTGTTCCAACCTCTGGAGTATGAAAATATTTTAGAGCTCTCAAACATTTTGCAGCATAGCACAGCTCATGTGGCTTGGCTTGCAGTTCTTCACTGTGTCCTTAAATACATCAGTATCCACTGGTTCTTGATCTCTCAAACAGACAAGAAGTCATGAATTTGTTCCTTTTTTTTTTTTAATGTAAAGTATTTGATCCAGCTCAGTTCCTTGCTGATGACTTCCTCCCTGACCTTCAGGTGATAACTGGAGTATGATTCTTACACAAATAAAGAGAGAAACAAATTTCTTCTGACTAGAATTGTCTCTGACAGTGATAGTAGAGCGGGGCTGTAGTTTTGATTACCATCTAAGGGCTAAAACAATAACTTCTCAATTTTGTTTTAATGTGTTAAGAACTCTGTTTTTGGAGTAGCCTCGGTTGTGTAAGGTGCTGTAAAAATGCTACAAATCCTTACTTTATAAAAAAGGTATTAGTTAGCAGGTCTCAACATGGTGCTGGAATCCAGGAATTTTTGCTGTACAGCAATGGAAAAGTTGAAGGTAGAACTAGGTAGAACTTGGTTGAGCAAGATAATGTATGTATCTGTAGGAGGCAGACTGAGGAAAGAACACGAGTTCTTACATTTTTGATACCTTTCTGGTTATTGATGTAAGTAATTTCACTTAAGTCAATAGTATAAGTATAGTCATAGAGGTAAGAAGAAGTGATTTGGACTGAATTCTTATAAGAACAGGAAAGCAGTGAGCATTATTTCATGCCTTTGTGTTTTATAGGTCAGTTTTTATTCCAAGGTTTATGGGGACATTAGAAACTGACCATATGGTCTATTAAGGTAACCTTACTGTTTCTATCTAATGTTTCTGTTGTGAAATCACACTGCATCTGGTAAATTTAATCTGGAAATATGTCCCTATTTTCCCAAGACCTCTCTTTCTGTACTGATGTTTAATACTACAGCCTACATAATCTGCCTGGCAACGTGATTCTTTTTTTCATTAAAACACTGTATACTTAACACTGCAGGTATTTGAATACTCAGACATACCATTCAGGTTTCCTGCCTTTTATAAATGAACACTCTGTCCCTTTACAAGACAAGGACATTAAAGCTATCAGCACGTAATGAGTTTTGCCTCGAGTTTGTTCACTGGCTAAAATGTACAATATGAATACACTTTATGGTGTGATACATAGAAATATAGACTGCAAACAGTAATCTATTATGATTCTTCTGGTTCAATCATAAACAAGCAAATAAGAATCAGGATTCAACAGCAAAGTACATTATTTAGAACCTGCATAATCTGTTTTTATCCCTGAATCTAAATATGGGTCACATAATCAGATTTATTTTGTGGGAAAAAAGTGTTAATTTTGAACAATTTATACAATTTAAAATTTTTTAGTAGTTTTAAACTGTTTATTGCTTTATTAATAGACTGTAATTCAATTTTGGAACAAATAACATTTCTAATCTGCAGAAGCTATAACGTGGAAGATTCCGTTTTACAGCTCGTTTGCTTTATTCCTGTGTCTAAATATCAGCAAATAACAGAATAAGTCTTCACTTGTTGAAGGAAAAGCCTCCCGAGACAAAGGATCTATGTGCAGTTAGAACTAGTGATGTATTTAATAATTATAATAGTTAAAAAACTTTCAAATTCCTGTTTTTTCAACATTTCTAACTTTCAGTGCAAAATTGGCACAATTATACTAAGTAAATAATGTCATTCTTATCATAGCTCGAGTTCAACCACAAGATACTTTGTTTAATCATTGGCTAAGGATCAAACTTGCTCTATTTTTTATTTCCTCTGCAAGTGAGAAAGCAATGGCATGTTCCATTTCCTTTGCTGGCATTAGCTTGCAGGAACCGGCAAGAACCTAACCTCTTCTATAACACCATGGGAGAAAGAGTGAGTTTTAAGCCAAAATACCAGTTGTCTTATTAGCAACATTAAAAAAAGAATTCTGTTTGTGCCAAACTTGTCATAAATAGTTGTGACAATGCACAAATTGCTCTGTTACTTCTTCTGTATCAAAGAACTGAAGCATTATCTTATCAAAGCAACCAAAACTGCACTGTTTTCCAAAGAACTGAAATGAACGCTTCAGTGCTTCTAAAGAAAGGAAGATAGGAAATATAAAGCCACAGCAAGGATTTTTTTTTCTTTTAAAAAGGGTCTGGGAGAAACTTGAGAAACTACAGACCAACAAGTCTGACTTTTATCCTGGACAAAATGGTAAAAAACTGTAATAAACAGAATTGATAGGTGCCTAGATAAATACACTGGAGAAGAGACAACATTGTTTTTGTAGCAGGAAGTCATATTTCACAAATCCATTAGGGTTCTTTGATGGAATCAATAAATATGAAGAGAAGGGTGATCTGGTTTGTGCTGCATTAGATGGATTTCCAAAAAACTTTCAAATAAGATTCATCATCAAAACTTTTGAAAGTAACTGAGCTGTCATGGGCTAAGAGGAAGGTTCTTTCTGTGGACTAGCTGCTCTAAGAAGCAGGAGACAAAGGATAAATGTCCAGTTTTCATAACGGAGAGAGTTTATCAGTGGATCCTCACAACAATGTCTTGCAAATTGGACTAGAAGTGGTTGAACAGAAAGTGGAAATTTTTTTCTTACCTAAATAGCTCCTCAAGGAGGACAGTATTCTGAAGTGAGGAGCATAATAGTGCAATAATTTGAATTTTTAACAGAGTGATTATCCAGAGTTGTGACTACTCAAGGGGGTTATATTGCAAAGCCACAGAGAAATGAATAATACCAAAGGAGCTGTTGGCTGTTTCAGTCAAGACCTGAAACTATGGACCACTGCAGCATGGTAAATCAGATTCTTTACCAGCTCTGTGGGTTGTTTCTTTTTTCTCTCTCTTTTTAATCGCTATTCCTGTTTTACTGTCATTATCCCTACTTTGAGCAGTGTTGGAGCAGGCAACCTCCTTAGATTCCTTCCATCCTAAATTATGCTGTGATTCTGTGGTTCAGGAAGCTGTACAGAGGGAAGCCGGGCCTGACAGGATTACATCATGGTGCCAAAGCAGGCCCTATGACACCAGTCTTTCATCAATTCTTAAGAAATAAGTGCTTTTTATGATTCAGCCTTAAAGATTATATATATATATATATATATATCAGTTTTTCTTCAACCGAGTGGTCCTATTGAACACCTGTTAAAGTCTAGAACCACTAACTGGACTGCAGACTGGAAAAGCTTTCAAAGGGAAGAAATTGGTCTTCAGCCTCTGAAGTTATTTCTGTATCATGTGTAGATACTGGAAAGTGCTGCTGGTCCCTCCAATCTCATTTTCATGCTGGTGCAAGGAATGAAATCATAAATTCTGAATCAAGTTCACAGAACCATCTCTGAATTTAACTCCTACTCAGACAGTAAAGGTGATTCTCTAAGGGAGTTTTCTCTATATTTTAATTTGGATAGGAATACTCAGAAAAGGTTTATCCAAGGGTCTCTGTTGTGGGAAAAGGTGGCAGCTAACTAAAGGAACCATCAGAGCGAGACCTGATAGTGGAAATGGAGGTTAAGAGGAATATGATGGGACTAGATCTGCAAGGAGAATCATTTCAGAGAATTATTTGACATCACGAAGCACTTTATTTTCTTTCCCCAACAGTAAACTTGAATGATCTTAATGACAGAAAATGAAATCCAGCAGGTGTAAACTACAGCAGTTAAATATTCATGAGTGAAAGTAGAAGCAGGAACTGAATTGAAGTACAGGGGTCAGTATGGGGTAAGATTCTTCAGGGCACTAAAGCAAAATAGCTGTCAGACTGCAGTGAAGACACTGATGAAAAGACAGCTTGAAAGGAAATGGTAATGGTCAAAGTCAGCTTATAGGTAAAACTCTGAGGAAGAGAGAGATTGAAAAATGCTCTTGAAATGTGTCTGAACTATTTCCAGGGATATGAAATTTTGTGCCAGAGACTTCAACAGAAGCATTGGAGCAGAATTCAGAGAGATATGAAGACATGGAAGGGCTGACTTCTGACCTTCTGGACCTTTCCCGAGATACTTGATCACTATTAACAAACCCACAACCTTTCTTGCAAATAAGTGTCCTGAAACAGATAAACTAATAAAAATTCTGAGGCGTGGTTCTCTCTGATTTTCTTCTACGGAATGTCACTAGGAAAGGAAAGCAATCCAGTGCTAAACCAGTGAGATCGAATATTCAAAGTAAGAAAAATAAGCTGGAGAATTCAAACTGAGAACTGGCTTTGTGGCATGATTTGAAGAAACACTTGACTTCCTGATAGCAGAACAAGACTGATTCCACTGACGAATCAAGTAATATCTTTGTGTGTTAGGACAATTTGATGATGCCTTCTAACAAGTAGCTGTTCCAAATAGTGTCTGCAAAAGTCAGGATGTCAGACATTGCCAAAGCCTTAATGGCTTTAAAATAGCAAAAGTTCATGTAGTGTGGCATAGCAATCCTGTGTAAAACTACTGCTTAGTAGAGTAAATCCAGAAGGGATTCTTGCTCCAAACATATTATGGCAGTATGCATTTCTGTGCCACTATGTATCTGAAGAGTATAGGTTGAAAAAATTAATTAAAAAAATCTCTCTCAAGTTGACTAAGGATCTAAGCTGAGTGTGTGTCAAGGAAACAAACAGAACTGCTTCAGTTATAAGTTGCATCACCATCCAGTAATATCTAGATTTAAAAAAAACTTGCCATAGATGCCCTTTACAGCACAGCTTTTTATTTTTTACGGATTGTGAATCCAGCCCTTCATATCCTATAGCAGCTGTCAAATGTGTTCATCTAGTTCTCTTATTGGTATCCAGCACCACACCCTGTCTCATACTCCCAAAAATTATTGCATAAGAAATATGGAATGTTGCAGCCCCTTCATGTTTAACTTGAAAAGGAGTCATTAGTGCATCTCTGGATATAAGTCTGTGATTCAAATCTTTTCTTCCTTTTTGGGTGTATCTGACAAAGCAGCACAGCTAAAGTTTTGAAGTGCTGAAGTTAGATCATCCAAGCGAGGCAAGCTATCAGGAGGAGGTCTTCCCTCTGCTCTTGGAATTGATTAGGATGAAGATCCTGATGACCATCAGAAGGTTTTAGGGATCAGGACTTTTTCATTTTATCTGCAAGACTTCTAACCTTCCCCTTCCAGAAACTTTCAGCTAACATCCCTCAATATACTATGGTGCTGGGAAACTTGCGCCTTGTGCCTGCTGCACAGGCAAAAATCTCAGTCTAGACATTTTTAAGCATGTCTGCCAGGGTCCATAAAAAAACAAGGTGTAATTTTTAGAAAATCCCTTCCAGATTTCTCAAACTAAGCCCTCCAAATCAACAGCTATTTCAGAAATGTAGGCCTTTGGATCACAAGTTTGGACTTTGATTATTTGCTATTGTTTTGGGGTTTTTTTTAATATGTTTTTATGTAACAAGATATTCAGAAACAGAGGTTTCCCAACTTCCTTCTTCAGCCGAACAATTTATGAAGAGAGAAAATTATATCAGAGCTATTCACTGATCTGCTGCTTTATGTTCTATCAGTTTTTGAATTCTCAGCAAGATAAATCTGGATTTTTGATACTAGTTATAAAGAGGTGCTTGAAGGTACATTCATCTCCCAAGTAAAGTAACTTGCTTAAGCTTTGAAATCACTTAGGCTGTTTCATTACCTTCTTGGGTATTTGTCTGTTTGGGTTTTTTTTAATTAGTTGTGTGTAGTTGTTATTTTTCTTTTAGAGCTACAGTATCTTAATCTAGGTGAAAGTTTTGCCTAATGTTCCTAGTTGGTTTTCTGCAGAAGGATTTTAGAGGCTTGCAGAGAACTGTCTTCATGTTCAAAGCACCGCTTCCAAAACAGTAGCAAACATTGCATCATACCACTGCTGCTTTACAGAGACATTGTCTGCATACAGCGAAGAAGCAGCAAAGACAAAGAACAGCTATACATGTTTTTTCTCATTCTTTTTCACAAATTGAAATAATTGAACTTGGAATTTCTAGCACCTAATTTGAAACCATTTGTTTGCATATTGAGGTACTTCTGGGAATACAGGTCTGCTGGTAAGATTCATAATTTGGATATATTTTCAAACAGCCTCATGTTCCCTGGAATCAGGGAAAGTAGTCCTGGCTTAATGTGGAGTGACTTACAGAACCTATGAGACCCCCATTAGTGGTACTTTCTAATTTATTTTTTTTTCCAAGCAGGAAACTCACTTTCAATTATTCAGTGAATGCCATTCTCTGACTGTTTTTACCATTTAACGTTCAAATGTGATGATGATGATGGTGGAACAGAAGTATGTGAACAGAAGTAGGATGTTTAATTACCTATCTTGTCTGGGGATGAACAACAGACCAGGGCTGAAATGAAAATCGAGATTGTATATGGTTTTAAAAATATAACATGTGGCACAAGTAGAGTTTGGATAGTAGCTTGAATGATACAGTGTATGGTAGCAAGCTAAATGATTGCAAAAGATCTAGGTCATTCCTAGGACACTGCTACCTCAAGATTGTATGCCTGAAAGTAGGGCTGGAAGTTGCTACTGTTTCAGCTCTGGGAAGACTGGATGATGGAAAAGCCAATTAATGAAAAAAGTAGCTTTTAATATGCACCAGTATTCAGAAAACCAGTGAGTGAGCTACAGAAATGTCTACTAACTGTTCAACCTATTCCAATAAAAACTGTCTTAAACAGTAATGGTCAGTAAAAAGCAGGCAGACAGTACAACAAGAAAAATCTGAGGCCTCTAATCAGTAAGTATTTGTTAAAGATCCTTAGAAGGCATAATACTGCAAGATATGCCACAGAGGTATTGTTAGAAGAGTGATTTTTACTCAAATTTCTCAATGTGTGCCTGTGGCACTAATATATGCCTTCCCCCAAAATAGTGTTGTAAAGAGTTGAATTCTAGTTTCAGTTCAGTGGGTATGCCAGAACGCTACCTTCTCAAAAGTCTGTGAATGCCGGCTTAATAAAGGCGGGGTGGGGTGGGTGTGTGTCTTCCATTCCTGCAGTTGCAATTTGAAACTATTCTTCCATTTTTGCATTTGTAAATACTAATGTTAAGCACATTCCAGGCCTGTATGTACATCAGGGCCTTCATAAGAAACCAGAGTTCCTCTTCAACGGCATGAGGAACTCTATTTGCAAGGATTGGAATGACTCTATGGTCCTTGAAAGTGTCATTTGGTTCAGTTTAAAGCAGTCTTTTTCATCTGGTAATCTTATGTAGTGTGCATCCACAGAGGAAAGGAGGAATTCATTCACTAGATGTTAATACACTAAAGAAATGAGAAAAATTGACCCTACCCTTGAAAGATCGTCACAGAAAGTTGAATCACACTTTCTATGACATCTGGACGTGCTAGAAATGAAGCTGTCATCAAGTGACTTAAACCAAGAAAGTACTAGGAGACTTTCTGGCTCTCCTAAGATTTCAAATATTACTTGAGAATATTGGCTTTCTGTTACTGACTCTGTTGTAGACTGGGCAGCGTTCATATATCCCAGCCAAATACCCTGGTGCCCAAAGCCCTAAATGCATAAAGATATTCCCTCTGTTTCTGAATTAATTTTGCAGCAGACAAAGTGTTTGGCATCCAGCTCATGCACATGATTTAATGAGCTCTGTGCAACCTACCAATAAGCAAACGTAGTTAGATTACTTCTTTTGCTTCCCCACTCAAATGTTGTGGAACGCTGGGGAAAGAAATGGAGCATTTATGACAAAATTTTCAATCTGTTTACACTTTTGGATGAATGTTAGTTAGATGCAGAAGCCTGGAAACACTGCGTATTATCTTGCATTTATAAAGTATATGCTGTTCCAAAGGATTCCCAGGCATGTTCTAAAACTAAATGGGATTTTCAAGAGGAAGTTTTAGGTAAGAATAAAATCTGCTGGGGAGGGAACAAATCAGATGAAGAAAATATATTGCCCCATTCTTCAAAATATTTGCAGAGGATAGTTGCATTATTTTTCCTTGCACTGATAAAGATATTTGCCACTCTCATTTTGCAGTTTCCATCAGAAGACTTTAAAACACTTCTAGGAGGTGTCACTGCCCTGTTTTTGTAGAAAAGGAAACTGAGGCAGAAGGAGATAGAGTGACTTTTACCAAGGTCACACTGGAAATCACTGCAGAGGCAGTGGGTCTGGCCTTTAGGTCATGGAGGCCAGATTTAAATTGATATAAATCTCTATATTTGCCCAGGAGATAGGACACTTTAAAGCACCTGAGCATCTGACCACAAGTTGTGATACTTGTTTCTGGGTGGAACTGATCACATTTGCTTTGCCTTTAGAGCAAAAAGTAGTAGTTAACTGGGTAGAGTGCAGCTATGGCTGGCTGGTCTTGCTACTGTCCCTTCAGAAGGAATTCCCACATTGAATTGGACACTGCAAGATAGTTACTCAGGGCTTCTTTTTTTTACTGAATTCATACATTTTATAAAGTTCAAACCAGTCACAATGTGAACTTAGAACCAATATCACTTTTCTTTTGTGCTGTCATCTCTGTGAAATGTCCATCATGCCTTGGCCAAAGCTATACAATGTGCAGAGAAATTTTCCAGTACACACCTATGTATGTATATTTATATTTCAAGTTTTTTCTCTTTTTGAAGAGAGTTTTCCCCTGTAGATATAAAAACCTGTGTAAAAGAATGGAAGGTAAATGTGCTAGTTGAACTAAAACGTTTTGTATTCTCTGTTACCTTAATCATGGTTGGCTGGATATTTTCTACAGAATCAGCCGATTTCCTTTACAGTAGAGGCTTGTTAAATACATAATCATGCACTGCACAGAAATAACAAAACTTGTAACTGGGACTAAAAATTACTTCTGGCCAAGGAATAAAGACTGAAAAGACGTAACTTCCTCCTGTTGCCAATCTATTAAATGCCATCTATTAAATAATACCAGCAGAGAATACATGCTAAATTAATTTGGTTGTGGGAGCTGTATTTGAATCTTGCAGGTAGTTGCCACATTTAGGGTGCTGTGTGGGGAGAAGGTGCCAGATAGTGGCCACTTCTTGTGGCCTCATTAGTCCCCAACACAGGGCAAAAGTGACCCAGAAGACTGGCGCCATCCTGGTAGATCATAGGGGCAGAGATAATTATTGAGAAAGGAGCCGTAGATCTTTCTTTCATTAGATGGCATAAAAGTATGAGCCAAGCTGTATATATCCTTACACAACTTCTGTAATGTGTGACTCCCATTTTCTCTGTGAAAACAGGAAAGGAGGAAGGATGAAATGTTTTGCCCGAGTTTACACAGAATATCCGATTTTAACCAAGGAGTTTCACCTAGATCTCTTCATTCTTGATCCATACCATATCCAATTTCTTACCTTATAGGACTTCAAACTTTAATTTGATAGGACCACAGATACTATATGTAATTACTATTTACAGGTAATCAAAAGATAATGCAGGATATTACGTAGTGTGGTACTTCCTCTCAGTAGATCTTACTGTCGTTGCATAGCTCAGGCTGAAAGCTGTGTGTTAGTCAGACACCTCCTCTCCCCGCCGCTCCCCACTGATCAAACCGACTGCTCCAGAGTGAGAAACTCACTGCATTGTCTATTTTGGAGTGGAGCAGCTGAACTCGTCATGTTGTGTATCAGTGGAAAAAGGTACTGTGATAGTATCATGGTAAGGAAGTGGTGTCCTTCTCTATGAGTGGAAGCTTAGAAATTTAGACTATTGTACAGGAAACAAAAGAGATCATTCCCATAGCTACTTACATTTCATCATGAAATTGCTCCTGGGAGGTACTGCAAATGAGGGCATTTGTCCTTCTCGTAGCCCTAGAATCCTGTTCAGGTACTGTACTTCTAAGACTAAGCATAAAAAAGAGAGGCTTTTCTTTAAAAATCTCAAGTTTTCTGAGAATACATCAAGAGAGCATGACTGACAGCAAAACAAGAAGGATGCAAATGGTTGGGCAGGTTTTCTTGAAAATTAAATTATTTTTCAGCAGCTCAGCATTATTTTTACGTAATTCTGTTTCATGAGAAAGATTTTCACCTGAACTGTGGCCAGTGGGATCTCAGAGGCACCTGCATCTACAGTGACAGGAAAATAAGTTATTCATGTGGCAAAACATAAACTATTTGGCAAAGTCTAAGACATTATAACAATATAAATATGAAATATATTATGCAGTGTTTAAATAGATCAGTATTACTAGAGACTTAGAACTTTGGAGAAAGATTTGACCCCCTTTTTTCCTGAAGAAGAGTCTTCTCTTACTGGCATGATGTTCCCCTTGAGAATGCTTACACCTTTTGAACGACTGAATATGCTTAGAGATAAAATAATAACCGATTACACACAGTGCATTTTTATTAATACCATGGTAATGCAGGTCACCTTCAAAAATAGATTCCTCTTAGAAAACAAAGAGAGTGGCAGTCAAGCTATGATTGTAGGCAAATAATTATCTTAAATGCTTCCTGTCTATTTTGTTTTTATAAAATAATATATTAGAATAAGTCTTCTTTTAATGACACTGAAGGGAGGGTGGAGGTTTTCAGATAAGAGGAAAACGTTGGCATGCAGTTTTCAACCAGGATTTGTGAATTATTCGTAGTTCTATATAATCCTTGATCTCCTTTTTAAAGTACTAGGGCTAATACTGTTAGTCTTGTTTTACAGATAATGAGAAAGTGGCATGGGAACTTAATAACTTGCCCAGGAAGTTCAGTCAAATTAATTGATAACATACAATATCAGAACAGAAGTAGATTCAGCGTCCACAAATTCAAGCAGGCAGGTTTCCAAAGCCCCGTTTAATTCTGATGAGAAACCATATCTATTTGTACACTTGCTGCAAAATGGATTTATGGTTAGAGTGTATTCCACCTCCATTTCTGTCTTCCTGTACTTGTGGTGAACACAAATTAATGGATTTGTTTGTCTTTTTGCTGCTTTTATTGTTGTTTGGTTATATAGTGTAATAATGTTTGTATCTCAAAGACAAACAGCTGCAGCCAAGTGGGTAATACACAAATATTTGGGGAAATTCTAGGAAAGCAGTACCAAAATGCATGCTTTTACCATTCCCTATAACATTGTTATCCTGTTGCACAGCTTCTTGACATGACTGTTTCAGAAATGGCTGTGGAACCAATTAATAATAAATTATTGATACTGGCAGCTGTTGTGCAATTTTCCCCAGCTGTTACTCACACTTAGACATGCCACATTTCTTGAATTCTGTTCTAATTTACATAAATGGCAGAATTCATCATAAGGACAAACAAGATATTTTTCCACACCCCTTTGGTTTGAATATGGGAAAGTGCATTCCCAGGCTCCCTTATTTAAGTGACAAGCTGATGCTCTCCAGCCTACTCTAGCTTTTTAATATGTTTCCTCCTATCCCAGGAGAGCTCTGGCCACCTTCTTACATGTCTTACCCCAATGGGAGATTACTGATATAAAGAAGTTGAAACAACAGAAGACCTGTGTGTTAAATCTTATTTGAAGAATGTAAAAACATTTAAATAGCCTTTATTTGAGTTGTGGAAATGGCACCTGACACAGTAACTGGGATCCTTCTTGCTTTTGATTTAGACTCTACTCACAATCTTTTTGTGGACTTCAGCTCAACTAGCTTGCTCTCATGAGTTTCCCAAGAAACTATACAGGGCTCTTGCTTTCACCCCCTGCTGTCAGTAGAAGGTGGTAAGAGGCTCAGAGTTGACAATCCATGTGATCATGCAGTTAATTAAATAAGCAGCTTAGCTGTGTTATTAAAGAAGAACTGCAAAAACTCAAGTCACCAGTTTGGAAGGAAATGTCTGGGTGCAGCTCTGAAATTAACAGTGGAATTGAAAAACAAGCTTCAGCAGTATTTTAACTAGTCTTCAGCTGTAGGTCAGTCCTAGTCACAAATGAAAACTTAGAGCTATTTCTCATGACAGAAAACATGCCAAGCTCAGAGATAAGTTAACTTATAATTAAGAGACTGAAGACAAGACCAAAGGAAATCTAAAAGCACCAACAAGAAACTATAAACCTTCTTAATTGTGGGGTTTGGCTTTTCCTTTGTTTACTGGGCGTTGCTACTCCATCTGCAAGATGTGAACAAAACTTAAGTTTAAAATTCCATGGTAACCCACTATGAAGATACTTGCAAAATCAGTCTTTTTTTTTTTTTTTTTTTTTTTTTTTTTTTTTTTTTTCAAAACATATTTGAAATTTTTGCAGCCAAACCTGAGGTTTAGTTTTCCTGAGAGGTAATCAAGTCTCAGTTCAAGCAAGGATTGCTAGAAAAGAGCAATCCTCAATGGCTCTTGCTGTGCCTGAAAAAGCCCCTTATCTTTTTACTAAGGTTTTGTGTGTAGTCACAGTGTTGATTCCTCATTGCAAATGCTATCAATATTGTGTTAGTGTTTTAGGCTCCTCTTTAAAAGCCCAGCCTTAACAAAACACCCTAGTGGGTAGCTTGCTGCAGATTTAATAACGATTTTTCATTGCTGGATGATTTCTTCTAATTATCTTTCTTTTGAAGTGTTAAAGTCAGTGATAATGTGTCTTGTGAAGTTTCAAAAACATGGGATACTGCAAGAGCATCCCCCTCACCTTACTGTCTTCTGGTTCTTAGACTATTCTTCAATGCTTTCTTCAGCTGTCACTGTGCAATTTCACTGTATCTATGCCAGATGTATTTCTAGCAGCCTCCTAACTAATAGGAATTCAAGACCTGGGATATGGAAAGTATGTTGGGAAGGAACAAGAGTAAGTGTTTCATAGTGAGTTTTGAAGTTACGGCCATAGTAACCTTCCAGAACACCTCTGGACAAAGGTATGCAGGGGTTGCTGGTGAGTGGGCCAGGTCTGGTTCACTTTGCAAACACAAACCCAGTCACTGAGAACTCTGTTGGCTGGTGTGCTTCCAGATCCTGCTCTGTGTTACTTTCTCCTATTCCTAGCATTTGCAGATTATATTTGTCCTGTTACATAGTTCTTTACATTAGCATTAAGTTCTCCACAGGAAGGGGATGGAGAGAAGGGGCAGCCATACACAGCTCCAGGCAGAATCTCCCATTGCTGTAGATAAATGACCAGCAAGGACTGGGAGTGAATGATGAGCAATGAGAAAAGCTCCCCCTCTACAGGGGTGAGCCTTCTGTCTGCTGGTTCTTGGTGGAAAGGGTGAAGAAGCAGGGATCCTACAACCTTGCGTTTCCAGATGAAGAGTTGAGCTCTCGTGGTACCACCATGTAAGCTTGAAGGTGACCTACAGGGGTGGCCCATACGTAGAGACTTCAGGATGCGTTAACCTAACCAGCATCATATCCTCACGCTCTTGGCTCAGTGCTAGTGGACAGCTGATGACTCATTCAGTAGCACAGATACTGATTTTATTTAAAAAAAAATAATAATCTTTTTCTTTTAATCCTGTGTCCTGTTTCTGGTTGGGGTAGGGTTAATTTTCACAAGGAGCTGGGACAGGACACAGCCAGGTCGGCTGACCCAAACTAGCCAAATGGGTATTCAATACCATGTGAGCTGTGTTCAGTATATAGGCAGGGACCTGCCGGGGACAGGGCAGAAATCACCGCTTGGGAGCACGCTGGTCTTTGAGTTCTGGTCAGTAAGCAGTGGTACATTAATCATGTTTTGTATATTCCTCTATCAGTATTATTGTCGTTGTTGTTTTCCTCTTTCCTTCGCCATTCTCTTAACCTACCTTTATCTCAACCCATGAGTTTTGCATTTTTCTTCCAATTCTCCCCCTATCCCACTGCTGGGAGGTGAGTGAGCAAAAAGACTGCATGGTTCTTTGTTGCCAGCTAGGGGTAAACCATGACATCCTGTCACTTTTAAAACTATTCAAATCTGACAGAATAATGAAGACCACATGAAAGGGCTGCTGGAGCCAGTCAGGCTTCCAGGATGCAACAAATCTTCTTTTGACTTAGTGCCATTTTGATAATCTTTGCTGGTAATAGCAAGAAGCATTTGAGTTACAATTTTGCTAGTCTTCCAGTTCCAAGAGTTTTTCCCACTGATTGAATCTGGCCTTTCTCCTTCAGAACAGAACTATTTGTCTCCACTTGTATGTACAGACATTCAAGCCTCCATCTCCAAGATTTGAGTACCAGCTTTGCTCTCCATTGGGGCTTTTTTGGTGTTCTTATTCCTGGGAAGTGGCTGGATCATTTCTTCAAGGATTAGGTCTAACAGGTGAAAGCATGCCTCCTTCTGCAGGAATCATGCTCAGCACTTGCTCCCCATCAGTTAAAAAAACCTTCATCTTCTTACTTAAAATGTACCTCCTTGCCAATTGCCTGTTCTTTCTGTTCCCATGTCAAGGGATTCCTTTTGCCCCACTATATTTTCCTTTTGCTTTTAGCTAGACTTATCTCTGCTGAAAGTGTCTTATTAAATCTAGGATGCTACATTCTGCGCTCAACAGGGGCCCATCCTGCTGAGCCTTGTAGGTTCATGCCTGTACAGCTGAACTTTCTGTCTAGGGTCTCTAAGCTTGTTGCCACCAGGCAACTTGGCTCTCTCTTCACATGACCTTTATAGCTCTGACTGTTCCTTTGAGATTGTG
Organism: Burhinus bistriatus; assembly: GCA_013397275.1. Classification (NCBI taxonomy): domain Eukaryota; kingdom Metazoa; phylum Chordata; class Aves; order Charadriiformes; family Burhinidae; genus Burhinus; species Burhinus bistriatus. The sequence continues at coordinate 1,280,742 of VYXH01007725.1, read as the reverse complement.
CCTCTTCTCCCATGCTCCCATACTTTTAATCTCCATGTGGTATTATTTAAGCCTTCAATCCCAAACTGATTTCTTTCTTAACCTTGTGGTCAGGTCTTCCCCCTTAAACTAGCTTTGTTTGGAAGCGATCTGTTTCTGTCTTCCTGATCAAACCTAATCCTGACTCTTTCTCTAGTCCTGCTCATCCAAGTCACCGTAATCCCATAAGAAGCAGCCCACAGACAATTAGGCAGCCAGATGTTGTTTTCTGAGATGCTAATAAAATAACATTCCATCAAAGCTATAGTCAAGTCTCTGCTCATGTACTAGTGCTGTTAAGTTGGTAAAGCAGGTGCAAGATTCAGAAGAGAGGATGTGAAATCTGCTCTCAATATCCCTTTTTTTTTCCAAAGCTCTTTGTTTATGTTGACTCAAGCAGAAGGTATGTGCCTGAAAACTTTTTGTCAAGTATCATTTCAATTTGTGTGTTAAAGGTAACTTGGCTGTTTCTGTTTGCAGGATGTGTGTAGCCATGGACAAAGCTAAGTAAGGGTCAAACGCTTCTGTATGTTTCTCTGTAACACCAATTAACTTATAGCTGTATGGTGAATGCCATAAATTATGGTGGTTAAGAGGTTTGATGGTCTTGGAGGTAGTGAATCACCAATGGAAGGAAGAAAACAAAACCCATTCTATCAGAGAAACATACTAAGACCACCAATTTCTATAGAAGATGTTTATGAGAGCATACTACTCCTTGGCCTGCTGCAGGCCATTTAAAGAAAGTTCTGTTACTGCTTACCAGTGTAAGGACTTCCTTCTGCAAATGCACCACGTGCCCCAGCTTTGCATGGACCCATGGAGGCCGAGGGTCTCCAGCAGGACTAAGAGTTTGCTCACAAGAATGCAGCAAAGGGCTTTACCTCTGAAATGCTGATCTGCTTCTAAATCTGATAGCATTGTTGTCTTGCAGAAAGGTGGGGATTTCCGTGTCTTGTTGAGAAGCTTTCTCTCTGGTTTTTGTTTGGTTTTGGTTTGGTTTTGGTTGTTTGTTTTTTTCCTTTTTATGATACTTCAAATTGAATATATACTTTTAAGTAGTTTGTATGTTGCAGTTTTCTAATTTGAGGGATCTGGGAGGGAGGACTTGGACTTAGTGGATCTATTCCAGTAAAGGCTTTCTAACAAGCCATGGGTACTGCATTTATATCTTTGAATGTTTCTGTTACATTGCTATTGACACCTCCCCACCTCCGTAAAAAAGCAGAGCTCCAGAATGTGCGATGCTGTACCTAAAGCTAATAGAACTTGGTTTATGTCCCAAGGAGATCGCTTTGTACATAAAAAGAAAAGAAATGCGGTTACGATGGACCTCTGGGGATCTCTAGTCCAACCTTCTGCTCAAAGCAGGATACCTTCATATGTGAGGGAAGTGGCAGAGCTGAGAGCAGAACCAAAGGGCATTCATCCTGTCCAGTTCTAGAACCTCGCAGTTGCCTAAGCTGGGAGACGAGTCTCCCCTCTAGTTAATGAGGTGCTACCCTACACAGGCTAATTCAAAGTGCTTGTGTTAGTCTTCTTCCATTAACTGGTCTCTGAACAACCTTGAATCTTTGAAGTCTAGGGAGGCTTAGATTTAGTTGTATAATGTTAAACAATATGAATATCTTCCCTTCCTTGCTCAAGTTTTCTGAATCTTAGGATAACATCAGGGAAAACTCAGCAGCTTTATCCTCTAGCACCTTCACACAAAATATAAATGCTCAACCCCCATCTTAAACTGCCAGACTGTTATAAAACTAAAATAAAGCTGAACATTAGCAAGTGTGCTCCTTCTCACACAAAATCTCAATTTTGCTCAAGATGAAAGTTGTTATTATTTTAAGATAACATACAGCATTAGCGCCTGTTGAACTACAACATTTATAAACCGTAAGTCTGCTGACAGTTGGCAGCAGTGGTGGATTTTGATTAAGTAAGCAAGCACACTGGAAAAACGAAAAATTCTGTTGAGCCTCTGTATTTATCTCTTCTCCAGACAGAAGGGTGGGCGAGCAGCTGCCTCCACAGATGAGTGTAATGCAGCTCCTTGGCCAATATGCTTTTCAAACAGATTAATGAAGCCCAGGGTGTATTTTTGCTTTTTAGGGAAAAATGAAAAAAGAGTGAAGATGAGAGAGGAAATATTAACAACCTAATCACAACCAACCACCTACAGGCTTCTATTTTTATTTTTTCAGAGGCAAAGTGTCCAGTCTCCATGTATGTTTAATGTGTTTTTACAAACCCTGTGTATGCAGGTTTGTAAAAATCTAAAACGATGTGAAAACTCAGCTTTGTTAGCCACCAAATATCCCACCAGTATTTGATATAAAATTGGCTGGGAATTTTCTTCCAAAGTGGTTCTTGCTTGAATGTCATTTCTTTGTAAGGGAAAACAGAAAAATCATGGAAAGTTTAAGACATTCCATTAAAATTGTTGGGGATCTATGAATTTACTGCATGAACACAAGTAAGAATCTATGATAAAATCTGCTGAGCTTCTACTTGCCCAGTAGATGGATTGCAATATCAAACCCCATGTCTCCAGGACACTTCACCTCATCTTTCATCCCTTTAATGGTCAAAAACATGGGATCATCCTCAGGGGCTTGACCTCCAATTCCCAATGCAGTTGCAGGGGAAATTGCTAATTGTTCCATTATTTTATGAAATTGTTTCTTTGTTTCCTAAAGATCAAAATGAGAAGGGAAAATAAAATTATACATGGTAAGGCTACCAAAGGAAGATTTTGAGGAATAAATAAATAAATTCAAGTGCCATGGGTAATGTGAAAACCATGTTCTCATCTGACAAGTAAAAGATCTACTTGACAATGTTCAGACTTGGGAGGTTTTTCATTCTTAAACTAGATCCTGAACCTGTAGTATGGAGACATGGTCTTAAGTCTTACTACTGGCATAGCAAGAGCAACATGGAGTCTGAATTTTATTGCTAAAATTACCTAAATAGTGTATATTACTAGATGGAGATGATTTCAAAGGCATACTTGTTCTCAGTATTGTGAGCTGGTGAGCAGAACATGAGCTGTGTGGGAAGCTTGCAGAGATTTTAATCAGTGAAGCAAAATTTCTGGAGAGGATTCAATCTACACTACTCTTTTGGGACCGTGAAGTTTTCAAAGCCTATCTTAACAATAATTGACATAGCCAAATACAGTAGCAATATTTAAGGATGATCTTACCAACCCTGAAAAACAACTGTTGTGATTTAAGTTTTAATACAGCTTCTTAATGCAGTCTCCTTGCTAACTAAATGTTCCATCTGGCTTGGCTGGTGTTTATCCAAGTTTTCTGATTTCTTGACCTGTCTCTGCAGATACGGATTGTGTACTTAATTCGTATGTATTTTATTAAGCAAAAACAGTGAAGGGGAGCAATGCTATTTTGATAACCCTGAAAAAAGATGTCAGCGTTCGTAGAAACTGGTAGAGCAAATTTCAAGTCTATTCTTACTATCATTCCAGTCCTGAAACAACCGATTACTAATTGCTCAACTGAGTTGTAGAAATGATGCTACCAATCTGGTACAAAGCCAGGAACTCAGAAATGGAAGCTATTCTATGGAACTGATACAGCAAATATCTCCCTGCCAGATGTTCATAAGCATGTTTAAAATAGTAGAGACTATTATCTAGGCATCCAGTCTTTCATATACAAGACGTGATTTAAGGATTTCACAAAGTAGCATAATTTGCCCATTTGTGGAAAACTAAAACAGCAGACGGCAGCAACTAGCCCAAGGTAACTGCAGACCAGCAGCAGAGCTGATAATTGAACTTCTGAACTGCAGTCAGTGCTGTACCCTTTAGGTTACATAAATTGTTACGATATATGTTACTAATAGTCTCCCATGTCCTTTAACTCTCATAGTACAGCAGATCGTGTGCTTGCAGTAACACAGAAAATGTGACTTCCAAATACTCAAAATATGAAGATGGATATAGAGATGAAAGAGCACGAGGGCAGACATCTGTTGATCCACACACCGGTCAACTCGGTTCATGGACAGAGAATAACTGGTCTGTGTTTAGGGTCTGGAGGGTGGACTGTGCACAAGATGCACTGCAGAAGAAGGCATGAGGACTGTTCTAAAATCTGCTTTAAAAAAATAAATTGAGAAAATGGAAATTATTGGTGGGGCTGAGAAATTGAAATCAACGTAAAGAATGACAGGGGAGAACAGCCATGAGAAGAAGAAAAATAGACCCCAGCTTGTGTTGTTCGCTGACCTGAACTATACAGTCATGAGCTAGTCATGTGAGAAATCTGAACAATCTTGAGACTAAAACTCAGCTGTCATCTCATAATAAAAGTGACTAGTGCCTCTGGGAATGAAGAACAAGCTATAGCTAACCAAATTGCAAGGGCTGTTTATCATCACATAGTGTTGTACGTGCTTTTCATTTACATGTTACTTCCTCCCCCTTTGAAATTGCACCCATAAGTCATGGGGGGAAAATCTCAATATTCAGCTCCATTAGACAAAATTATTCTTTGAAATTCAGGGCAAGGAGCATATGGAAATTCCTACAGCTAAGAACAGACACAACACCCAGAATAAAAATCAGCACTGTGCAATATTGAAATGAGTGCCATTATGGGTTATTTTGAATCAGACCATGATATGATTGAAATTCAATTACCTCTTCTGCTTTGAAGGGCCAAGTAGCTTGGAGAACACAAAGTTAGACCATAAGGATTAAGAGAACAAAGAATCTATGTTGATTGTTATTCTCAGCGATTCTCTTCTGGCTTGATGCTTATAACCTATTCTGAGCACTTTAAGGTTATGTATGGTAAATGTTGTTTATGCCATGGTTGTGCAGCTAGTCTGTTCTTCTGGATTTCCTGGTCAATGACACGGTATGGGCAGTTGATCCTTTAAGTAGCCAATGCATCTTTGGTAAAATGAGTCTTGTTTGTAACTTGCCCTGAATCACTGATTTGTAGTGAAAACTTATCTGGTAAACCACTTTAGATATAATTTGTATATTTTTCTTCTTTTTTTAGCCTGTATTTCTACTTGCCTATGTTCAAAGGCTTTTCTCTTCTTTTGTTATAATATTCACCTTGTCATTAAAATCTCATGTGAAATTCTAGTGTAAGTGCATAGTCAAATGGTGTGGACACAAATAGCACTACTGTTGCAACAAAATAGGTAAGATACTAAGTGCTCAAAATTTCATGGCTGTGGCCTTTTATAGTACTGGGTGACAGTAAGATAAGCATTCAAGTCTGATGGTCACCAGGAATCACTTGTAGTAGCAGTTTATAATACAAATTACTTTGCTATGACTTTTTTTTTTTTTTTCAAACTAAAACATAGTCATTCTCAAGAATGTTTTGAAAAGGGCTAAGTGCATCCTTTATGCTAATAAGAACTGGGATTTTTAGTTTGGGTAGTTGAGGTTGCACAGTTTGTTTTACAGGAGCTTTTGGGTAGGAGTATTCCTTTCCGAAAATAAAATGTACTTGTTAGTGTAAAAACTTTGTGATATTCACCGTGGTGCAATGTGTCTAGTTTCAAACCTGAAGAAAGTATTTCCTGGTGATTTGTGTATATGCATATGTTTTTTCTTCATGCGCTACATGTTATGGATATGGGACTCTGCAGACTGTATGTAGGTACAGAGTTGACTGAGTAGGACAAAAACAGACAAAAAAAAAATTGATACCATATTTTCAGTTCAGTGAAAGTGCATCTTTTTTTTCTTTTTTTTTTTTCACTTTTGCTCCTCTTCCAACAGCTGCTGTATGTTAATGGGCATAGATCCATTTTTATCAAGTATTAACTGAATTCATTTTTCTAAAGAAAACAAGAGAGCTTATAGTGAATGAAACTTGCATGGATTTGTAAAAGTTGGATAAGCCTTTTAAGTTGTCAATTGGTTTGAAACAAAAGAGTTTGCTTTCTAGGACATGACTGTAACCTTTAGAATATCACGGAATATGTCCTTTGAAGGGGGCAAAGCATGGCCATTCTGCTCCAGAAGCANGTGTGGACACAAATAGCACTACTGTTGCAACAAAATAGGTAAGATACTAAGTGCTCAAAATTTCATGGCTGTGGCCTTTTATAGTACTGGGTGACAGTAAGATAAGCATTCAAGTCTGATGGTCACCAGGAATCACTTGTAGTAGCAGTTTATAATACAAATTACTTTGCTATGACTTTTTTTTTTTTTTTCAAACTAAAACATAGTCATTCTCAAGAATGTTTTGAAAAGGGCTAAGTGCATCCTTTATGCTAATAAGAACTGGGATTTTTAGTTTGGGTAGTTGAGGTTGCACAGTTTGTTTTACAGGAGCTTTTGGGTAGGAGTATTCCTTTCCGAAAATAAAATGTACTTGTTAGTGTAAAAACTTTGTGATATTCACCGTGGTGCAATGTGTCTAGTTTCAAACCTGAAGAAAGTATTTCCTGGTGATTTGTGTATATGCATATGTTTTTTCTTCATGCGCTACATGTTATGGATATGGGACTCTGCAGACTGTATGTAGGTACAGAGTTGACTGAGTAGGACAAAAACAGACAAAAAAAAAATTGATACCATATTTTCAGTTCAGTGAAAGTGCATCTTTTTTTTCTTTTTTTTTTTTCACTTTTGCTCCTCTTCCAACAGCTGCTGTATGTTAATGGGCATAGATCCATTTTTATCAAGTATTAACTGAATTCATTTTTCTAAAGAAAACAAGAGAGCTTATAGTGAATGAAACTTGCATGGATTTGTAAAAGTTGGATAAGCCTTTTAAGTTGTCAATTGGTTTGAAACAAAAGAGTTTGCTTTCTAGGACATGACTGTAACCTTTAGAATATCACGGAATATGTCCTTTGAAGGGGGCAAAGCATGGCCATTCTGCTCCAGAAGCAGATGAAATTGCAAAGCAGGTTTATTATTTTTCTTCATTACCATCAGGGTAGAGTGAGTGACTTTCTTGCTATTGAACAAATTTACTCTAGGTCAGTGTTACTCAGCCTTGAGTCTGTGGTTCACTGGTGGTCTTGAGAGTGTCTAGCAACCTCTGAGGAGGTGGCTTACAAAACAATTATCAAAAAAATCATAGAATCACAGAATAGTTTGGGTTGGAAGGGACCTTTAAAAGCCATCTAGTCCAACCTCCCCTGCAATGAGCAGGGACATCTTCAACTAGATCAGGTTGCTCAGAGCCCCATCCAACCTGACCTTGAATGTTTCTAGGGATGGGGTATCTACCACCTCTCTGGGCAACCTGTTTCACCACCCTCACTGTAAAAAATTTCTTCCTTATATCTAGTCTAAATCTTCCCTCTTTTAGTTTAAAGCTATTACCCCCATCCTATCGCAACAGGCCCCACTAAAAAGCTTGTCACCATCTTTCCTGTAGACCCCCTTTAAGTACTGAAAAGCTGCAATAGGGTCTCCCCAGAGCCTTCTTTTCTCCAGGCTGAACAACCCCAACTCTCTCAGCCTGTCCTCACAGGAGAGGTGCTTCATTCCTCTAATCGTTTTTGTGGCCCTCCTCTGGACCTGCTCCAACACGTCCATGTCTTTCCTGTGCTGAGGGCTCCAGAGCTGGNGCTCTTCCCTTGTCCGCTGATGTAGTCACCCCATCACAGAAGGCCACTAGGTTGGTCCGGCAGGACCTGCCCTTGGTGAAGCCATGCTGGCTGTCTTGAATCACCTCCCTGTCCTCCATGTGCCTTAGCACAGCTCATAGGAGGATCTGTTCCATGATCATCCCAGGCACAGAGGCTCACAGGTCCCTTTTTAACCCTGTGTGCAATGTTCCCCTATTTCCAGTCACTGGGGACTTCTTCTGGCTCCCATGACTTTTCAAATATCACGAAGAGTGGCTTGGCAACTACATCAGCCAATTCCCTCAGGACTCTGGAACGCATCTCATCAGGTCCCATAGATTTCTGTATGTTCAGGCTCCTCAGGTGGTCACAAACCTCATCTTCTCCTACAGTGTGTGGGACTTTGCTCCCCCGGTCCCTGCCTTGCAGTCCATCCACTCGAGAGGTGTGGGGAGAGAGGTTGCCAGTGAAGACAGACAGAAAAGTTGTTGAGTACCTCAGCCTTCTTCCTCGTCCATTGTTACCAATTTGCCAGTCTTGCTCATTGCATGGGGTACACCTTCTTTGACCTTCCATTTCTGGCTAACACCTGTAGAAGCCCTTATTATTTTTTGCATCCCTTGCCCAGTTCAGCTTCAGCTGCGCCTTGGCCTTCCTGACTCCTTCCCTACACAACCAGGCAGCATCCCTATACTCTTCCCAGTATACCTGTCCCTGCTTCCACTGCCTGCGCATCTCTTTCTTGCCCTTTTTTGACCAGCAGGTTTTTACTCAGCCATGCTGGTCTCTTGCCCTCCTTTCCTGATTTCTTACAACTGGGGATCAAGAGCTCTTGCACTCTGTGGAAAGGATCTTAAAGATCTGCCAGCTCCATTCTGCTCCCTTGTCCCTGAGGGCAGTTTTCCAGGGGGTCCTATTGACTAACTCCTTGAAGAGCTGGAATTTTGCTTTCCCAGAATTCAGGGTTCTGACTTTACTCTTCCCCTGGCCCATATTCCTCAGGACTGCAAACGCTACCAGCGCATGATCACTGTACCCCAGGTTGCCTCCAATCTTGACATCACCAATTAGCTCACTTTTGTTGGTGACCATCAGGTCCAGGATTGAATCTCCTCTGGTGGGTCTCTCTATTACCTGGCTTAAGAAGTTATCTTTGATGCACTCCGTGAATCTTCTAGATTGCCTACAGCTCACCGTGCTACTTTTCTAGCAGATGTCGGGATGGTTAAAGACCCCAGCAGGACAAGAGCCTGCAAGCACAATGCCTCCTGTAGCTGGAGTAAGAAGGCTTTGTCAATAGGCTCCCCTTGATTGGGCGGCCTGTGGTAGACACCAACCACAAGGTTCCCTTTGTTGCCTCGGTCTCTCATTCTTACCCATAGGCTTTCAACCTGTTCATGGTTATTCTTCAGAGACAACTCTTAACACGCTATCCATTTCTTGATGTAGAAGGCAACTCTTCCGCCCCTCCTTCCTCTCCATATAAAATAAAATCAACCATCCCTTTCCCCTCCAAGTTTTAAACACTCCCATGGAAGGAAGCAAAGAATAGGAAAAGCATCCTACATCCCATCTTATTTTCATCTGGTTATAAATAAAAATGATTGTGTGACATAGCAAAGAAGGTTGAGAAGTGCCACTTTAGATGGAGAGCTTAGGAGAGAAGAGTAAATTGCTAAGTTTTCGTTCCTCCTCTTCTTTGCCCTCCGAAAGCATTTTGATCTTTGAATTACTATAACCCAGGTCACCTCCAAAAGGCTACAAAAATCAGCCAAGTTCCTGTACGATCCTCAATGTAATGTGCTGCTTCCAAAGCTTAGAAAGTGATGGAGATGTGAGCAGAGACTACTTCTCATATGCTACCTTGGAATTAACCAGCTGAAAAACTGTAAAAATCAATAGTGCATCAATCTACAATTAATAGTGTGATCCCATCTGGACACCCTCACATTCTTCCTGGTACAGCCTCCTGAGAAAAGATGACCTTCTCGATTGAAGTTCATCTTCAAACAGCCTCATGCAGACATGTGAGATGTCATACTAGCTCTGATTTCTGTGAGATAATCTCTGTGGCTTCCTAGATTGCTGATCATCTTCTCACACTGCAGACCTGGCCTGAATGTCCAATAGGACTATAAGGAGAATTCTCAGTCAGTCAAAGCCTTATTTGGGAATTGTGTTTTGTTGCACTTTAACCTCTTGGTATGCAAACAGCCACTGTGCTGGATGACAGGCTTAACAGTGTTTAATTGAAGGACAGCAGCTAATTCGCGTAAACCCCTTCTTATTTTCCCACAGCAGATCCCAGTGGTTTAAGTCATTTTACAAAAAGGGGATATGAGCATCTTATATTCATTTAATATAGAGACACACTTGTAGCTTTTGACTTTCTTTTGATAGTTATGCGGTTGTTATGTGGTTGCAATGCTTGCAAATCAGCATCTGCTGACATCCTGTTCATTTTGCACAAGCATCTCTGCAATACCTGTAACTGTATGCTTAAGGACTTCGATTCAGGGTTGAAATGAGCAATGCAGATGGTACTCTGCTGTCCTGGAAAATGTAAGAATCCTGAGTCAAAGTGTTGGTTTAAAAGAGATTTAAACATTCTCCCAGTTTTGGGTGTTTTGTGTTTGGTGGTTTGGTTTTTTTTTATTATGAAGATATACAGCCTTTTTCTTCCATAGGAAATATAACCACCCAGTGGGCAGGAAATAACACAAGTGGAAGATATGTCTCCTTTCTCTTATACTAATGTAGAGCTTAAAAAAATTGTCCTCAAAGGAATCACTTGTTCAGTAATTCCACTTTGATGCAATCATAGGAGATCAAACACAGGAATTAGCTGCATTGGTATTAACTCATGCATAATATTTGTCGACCTGCAGGCCCACGGTACTCATTGCTCCCCCCAAAAGTTTTACATAGGAGTATTAAAATTCTGGAGCTTTGATAGAGGGAGCATTTTATAAATGCAGAACCTGTTTGTGTGCATTTTTTAACCCTTTGTCAGCAGCAGCAGAGGACATCACTTTAATATCAAACTTTCCATAGTTCTCTGAATGCCTCTGAGCCATCCTTGGCTACTCAGACTTCAGAGTAGCAGTAATATATTCCCATAATTCGTTATATCACATAGATCAACAGACTTGCTTGGTGATGGGGATCCTCCTGGAATGGTGATGGTGATGATCTGCATCTCTCAGGTGAACCATTATTTCCCATCCTTGCAGGCAAATCTTTACACATTTCCACCAGGATGGAGAAGTCAGAGTATCACTTTCAGTGTGGAAGCAGAGGAGATGTTGGTTTTGTAGCCAACAGAACTTAAGCTTCAAGGGAAAGCTTAGGCTGAGGTTTGCGTTGCTAAGGAGATATGCAGGAGATTTGTAGCCAGATTCATTTTTTGCTTGCTCCTTTGTAAATATTTCCTAATTCACCTTTTTAATATGAATTATATTCCTTTCTTACACACCCTTTCAATGTGTAAATGTGATTATCAGTATTTTTTTAAAATAATAACTTGTGATGATCACAGCACCGTAAAAGAAGCAATCTGGATTTGAATTCCATTTTAGGACTCATTCAATATAAAAATAGGCTTTAGGCATATATGCAGTCTTTGCACATGCCCCACGCTAACAGAGATATAATGCAACATTTTGTTAATCGCTCTAAAAGCAACTATAGCAAAATAAAACCCTTTAGGATAGAGAGATGTATATAATTAGAGTTTTAGATCTCAGATTAAGTCATTTATCTTTGAATCCTTATGAGATGCATTGTCCTATGCCCCTGCATACAGTCTGTACTCTAGCAATTACACAAAGGCAATTGCTATAAATGCCTTTGCCTTCTCTGGAAATTAGAATTCAAATTTTGTCCTTTCAAACACTCAGCAAAGAATGTCTCTGAAATTAACATTCAATAGGTAACATGGAATTATTGCCACATCCATTTTCTTCAGCTCAAACTAAAAGCCATCCCTTGCACAGTCACTTCAATCACCATTTTCTCTTGAAAATCTATAGGCTGCAAGCTGACTTACTCCTCTCACTGTATTACCAGTGCTTTTTATTTTAAAAGACAGTCATATATCCTGGAGCCCAAACTCATTGGAAGGTTGCTATGTTAAAATATACTGTGCTGTCGCTGAAAATTAAGAAAATAATAAATAGTTATTCACTATGAACTCAATAATAATGCCTTACCAATTGAGTGGGATGGCATAACATGTTTCATTTGGGCTATTAAGTTTAGTAGAGGATAGATAAGATCTTAATAAGACCTTAGTTCAATCTACATGAAAGTCTGGCTCCTTCTGTCATATGTGAGTACCTGGACACAGAGCCACAAAAAATCCTAAGAAAGCAAGACACTGACCTATTTTTCCTTTGATCCTGGTAGTGTGTGAATATGTCATAAGTACTTAACCTGATCTTTGACCTCACATTACCATCAGTGCTCAGTTCATTAGTGCTGGCATCGATGAGTTGCTTTCTGGGTCTCTAACTGCTATGAAAAACTTTCCCATATCTGCCTTCTTTGAGCCCCGTATGTAATAGAGCTTCAAGCATGTACAGAGATGGTATCTTCTGACTTATGACCTCTTTTACACATACTTGTACTTCAGAGAAAAGCAGCAGATAGAGATCATCTGTAAATAGAGGCCAGCCCTCTCTTAAACCTAGGCACAAGTGAAAGAAGTACATGCAGGAAAAACACTGTCTTGCCTGTTAATTTTCTAATTGGAGCAAGGCTGGAACTGCTAGCCTTTTTCTCTCTGTTTCCTTCACTCTTAGGTTTTTCTGTGAGTTTGTTTGTTTGTTTGCTTGCTTGCTTCTTTTGTTTTGAGTTCTCGGATGAAATTGAAGCTCGACGAAATTCGCATTCCATCACTTTTCTTGTCCTCGTCCTTTTCTTTATGGCCTCATGATTCAGTAGGCTTCTTTCATACATGCAAGTATTTCACTGTAGCAATCAAGGTCCATGTCATTATTTTTGGTACCAAAAATCCAACTTTCACAGTCTTTACCTGCGATTTACAACATTTCCATTTATTTACAAGAAAGAAAGCTCACAAGTGATCATAAAGAAAGAATTCCAAAGAGGATAATACTGACCATTTTCCAGCCTCAATGTACCTCTTTTGCTGAGCAGGTGCCAGCGTGAGGTCTACTTTCTGGAGGAGAACACTCAGGATGTATTTTTAAAGTCTCTGGTGTCTTTTACTGCTTTTTGTTCGTAGGCTTAGTGAATGCTTGAGAACTAAACAGCTACTGTCCTCTTCCAAAAAATCTCAGAGCATTCCAAAGTGGACTAATTACCTTTAGAAAAGCACTTGCTCCCTTTGTAGAAATTCCAAGGTATTGTTGTCAGGCTGAGACGTAATCAAGCAAAAGACTTCAGTGTAACAGAACACAATTGATTGTGTTTCAAGTATTACAGGCAATTTAAGGCATGGTAGGAATGCACTTCCCTTTTTCTATTCTCAGCTGTTTTCCAATTACAAAGTACTCCTGTCCTGGCATGAACATCTGCATTCATTTGGCAAAAGGCACATTTCTGATAGAACAATAAATTCTCTGATGGTATTAAACCCTTATTTTTCAGTCCCAAACTTGTATAGACGAGTAAAAGATCATGCAGAAGAGAAAAATTATGTCATCTCTGATATTGCAATAATGACTTTTTGTCAACTCTTGATTCTTCCTGTTCATTTCATCACTGAACAACCCAACAGTGCCTCATGCATTCAAAAAGCACCATTTTCACTGACAGCAGAATTGCGAAGACTTTCCATCCAGTTTCTCCTCCATACAAAGACTAATCCAGGCACAAATTCAGGTATTGAGTTATCTTATTCTTTTTTTCTGTTAAGGCCTACTTGTATGAAGTGCTAGGCATCTTCAGTTCTCCGTGTAATAACTAGGAGTTGGGAGAGCCCTCAACCAATTTCAGCCTTTCTTCTGGTCAGTCTTCTTAATTCAGGCCATTAGTATCTCAGCCGAAGCTTCTGAGAAACTGTGTCATGTTCCTGTGAGAAGAGATGAGATCACAGAACTGGCATGTTCCTCCTGCTAGCTATGTATGTGCATCAGCTGGGAGAATTATGTCCACAGAATAATAGAAAGCTGCTGTTCTTATTTTACCCTATCTTTTCATTCTTTTTTCATGCATTGTTATTCCCCTAGAACCTAAAGATTTATTCAGAAGAAGGGAGAAAAATTGAAGTAAAAAATTTTGCTTACTTAAAAAAAAGAATAATCTTTTTAAAAGTACAAAATATCTAGTAAGTCCTAACAGCAGAACACTGCAGGGTACACATTAATGACCCGTTAATGCACTTCTCAGGTGGTAAATGGCCCATTAATGCTCCCATGTCATGCCGGCTTGTGTAATTTATTCAAATTCGCAGGCAGGGCATGGGGGAGGAGGGAAGCAGCATCATAGAAATTATTTTTGAGACATTAACATCACAGGTCTTGCTCTTTCTTGGGGGTGATTCTTTACAGATGCCTTTCAGTGACATCCTTTTCCGAAGGAAACCAAATCCTGTAACCAAACACAGTGTCTCTCATTGGGACAAGCTTGGACCATTAACACCCTTAAGCAAAGAGGCTGCTTTCTCCCATGTTCTTATGCAGCCCATTTTCACACTTGTAGCGTCCCTTCAAAGAATAATTTGTTTCCTGGGCTTTGCCCACTACAATTCCATTTGATAGACACAGAACTTCAGAATGGCTGCATTTCGTTCGCTAAACATGTCAGTGTTCTAGTCACAAAAAACAAGACTGGACAGGCATCAAGAAGGTTTTGCTAGTGAACTTCCCATTAGTGGGGCATCAGCAGGAGGCTATGTCTACCTGACTGTAGGGAGACCCAAATAATATGAGAGCTGCAGAGCGCTCTTAAGTGACAGCACAGCATGAAACCACATTTTGCTCCCAGTGTGTCTGTGTCTTACTCCCAGCACCTTCCAAAAGTTGGGCTCCAGTGTGGTGCAGCACTGGTTCAGAGATGGCTCTAGGCATTGCACACTTCTGCAACAATAACGGTAAACCCTGCAGAGAAAATCACCATCACTGGCATCTCACCCTTTCCCAAGACTGAAATTGCAACAGCTGTTGGCCAGGCCATAGTGATGGTGAGCTGATCTCCCCAGCCTGGCAGGAACTTGGGGTGGTCTGCGTGTGTCTGTGCAGTATTCCCAGGCTCCCCAGCTTCACTCTGAGCTAATGTCTGTGGCATAGGTAATCCACAGGCTCCTGTAGTTCATCTTCCTGCCCCTAGGCATGAGAAATTATACCTACATAATTTGTGTCAGATGTTTGCCTAACACATTCTTTAAAATCTCCAAAGACAGAGATTCCCCATCTCCCCACACAATCTATTTCAGGACTTAGTTACCCTTAGTTTTACAGAATGTTCCCTGTGTCTCCCCTGTTGCAGATTCAGCCCATTACTATTTCTTCTCCTTAAAATAAGCATGCAAAACCTGCTTATTCCTTTTCTCCTTTGCAGCAGCCTTTTATGTACTTTGAAGACTGTTATCCCTTCTTGTAGCTATCTCCTCTCTAGACTGCACAGCCCCAGATCTTTCAACCTTACCTTGTAAGACTAGTCTTTGATCTTTCTCACTGTTGGAATGAGTCAACTTTTTTCCTGAAGTGTAGTTTCCAAAGCTCAATGCAGTTATAGGTGAGTAGAGAATGACATGGTGTGTCACATAGCTTGCAGAAAAACTACCATTTGTGTTTCTTGTATCAAGCTTTTGGTTCATACTCGGCTTTTGACTCTATAATCTCTGGCTTTTTCTTTCTGCAGAAAAGGGATCAGCCTGTGTTTTCCACTCTGCGTTTGTAAAAATGGTTGATCTTGAATGTAGAAATTTGCATTTGTTCTTTGTGAGTTACATCCTTTTTCATGTTTACTTATTTATTTAGCTCTTCAGCTAAATAGTTGGTAAAAAACAAGAAATGGTAATAAAGTTACCACATTAATTTCCACAGTTACCATCTGACCACAGCTGAAGAAAATTATTGCCTACCTCAGACTTTGAGTGTGAAATTTTTTATTTTAAAATTTTTCAGAAAGAGGTAACATTAGCTTTGCATCTCTTTTACCTATGACTTTTAAAGCTGTAGTAGTGCCTCTTGCAAATTCTACAATTACAGTGTCAAAAAAGTGAAATCTCTTGACAGCAATGTTGATCTTTTCTTCATTATGAAATTAGGGAAAAAAATTCTAGTATTTCAGGTAACAAATATTAAGTTTGGCTCATATTTTAGATGTGACAAAAACAGTTGTTTTGCCTGAGAGGATCTAGATTAACAGTGATATGAATCCTGGTGAACTTGCAGACTGCAGCAAATCTCCCATTTAGTGGATACAGGTTTTAAAACATCTTTATTATGATTCTGCAGGTTATCACCTCGTCAGTATGTATGTAGACTTCGTGGTTACAACAGGGTAAAGCTGCATCGTCTACATGGGAAACAATGAAAGTCTGCAGAAAACTGCCTTCATTGATGTCAGTTTACTTTAAAAAGTGGGCACGTGACTGAATATTTAAGGACTTTTAAAGCAATTGCTGACCAATAGTTTATCAGAGAAGCTCTTGATCTAAGTTTATAACTTCCAGGGGTATATTAAGAATTGTAAATATGATATGATGTAATATAGAAATATTCATCAAATAGGTATTTAGCAATTAATGTGTAAAGTATGATCCATAACAGTTCCTGAAGTTGATGTTTATTTGAATAGTGAAATCATGCACACAGTGATGAAAAATGGCATACAACCCATTTCACTCTTCTTCCACTTAGGGATTGACTCCCAGAATATATATTCTAGTGCCTTATCTAGGCTAGTTTTTTTAATGTCGCAAATGTTTTCAAATTTTATGCAGCACCTGTACATTGTTGGAAGCCCTGAGTGGTTTAGAAGTCAAAAGGTAGAATTTTCAAAGGCACTTAAATATTTTCTTTTTTTTTTCCTCTTGAAAGGAGATGAAGTATTGCCAATCTTAGTGAATTTCATTAGAAGTTTTAATTTCAACCTTGAGATTGTAAGCCATTTAGGTCACACTGACTCTTCCAGAGATTTGGGCCCACTGGAGTCATTAGATGCTTCAAAAGGAAATGTCAGAGCTTCATTAAATGCATAGTTATCTTTACTTCTTTTTGTCACTTTCCCAATTGTGTTCTTCTACTAAAAGGCTAAATTTGACTCATATGAAGGTGGCTGGTACTTTAGTAGCACTGGCTGCTTGCTGTCAGCCTCAAGCCACTCTTCTGACAAGGGTTTACGCAGTCGTGTGGATCAAAGTCAGAATCTGATGAAGCTGAACATCCATCCGTATTGGTGGTGGGAAAGGGCGAGCAGAAGCAAGAGGTAATGGCGGCAGCTGGTAATGCTGCTGAAATGTTGACTATGAAAATATGCTTCTAGATGTTCATACTGCTCAGGAAGCATCCTCTTCTCTTCCCTTAGATACTGAAGGCTCATTTTTCAGCATAGCTTTACACTCCAGCTCAGAGCTCTTGTTAATTGCTCCAGGAGAAGAATGCGCTATACAGTCCTTACTGTAACAGTAACTTCTGCTTTCGGCTATGCTATCATCACTATTATTATTTTTGTTATATCTTCTGATCTCTGTCATGGATAAAAAATGCCATGATCACTTTTGAAACAGATTGTGACAGTGTCATGTTACGTGATCAGTCACTAAAGAAAGTGGTTCTGTGGTGATATATGTGTTCCTAATATTAACATTTCCTGATTTTAAACACTTTGCTGAGCAGGGGTGTTTGAAAGAGCAGAATGTATTTGACCATACCTGTCCCCTTCAAAGTTCATAACTACTGAACAGCTAAATCCCTTCTAATGGATCTGAAAGTATGATCTATAGCTCACTGCTGTGCTGTGAAACTATGGTAAATGGCCCATGACTGGTTTACAGAAGCCTATTAAATACTTTTTGGCTTAAGTTTTTTAGGAATTCCTAGTGACAAAGAAATATGGACAGATGACAGACACTTAGCACTCCCCAAAAAATGAGGTCTTCTGCCAGCAGCAGATTTTTCACTTCTGAGTTTAGATCAGCTTAGATAAAGATTTTCCATGAGTCCTGTCCTGTGGATCTCTTAGTGTAACACACACTTGGAATCACGTAGTCAAATACATGTTAGCACAGATGACTGTTCCATCCAAGAACTAAGCCATATATATACACGTGTGTGTGTGTGTATGTGTGTATATATATACATATATATATGTGAGGAAGCTTTGGAGGGTAATTATTTGAGCTGCAGGGTCATCTGAGCTTTTGAGACATCATATCCGTGCATTGGGACCAGCATCTTTTTGTTCTCTTCCTGTGCTCAACTGTGCATGGTGGTGGCAGAGGGACAGCCAGAAGGGTGCTGTGAAACCTGTTGGCATCCTTAACGATGTGGAACTGCCAGAATGGGCACACGGAGGCTTGGTGGAAAGCAGCGCCCACAGGATCCTAATGAGGACAAAAGGAGGAGGGTGCGCCTGTGCTAGCACAGAGGCAGCACCAGGCATCTCCTGTTGGTGGGCAGCCTGAAGCGAAAACAGTATTGTCTGTGTGGGATTTAAAGCTGTGTCAAAACCCTCCTTCCTGCAATGTACTGTTCCATCTGCTGTTTAAGCAGAAAGTATTAGTGTAGGTGGGAAAGGAAGTCATGCACCTAGGAAAAGCTGTTATCCTGAGCTAGTTAGAAACAGCTCATGTGGACAACATGGGAGGCACACCTGCGTATTATACAACAAAGGTTTGCTCAGGAAAGGAGCAGCAGAAAGTGTGATGGAAAAGAAGAAATGCAAAGAGCCAGCCTGGGTGTATCCTGGGTTGTGCAAAAAAACAGGATTTCCCCTGACCCTCTTGGAGCTGCGTCAGCTCATGCCAGAGCAGGATACAGGTAGAGAACCCATCCATAACCTAGTCTAGGCCCACTCCAACTGAAGCCATCTCAATAGAAACTGAGAGGCAAACTTCCTATTCTGACAGCACTGCTAACCACTGACAAGGTGCCTTTTTTTAGGGGTTGAGGAGGGCATATAGCCAAAGGCATCCTACATTCCTTATGCTAAGTGCGAAGGTTGCCAAAATTAGCTCGCATACACAGAGTGCACAATAAGCCATTTCCCGCTTGATATGCCAAGGCGGCTGAGGAATCTGTGAATTATGCTGTTAGAAGGAAGCACGTACCCACCATCACGTCCATCAAAGCAGAAAACACCTCCAAACGGCCGTAAGAAAGAACTAGCATTGCAAGAATCAATGTTTAAAACCAGCAGCAGAACCTTGCAAATAAAATTCTGAGCTTGTGTAGACAGCTCCTAACTTCCTGCCAAAAGTGAAAAAGCAGCGTACGCAAGAATGTAATCAAGCTCTTCCAATCTACTATGCAAGTGCCTCTGCAGTGGCTCTTTCTCCAAGAAAGCTGAAGTTCTGAGTGCTGTCTTGAGGGAGACATTTCACATTACTTCTGTAGGTACCGCAGCAAAATTGCTTCAGCCATAGCAGCATCGTATGGCTCTTTATTCCATTTTGCAGAGGTAATAACCATTAACTGAATAATTTAGGCTGAAACATTTTGCCCCATAAAATGTTTTTCCTTTGACAAACAGTTATTTCTATCATCCACAATAACAATTTTAAAAAACAGCAGAATGAAGCCGAGTTTTCCACTTAACACTTCCATGCAACTTTTTTTGTTTAGAAGGCCTGATTTATTCATACTGTGTGCAATGTTTTAGTGTGGTGGTATTTGGAGCCAGGCTTTGAGGAACAACATGATCCATTGGCAAGAAAAAGGAGAGGGGAAAGATGTGGTATTTATTTTTCAAGCAACTGGCCCACTGTTTTAGCAATGAGGGGAAGAAAGGGACTTGATTTCTTACAGGAAATCTCTTAGATTTTTACGTATTCATTCTGTGACTCTGGCTGGGAAGCTCATGCATGTAGAAGAGGATTAGGGCCTGATCCTCTTCTCACTCAGATGCAGGTGGTCAGAAAGTTTCTCTGAGATAATAGAGTTATACTTGTAGGAAAACTGGTGAAAGATCCAGGTTCGTTGCTTCTGAAGGGGGCTACATTTGCAGAATGAGAGACAAAACAGGTTCAGTGGTCATTAATCTGGTCAATTAAATTCCCTGCCCAAACAGGAAGTGAGAGATGTAAGCAATTATTTAAAGTATTATGGAAAAATGATCAGGTTCTACACTAAAGTATGATGTAGGTAAATGGAGTTCTAATGGAAAACAATACAAGACCTTCTGTAATAAGAAGTCCTGGTTTGTTCCATGTTTGATCCTACCTTCTTGTGTTCACTTAAACGTATTTTCTTGAATTGCATACTGGAACACGTGGACTCTACCCTTTGTGTGACATTACAGCCTGCTAACACAGTGGGGCTTGCCTGTGGTCACCCAGATAGCATGAGCTATAATGATTAACAACATGTATTATTTCTTGGCTCTGCTTGTCTTTAAACTGATGACTCTATATATCCATCCCACAGCTTTTGGCATTGGCTTCACATCAGGTTGTGACCTGAGGCCTCCTGGGTGTAAATAAGAGCAGCATGTATTCCTTGGGCTCAATAGTAAATATTATACTTCATGGCTTAGTTTTTACCTTAAGTGATATATCGCTGGAGATATAAACAAAAAATTACAAAAGAAAATAGAACTATATGTTTGCAATGTTTTCTTTAATTGCAGAGATCTAATATCTAATTGCATCTTTATTTTCATGGGTATGAGCCTAGGGAGAATTTTCTTTTTGGATAATACTTACTGGTAGTGATTTGTGTCTTATGAAAGTAGATTCTTCACAACTATCTTGCAATTGAAATATTGTTAAGCCGTTGTCTAAATATAGTGGTGACATTAAAACCCACAGCAAGCAATTTCTTCCTTTTTTGTATTTAACTTGAGTTTAAAAAATGGAGCTGTAAATGCTGAGCAATGAACATGAACACTTGTGTGGTATCTACATGGACGTAGAGGAAACTGGAATGATGAAGGGAACCATGGCTGCAGGGCTGGTAATGAAACTGCTATTGAAGAACAAGTCACAGTCTAGAGTTTTCCTCCCAGCTTGCCGTGCAGCACTTGCCTTAAGGGTATTGAGGAAATCTGAGTCCAGACCACCACACCATTATTCCCACTAGTTAAAATGCCCAGAATCACATGAATCAATGATTGTGATCTAAACTGTTGTGTGAATATAAGCCAAACACAAAGTCCAGTGCAGCTCATACCCACGTGCTGGTCCAGGCATACCTGGAGTTCCAGATCTAACCCTTATCATCAGATTTATCTGACATTTGAGTAAAACTTTGTCAGTATGGAGTGCTCACAATGAAGACAAGTTTTGGGAAATGTTTCTGTGAATACGGACTTCCTATCACATTTGTAACTAAGTGAAAGGCTTAGTGAGCTAACCATGCTTCCCCCTCACGCGTGGTGCTCTTTGAAGATGTTTAGATAGAATTATGTTGAAACCTGCCAGTATAGTAGAGGCCAGTAAGACAGAATCTACCCCATTGTTTTGCATCCAGGGGATACAGCACCAAATCTGCGGTCGGGGAAACCTATTGCAACAGCAGCTAGTCTAGGAGCAGCTTCATTCTGTATCTGCGCAACGCTCAGTGGGTGGGAGTGAAATTCTGCCCTAAGTCCACCAGCAGCGGGGCCCTGCATTCTCGGTGAGAACAAGACTACCAGGCAAAGCACTGAGTTAGGGTGCCTTTAGTGAATGATTTCTTTTTGTTCAAGCAAACACTGGAAAAGTGAAGTTTCCTGTCCGGGATCTTGAGTTTCTCCTGCCACTGGGAAAGTTTGTGATCTGTTGGAGTTGTGTTACACAAACCCACTGGAATGTAGTCAGGAAGCAGAAGGAATTCCATGGCTCACAGTCTGCAGCAAGGGTTTTAATCTACCCTGGAGTCACTTGAAGAGCTCTCTTTTTCCTCTTTCCTTTTTTTTTTTTTTTTTTTTCCCTCTTTTTAACTATGAACCACACACCAAAATGTTAACTGAAATCTCAGTGTGATATTCTTTAGAAGTTTGATGGCAAAAAAGCAAAACTGAGATGTGAAGCCCCTTGCTGTATATGTGCATACAATACCTTAGACACGGTCATGCTACCGCAGGGTAGCTAACAATGTGGCTATAGCGTCTATTTACTCCCATTCCTAATGATTTGATATTCCAGGATCAAGGCACCAGGTTCACTTTATGCAACTTCATGCAGCCGATAGGGTTGAGGGCGTAAAATAATCAAACCAGAGTTTTTTCTCAGTATACAGGTTGGATGTGACCCTGTGACATTTTGTTGAAGAACAGACTACTTTAATGAGTGCAGGAGCCAGTGTTCATCTTAAATCAAATCTTATTCCCTTGTGTATCCCTGCTGCCTCTCCAAGACTGCAAGTCCGTTTCAAAGGTTATTAGTTTAGAAACACTTTAGGGGGTACATCCCTGTACTAAACCTGTAACTGCCTGCATTATTTTGGTGGCAATAGACAAAGACAGAAAAGTTCTCTTTGATTTTTTTTTTTACCTTTATCTGCTGCATTGCAAGTATTTTTCCATCCAATTAGTCCCACTAGGTTTTTAATTGAAGTGGTGGTTTGCATAAATATTAATCAGTCACTAAGAAACACAAAGGGTCAGGGGCACACCAAATGAACGACTGTATGTGGTACATACTCTGATGTATCTTTGCTGAGCTCTCATGTTGCAGGTGCTCGTATTGTCTTTCCCTGTATGTTTTTGTTGGGTTTTATTGGTAATAGCAATATAGGTAAATAAATTATGTAAACATGTTACTTGTTCTAATTCTCCCTGAATGCCATTTCAATGGGAAGTAAGTGGCTAAATATATTCTATGTTGGTCTGGTCTCTCAGTCCCTCTCTGTCTTAATGAATGGAAAAATATTTCTTCACTCTCCATAGAGTAATATGTTGTGAGGATAAATAAATTAAAGTCTTGGAGGCCTTTATATGAACAGGGGCCATATAAGCTGCTGCAGAAAATTGCAAAGCAATGTTCTTGGTACTCACCTTGCTTATGTAACTCATTTGCTGCTGGCACATATTCCAGCTCCAAACTGTGACAGTTTCAGGTGTTTTGCTTTACAGGATTGTTTTGATTTCAGTGTTCATAGACTTGATCTGACCACTTGATTTGACCCCTTTAACTTTCGTAAATCAGTTCTTCAAAAATTTAGGAAAATTAAGGAACTAGTTAGGAAGGTGAATTGGAAAGGAAGGTAAGGTACTGGCCAGGTTAAGGCTTCTTTCTTTGTTATCAGCATTTAATTATGGAAAAATCTTTTCCTGCACAGAACTGGCAATGCTCTGGAATTGCATCTTGTCTTCAGTTCTCCCCCTGCTGTCCCCAGGCATCCAGGTTGTGACCAGAAACAAGCTGGGTGGTTTGATCAGTAAATGTAGTTAGAGCTGCATAATAACTGTTTGGGTTCCGCAGGGCTTGAGACAATTGAGTATGCAAAGCAAACCTCAGCAGAATAAAGGTATCTGGAAGTTCAGATTGTTTCATCATAAAACTAGAAAATCGTCCATCTTCCTGAAAGCTACAGAAAAAAATTAGGTTTTTTTTAAAAACATTCAAAGTTTCATACTTTATTCTGCTCTTGGGACTAGACTGGAATTAGCTTTTCTTGATGACGCATTTCTGTATATTAGCAGGAAGGCAGAATGTGACTATAACAAGTAAGAGTGAGTTTTATCAGATAGAGGAAGGGACAGAGTTGGTTGCTGTAAACCCAGTGAATCTGGCTTTTCTGTCAGTAGTTTTCAATGAAGTTGGACAAGATGGAGAAACGTGGCAAAATATCAAAGCTTGTGTTAATACTTAAATGTTACATATCACTTTTCCATCCATCCTTGTACTCCGATACTGCAGAAAGTAAATTCCCATTGATAGACCCAAGACGCAGCCTGTTGTTGTATTCATTAGGCTTTCCTGTTGCCATTATGAAGCTTGGTAAAGCAGAAGACAGTGTTGAAATGAACTTGGCAGAGGAAAATGGTTCCTATGCATCCATTTTCACAGCTTACCCTGCGGTGACATCAGACAGCCTCACAGGCATCCAGGGAGCACAGATACAATTGGAAAGAGGATGGGGAAAGAAGATTCAATTTTTCTTTGCTGAAATGTAAGGAGTTCTGGGGAAACATAGACAGTTCAGAGATAATTTGCCTCCCTTCAGGCATGGCATCAGCCATTGTGTAATCTTCAAAACAAAACTCACCAAAAGGACAGCACTGTTTGGGCTGTTTCTGGGAGAGTATTTTTGAACATCCTTACCATTCAAGGCTAGAGAGAAGCCTCAGACCGTTGTGTGATGACAGCCATTTCAAATCCTCAAACACGGGAACTCTCTCTGTTGTCTGTCACAGTGCAATAGTCACCTTTCAGGACATTAAAACAGAAACTGTGTAACAGCCAAAGAAATAAAGCCATGATATGATGGAGCTTGTCAGCTACTAATCTGATATCTACACACATACGTTTTGTGTCTCCTGGTATTAAATCATTCTGTGCCAGTATTTAACTATTAAATAAAACAGTGTATGACCATAATCAGTAGAGCAGTATCAGTTTTCCCTGACTCCTTTGTCACAGCTTCAAGGTATGATGATCATGCCACTTCAGAGAGTAGGTCTGGGTGATCTACTGAGAAATTTTGGGTTGTTTTGAGGTTCTGTGTTAAACTCTACTACATGTTGTACCAGGCATATTGAGTTAAACTCAGGTCAGAGTTGTCAGTAAGCTATTTTACCAGTGGTTCTTACTCTAACAAAAAGACAGTCCCTGGGGGTGTACTTAGGAAAGTTTACAAACTTGCTTCTATTTGCTTAATAAGGTCAGAATTGAAAGCTAAGCACCAAAGGGAGCACTGGTTCTTATGGTTAGGGAAAATCAAAGGAACAACAACAACAGGAAAAAAAAAAAGTGCATAGGGCCAGGGTGGGGCAGGGCGTGCCTCTGGAGGTGCAGGGTGACATTCCTAGCGGGAGATGTTTTGAAAATCCTTTTCCTATGCCACAAAACCCTGTTAAGTTTTGAAAA
The DNA here is from genome assembly GCA_013397275.1 of Burhinus bistriatus. Taxonomy (NCBI): domain Eukaryota; kingdom Metazoa; phylum Chordata; class Aves; order Charadriiformes; family Burhinidae; genus Burhinus; species Burhinus bistriatus. The sequence goes on along the minus strand of VYXH01007725.1, from coordinate 1,256,000 downwards.
GCCTCACTATTTTGTCTTCATGGGAACATCTTAGGGGAGAAGGAACTACAGTAGCTTGGTCATTAGGTCACTCTTTAAGAGACTGAAGATCCAAGTCTTTTAATCCCTGAAGACCAGATTTGAACCTGGGTCTACACTACCTGGCATGTATCTCTTTCACATGCCTAGGGAAGAATATAACTCATGAAAACATTTTACAGCTTTGACAAATGTTCACTTATAGATGAAATGTATTTTTTGCCAAAAAAAAATCATAAGCCGTTTTTTCCCTTGGCTCTGCCAGTTCCTTTATTTTTCTCTGCTTTCATCCCCAAAACCTCCTACCCTTTTTCTGTCTTGTCTATTTTGATTCAGTCCATGCCCTGAATGACTTCTGTCTTGCTATGTGCTTGTACAGTGTCTATCACAACGGATTTCAATCTGTTAGCACCTAGAGGCATTAACATAATGCAGGTAATAAGGTCTAAATTTAACTTGCTCACTACTTTTACTCACTCTAATATGCATCATGCTCTTCAACTGACAGACTCGAATCGCATATAATAGCTGCCTGGCTACAGTACACAGACGAAGAAGCTGATAGAAAGCATTTACCTCAATAAAAAGAATATTTTTCCCTTCCAAAACCCTCAGCTTCATTTTTTCCATTGCTTTCAGAAGCTTCATGTCAAGATAGATTTTTCTCCCACTGTGATGCCATTAAATCTCATGGCTGGCATAAAATATGCTTTATGAGTTATTAAAGAATGTTACAGTAGCTGAATTGGGCAATCATTAAATAAATATTACTAAGTAGTTTATAAAGAGAAAATTTAAGTGCTTTCCATTTTTACTTATTCTCCCTAGGAAGGATGATTTTGTAGTTTTTCTTCCTTTATCTATTTTTATGATCTGGAATGAACTCTACAAACTTCATGGTTCATCCAAATAACTATATGAGGTTTAATTGATGAAGACTCTTTGAGCAAGAAATAACCAACCAGCATGTTCCTAAATTTCTGTGTTTAGTTCCATGAGTCTCCCAAACTAAAAACTCCAGAAAACTGAGTTCAAGTCCTTTGGTCTATAATTCTTCGCTTTTACAAGTCTTAATCATAGAGGTTACCAGTAATAATCAAATTATGTATGGGAAATTGGAAATAAGTAATTCAGTTCAAAAAGTACAAAAAGATTGAATCATAGGGAACAACTTTCAAGAGTTCATTTGGACACTATACACTGGCTTTGGTTCTTGGCAAAAATTTGTCCTCTTGCTTAGCTTGACACTCATTGTGCACTGTGACCCCCAAGGAGGTCCTTCCGTGAACAGGAGCATAAATTGGGGAAGGGCACTGGAGCCAAATTTCCAGGAATTTGATGATGATAACTACTTTAACTTAAGCTTCAGCCAGCTAAAAATACTAAGCACATCACTCAGCTTCCTTCAAGAGCCAACAGCAGGTTTCTAAAACACAGGGATAATTAATCTTTTGGAAGTATCTTCCCCTCTCTCTCTTGACTATGGAGACGGGTTATATTGGTTTAAACTGGATCCCAACCTGAACAACCAGCTTAGGAGGAACTTCAGTCACACTTCCACAGAAATCTGTGCTGGACAGTTCTACTTTACAGTTGTTTACACTGTGTGGGACTGTACTGAAAAGGAGTGATGCTTATTTCAGCATCCCTCTTTCTGAGCACAGTTTACAACTTTCTAATTTGCAGTTACCTGTTCTGTGTAGTGCAAGTCTCACTTTGCTGGGGGATAATGTCTTACAGTTTAGAAGCTGCCTGCTGGACTGGATTGAGACCAAAAAACTTCTTACAGTCATGTTGTATCTTCTCTAAGGCAAAGCACAAGAACACGTACAGCCAGTTTGGTTTCAAGCTGTTGGGAGTAGCACAGCAATGACTAGCACTGAACTGAACATTTATTCAGCAATATGGGTACAGCTGTGTATTGATGAAGGAACAGCAAATTCACATCAAAATTAAATTCTCAGACCAGGCAGCCAGTTTTGTGTATAGCAGTGTCATTTTGTCTGTCACAATTGGATTACTCCACTGCTGCTGACATCTGAAACCATAGGTACTCTCGGCAACATCCACAGATCAATGTCACACAGGCCAGTAACAACCATTATGCCATTTTAGTGTTTCCCAGGTAGAGATCACAGCTGCTTTTTCACTACCAGGGCATTAAAGACCCAAATATTACTACAGTTACCCAAAGACCTGCAGAAAGCTGGTCCATATTGTGAGTTCTCCATATTGTGATTTCCACCCGCCCCAGGAACTCATGCTTATTTCTTTATTCAGTCATCTCCTTTCTGAAGGTCTCACAGCTGTGTGGTCCATTTGCAGCTGCCATCATCTTTTGTAGCCCCGTTTCTTCTTTGGTTAAACCAAACTATGGGGCCGCAAGGTCTTGACCTTTTTCAAAATCGAAACGTATGATGATTGTGTCCAAACCCTTGATATGCAGCTTCTCTTGTCCACCTCTAACATCACTGAATCTCTCCTGGCTCTTTTCCATTCAGTTGTCTTCTATTTCAATAGACTAAAAAATATCTCCTGCATATTTAATTACGTTTCACTTCACTCTGTTCCTTCTAGTCCATTCAGTCTCCAGTACAGCGCTGTGTCTGCTGACAGACTTTCCATTTAAGCTGGCTGATGTTCAACCTATTATACTTCCAGCCCGTATCAACTGAAAGAGGTTGTTATCTTATGAGACTGGGAGCCTATGCAGCAGAGTATAGTCGACCAAAAATTAGGTCAACAATATCATAGAAGTACCTTACAGTTTGCAATAAAATTGATCATTAAGACCCAGGAAAGCAAGGTATAACTGTGGACAGAGAAGTGAAGAAGTAATCAGCAGAATATTTCCCTTTCCTCTTTTAATAAGCTATCATTTATCCCTGTTCTATTTTAATCCCTTTGGGGCATGTAGACTGAACAGTGAAATTAAAAAAAAAAAAAAAGAGAGAGAGAGAGAGAGAAGAGTAATAATAAAGTAGTGCATGTGTTTAAATATTTGCAGTAGAAAAGAAGCAACATAGACTCTTTCACTAAATCCATGATGAAATGGAAGAAGTACAGGCCTATAGATTTCAAAGTAATTATTATTTTCAGTTCCAGAGGGATGTTGGTGCTTAAATCTGCTAGGTTTCCTTTCAGGAAATGATCTCTCTGGAGGGCCCTGATCCAGAAGCCAACTAAAGTCAATGACAGTTTCCTCACTGATTCAAATAGTCTTCAAGTAATACCCTAAAAAGCATCTGGAGCTTTGTATGTGTCAAGGTTATCACCACGGTAATTTGACTTATTGTTGTAGCACCAGTGTCTGCTATCAGTGTTACATTTATGATCCAACTAAAGTAAATTATATGCAAACACCAAACAGAGGACAGACCCTGTGCTGAAAAACATCATGTCCAGAACAGGTGCTTACCTTTATTCTATAAAGAATCACATACTTATGAATATATTTAACTCAGCACATTGGGAAGCGTGTCAAGGGAATTCTGACAAACACATGAAGGTGCTGGAGGTGAAATGAACCCTGATTTAGCTACTTGATTATCTTCTGCAAGGCAAATGCATTCATATTTCATGGATTCACAGGGCTCACCAGTAACATATAGTATAATGTAGTGTGAAACCAGCACTTCCTCTGAGCCCAAGATATTTGACCTACCTTACATTAGCTCCTCATCTCAAATGAATATAGTTCATCTTTTCTTGCAATATAAATATGAATGGCATTTTAAACTGCTGAAGGTGTTTGTTTCCTCTGAGATGCACTTTTCATTTGTTGCATTAGGAGGACAGGTGAGTGATAGCACCTTTTTTAATGCTATGGGATAAAGTAGAAAGTCAGTGTGAGGGGAAGGAGGGAGCTGAAGTACAGTCAGGGATACTAGTTTGATTCTCCAGTTGAATGAATGAGTTACTCAGGGAAGGGGAATGATGTGGCCACCTCCCGGCACTGAAGTTATGGCAGTAGCTGACTAACCTGTACAAAAAAATGTAGTTTCCTCTCACATGCTACTATATTCGTTAAGGGCTAGAGAGACTAAGCATCCTTTGGAGGATGCTTTATGGGCTTGACCTGAAGTCTGCTGAATCCTGTCAACAGGTGCTTATTGATGTCAAAGGATGCTGAAGCAAGTTTTAAGTGGTTTTCTTCTGTTAACTTCAGTTTTTAATATCTTGTCTTCCATGTGAACATGCTTTACTGATGCTATTGGTAAGTATGTGCTGAGAGTGACAACATTTTTATGCTGGCCATGCCCCCCAGGCCTGACAGAAATGTCAATTAGACTTGTAATATGACAACAAAAGAGGAGTGCTAAAGAGACATCACATTTTTGGAAAAATGTGTGAAAATTAATGACAGAAGAGACTTCCTTTTTTAGCAAAAAGGATGGAATTTGAAGTACAAAACTGAAAGAAATCACTGCAATCATATCAGCCCTCTCAAGCTGCCAAATTCTGCAAAACCTAGTGTGGCACACACATGCACAAAACCCCCCCCCCAAATCTGCTTTTTTTGTCCCCTAGAAAAATCTGTGGAAGATGTCTATCCTGAAAAGATAATAATCTTAATTAATTATTCATCTTAATTAATTAATGATCTTAAGGAATATTGCCCAGAGCACCTATGTGGCTAAAATTGTTGAAGGAAGCCTGTGACATATACTTTACCCGTCTTTGACGTTCCTAAGGTTAGGCCCTATTCTAAACATTTCACAGGGGCTTCAAATAAAGCCCAAAGAGGAAAAGATCCACTTTCAGAGAGCTGTTCATGCTGCCTGTCTTAGACTGCGCCGCCATGAGACTGGCTTCTCTGGAATTGTTGCGCTTGCTCTACTGTGTCCCTGGATGTCCTCTCAAACCTGGGCTTCTGTGTACCCTGGAAGGCAATCTCTAAGTGCGCAGGTTCGCAGCCTGCCTGGGGCACTGTCTGGGCAGTTCTCAACCACACTACACTGACAGGGCTCCAGTGGCTCCCCGATGTCACTAGTAATAGCTGGTTTGCCCTAAGGCCTATCACTTCTGCAGTGGAAAACGCTACAATAATAGTTTTGCCATTTCTTGTAAAGTGTGGATGCACCTATCCTTTTCACAGCTGTATACTTATTTTACCCTTAGAGGCTTACTGTTGTTCTATACCATCTTCACATGCACAGAGCATCGTACGTCTCAAAAGTGCTCTCTAAACCAAGGCCTACACCACGACCAACATAGGCCATGGCAATCATTGCCCTTGTCACCTGCATTTCCTTTGGCACAGAGGCAAACAGCATTAGTCCACCTGTTGGGTGCAGTCCTGATGAACACGGATAAGTGCAAGAGACAAAGAGAGGGTGTGAGTGTGGGAATGGAGGAAAAGGGAGCTGGCTGGGGAGAGGGGATGACATTTAAAGAGAGAAAGACTAGGAGGCATACTCCATCAACCGAACTGTTTAATGTAATGAGGACTTTCAGTTGCATTTTTAAGCCTTTGTTGGGTGTGACCCCATTTTTCTCCGTTGTTTAATAACTTCTCCAAAACTTGAAACTAATACCTGTTTTCTTTTCTGACACATATTTCACTGCTATTGGAGGAGATTTTGCTTGTTCTCTGGCTTTTGGTGTAATTTAGATGTGTTTTGAAGAGGAGGAAGGCACAAGAGTATCTTTAGCATCCTTTTAATGAAATGGTGTACTCTGGTACACTGCAGATATGAAGAACATCATGCTGGTAGTAGAATGCGGTACACTGGGAACCACAGGAGAGCATATTGTAACTCCTGCCCTCTGCCTCACCAACAAGCTGTCCTACACTAGGCTTTGGACTCAGTGAGGTAGAATCATTCTTGATTCCAAAGACAATCACTGCAATGTCTCCAAAACACGTTCTAATGTCAGAAATATCTAAGGAGTTAATTCTGTGCTGTAAAAATGTTGTTTGGAAACTGCTGCTTTTAAATAATTGCCATCTTTTGATATATTGAATATATTTTACCAACCCAGAACACATTTTTCTACTTAAAACAAAGCTGAGAACAAAGACTGCCTGTGTGAAACCTAACCGCTTTAAACACAGCTGCAGGTGCCTGCACAATGTACACTTCTGAAAGGAAAGCACTAAAGTTGGAGAAATAAAATGACCATCGAACTATTATGTACAATGAAAATTCCCGGCTAAACATATATTCTCATTCCATTTCATAGAACAGCATATAAGTCCCTGGGGTGAAAGTCACAGTTGTTTATGAAAACATTTTCATGAACTGCCTAAAAAGTGCTGTGTGCATCTCACAACCCTCTACTGGAAGAAATTTGGAGCCCTTAAGTGTGGATCTGATAGAAACAGGCAGAAACTGCTTTTTCTGTGATTCCAAAATATTTGCATATTCAAAAAAAATGTATACCCTTTTCATAGGGAAGAGCTGAAGATCTTTACCTTTCTTTAGAGTTCAAAACTTCCTCAGGTACTTCAAGACCAAATAGAATAGAAAATTTCCAGCCTGGTGGAAAGTAACACACGAATCCTTTTGCACCATAGTTCTTTTTATTTGGCTCCCTTTCCCAACTCCTTCCTTGGCAAAAGTTGGTCAGGGTAATAAACATTTCCCCATGGAAAAAAAATTTCATGAGAAAAATCTCAGCTAACCTACAGTATATAGCATACTGTATGCAAGTAAAAGGTAGGATTTTTCCAGTGGCTGAAATATTTTGTGACTTTGGAAGCACATGCAAGTGGATTTTATTGTTACCGCTGCACTGTGCCAAGGGCATACAATGCCACTTACTACATCTGATCTGAGGGAGGTAACATAAGATACGCTAACTTTCGGGTTTCTATTCCCTGACCATATCATTAGTGCCAATTGTAGAAATAGCTCTGAATGGAAGGCAGCAAAACAGCAGAAGCATGATTTAAAACTTCATTGTGCTGTAACTCAAACATTTGGCCTGCCCATGCATTATTACTGAAAAACTTAGATAATGTGAAGAGAAAGAAAGCACAATTGTATTAGAATTTCTTTATTTAGGTGCCAAGTGCCCTTGAGGGTAAACCAGGTCTCTGTGGATGCAGGAAATGACTATCTGTGAAATCCGAGAAAAAAAAATATTCTCAGGGGAACCATAGTTGACATTTACTGTCCTGGTTCGTTGCCAAATCCTAGGTAAGGCTGAAACTTGATGCAAGTTCCATCGCTGAATTAAAGAAAATTGCTTTTTAATAATTTGGTGAAAACCACTGCTATAGTTTAGATGTGTTGACATTAAATAGCTTTTGATTTCTGATTTGTTCCATAGTGCTAAGATGGTGCTGGAGGCAATTAGCTGCATTTGGAATTAGGGGAATGATTGATTGTTCTGCTTCCTCTCAGCTGCTTTGTGGGTTTAACTTTTATCTACAGTTTAAAATCAAAGGGGTTTGTGGTTTTTTTTAACTAGTTTACAATCTGTTGACAAAAAGGCCTTCCATCTGAATAGATTGTATGCTCTTGCTTAGCTGGATATAAAATGACAATTATATTTGAAGGAAGACATTATTTTCCTGATTATTTCTTCCTGGAAAAAAAAAAAGCTTCATGGTGTAATTTCTGTTTTCACTTGATAATTTAAGAGCCTTTTTTCATTTAGAAATTTCTTCACTACAGCTCTGATAAACAGTAATAGATCAGTATTTGTTTGATTTGGTTTTTAAATCACTACAGGCTCTAAATTTGCAACTGGAAGTCAGTGAGGCTGTGTGCTGACTTAGGTCAGAATGAATAAACAGGGACAGACTCCTTTTGGATATATTTAATCATATTTTCAAGAACATTCTTACAGCAATCAAGTCAGTGAAGGACAGTTTCTTTTAACAAAACCACATCAGTCCCCTTATTTGAAAAGCAGTATTCCCTGATCTCAATTAGGATGTGAGAGGTGCTGAGGGACCTTGGTTCCAGGCACTTCAGTGTGACTCACAGCTCTTGCTAACCTGAACTGAAAACATTTCCACTCTTGTCATCTCTTCCCTGGATTTCACAGTTCACCCAGGAACGAAGGGATGGGCTGCCATAACTGTTTCTACATTGCTGGTAGCACAATTAGGTTTCTCTTGAGATGAACGTTTACCACAAGCCCGGATCTCAGCACCTCTTTGGAGTTAAGACTGGTTTTTTACACTCCAGCTGCTGTTCTGCAAAAATGGTCTCTGGATGAAAAATGCTCACAGGGTCCAGGGGCTGATTTTCATAACAAACACTGCCTGCAGTCAAAAACCAACAGGGATAAAAAGGGGAGCTGAAAAAGGCAACTAGATTTACAAACCTGTAAGCAGGAAATACTGTTGTAAACGTTATTGTCCCAGGCTTATTTAGGGACCTTGGGGAGAGTGCAAGCATGCTCCATGCCTCTGTCATGCCTTGTTCAGTGGTTACAGCTCCTGAATAGAGAACAGAGTGCTGAACTGCTGCAGGTAGGCAAGAAGGAAAGATGGATGGGTTCAGAGCCTTGCTTCCCAGTCCTTGCTGCAGTCTGCTCAAGTAGCTGCATGCAGAAGGAGAGATCAGCTTCTCTACAGAAGAAGAGATACGAAATCAGAGGAACAAGAGCTTGAGCTGTCACTTAATCTCTGATTTGCTCCTCAGGGCAGCTATGAGCTGCTCCTTTCTCAGAGTGGATGGTAAAATTGCCATCTGCTCTACCTAGATTACACCTGGAGAGAATAAGAAACATTTGAATGGCAGTTGGGTTCTGCAGTTCATTGGTATTCACAGTGGCCTATAGTAGCTTATAGTAGATTATAGAGAGGATACACCTATAAATGATCCAAAGTAGAGAGTGAGACATGCACAAACAGGCAAGACGAAGAGGTGGGAGGATCAGAGATTTTAAGGCCAGGACAGAATTCTCTGTCTCATTTTGTAGCCAGCGCGCATATTTATGATGCATAGATGGGAATGGCCCACAGAGAAAATACAGCTCACAAATCATATCTTTCAGCATGCTACAGAGTTTGTTAAAGTTCACTCATGTCTCCTACGCTTGTAGTCCATTAATCATTCTTGCTTCTGAAAACAAAGGTAAACTTGTATCCCCAATCTGCATTAAGATCATGTCCATTTCATCCCACTGCTGTATCTCTTTCAAGGCAGTCTGCCTCAACCTTCCTTCTCACAAAAATGAATTGGAGGACAACTGCTTTCTTAATGGAATACGTCAGCATGAGGCAACTGCATCTCCTGTTGATGGTGACACACAAACCTCAGTCTCTTGATGTAAAGGTTCCGCTTTGAGACCTCTCCTCTGCCTCCAGTACAATCTCATGAAGTGCTGAAGGACAGAGGGTTTTTTTCTTTGGTCTTAATATCCTTAGGTAAGAAACACTTGACCTGGGATTAGATGCTTGGAATATTTTCCCCCTCTCAGGTTTGACCTACTGTGCAAAGTGGAATAAAAGCTGAAAGCGAGTATTTTATAATATTTTTATAACTGACTTTTTTTTTTAAAGAAACCTTTAAGTTCAAATAAGCAGTTTATGACTGGTCAGTATACCTTTTTTTCTTCTGAATGTTCATACTTGAGTGCAACAAGTAGCAGATCTGATGTTGGATCTAAGAAATCCTAATTTTACACTGATGTACTTTTGCTGGCTTCTGTGATGCTATTCCTGACCATAAAACTGCCAGTGAGATCAGACTCATACTCATGAAGTTGACTCAAAGCTGCAAAACAAATTTGAAAAAAGAAATAGAATAAAGCAGATATTCACTAGCATATGCTATTGCAGCTGAGCGTTGCTGAAATCTCTCTGCACTCTGTTCTTATGTAGCATATGTGCTACAACTGAAAGGCATGATTGTGTGAATTAAAAATCAGTCATGTGTTTTTCTCCAACACCTTCTATCCACAAAAACTGAGATTTCCAAATACAGTCTAATTAAGCCTAATTCTATCAGTGAGTTCAACAGATTACCTGTGAGGATGTAGCTCAGCTCACCGCTGTAATAAAGCTCTCCCCGGAGCAGAGCTCCAGTATCAGTACTAACCCCATGAAAGTGGTTTTCCTGCATTAGCACAGTACTTTTGGCGTGTTTTATCAGTCCTCTGTCAGGACATATTCACAACCAGTCCCAACCTTTCCAGTGGAACAGGTTTTTGGGGTGTAGGACGTTGTTCTCTGCTGTTGGCTGACAAAAAGATTAGGTTCTGCTCTAGCTGGCAGTCTCTTCAGTAATAAATATTTTGACTATGGTATTTGGGTGCTCTGGGTTCAAAAGTCAGGGAAAACTGAATGGAGGCTTAGCCATTATGAAGATAATTAAAGCAAATCCTGAGAGAAATTGAACACATTCATTTCTACACTAGCAGGATTTGCCCTTTCCTTTCTAACAGCTGTATGATTCTCATCATGGTATTTTACTATCTTCCTTTTTCTTACTGTCATCTGCATTGTATTAGTATTTATAGTTGTATGAGATTATGGTCAAGTAATTTCCAATTCAACAGCCAAATATGAAAGCCCTGAGAGAACAGAGATGGAACATGAGAATATAATGCCTCCTGATGGAGCTATAGCTGCTTTTTCAGTCTTTCTGCATAACATCCTTAAGACAGAAGGAAATTATCTTATAATCCAGTCAAATGTTTTTCATTCTTTAAACATATACACACATGTGATGTGTACTAGATCCCAGCATGAACAGGGAAGCACTCTTGCTTTTAGCATTCCTTCTTCATTCTGTTGTATTGATTTGATGGTAAGTTGCATAGCATTACCTGCAATTATTTGTCATTTTGCTCTTAAAAAAATCATCTGAAGTCATGGCATGGGCTGCAAATGAGATGTTCACTGGGGTGGAACTGCAGTATCCAACTACACAGGCTTGTGCTGAAGGGAATTTGACTTGCATATTTACAGTATAGCCCTCAAAAATTCTGTCTATATTTGTAGGAGCCGGAAACACTGAAGATTTTATATAAAGGGGAATTACAGCATAAAGGACTGGTTGAGAAATCAGAAACAGCTCAGTAATAAAATTCTCAGTAAGATTTGATCCCAACATTGTGAAAAGGGAAGAAATGATCACAAAACTGTTTGTAAAAACACTTGGAGGAAGGGTAATAAGAGGGATATGTCAGCTTGTAATTCTAACTGGTGATCATTTTCTTCCAAAAATAAATGTTTTTAGCTTTAAGCTAATGTTCTGATTTTGATTCAAAGGTACATCCAGGCGTCATCATAAATCCTACTGCTAAACAAGCCATTAGCAAGGCCACTACTAATTTCAGTGTATGCAGCATTGATTACAATAGGAATTCCCTCTCCTCCGAGCTCTGAACTTAGCCTCCTTAGACTAAGGAGTCATTTCTCTAGGCAGAACCAGGAGGGTTCCCATACCTAATTACCATGCAGCACAAAATCTGAGTTAATACAAGTAAATAATGCAGATTAATATCAGTCCATAAATCAGATTAATCATCCAGAAACAAACAAACAAAAATGCAATATAAATGAGAATATTGATGGTTATACGAGTCAGAATGTAAAATGCCACTTATCAAATGCTAAAATGCATTTTATAATGTTTTCATAGGACCACCTAGAATGATACAGGGAGAGAATCACACTGAACTCCACAGGACTGAAGGAGTGAACCCCATCTGCAGCAGGAAGGAGTGTGACCTCAAGTACTAATTCACTGGTAAATCATGACAAAAAGTATTTAATTTGATGTTGTTTTGATACATCTCTTTTTTTTTCTTTTTTTAAACTATGATAATCTTAGCAAATAGCTTTTTAATTTTTAGTAATCATGTTTAAATAAAATGCAAACAAGAGTTTAGAGACACTAACTTCAAGAGACATTTTTTTTAAAAAAAGCTGTTAAAAGTGGAACTGATCATTTATTATTGACCGAACAGTAGAATTTCAAGTCAGTGTGAAATGGGCTGACTTAATAGCAGGTAGCAACGCTCTTCTCCCACATGTCCCCCCACCTGCAAAAGCTTTCTGCAACAAAGGGAAAAAATACCTTAAGTTAAGCCATTGTTATTTCTATATTTTCTGCACATCAGCAAAATCAATAGTTCTGATTCCTGCCAAAAGCTCACAGCACTATTTTCTTAGATCACCTGCATTTCAGTATGATTCCAGAGATACACTAGTATGACGATTCTGATTCTGAGTTTCCTACTAGGTTTGCAGTTATATTTGCAATTCCATGTCCTTATTTTAGCTCCTAAATAAGTCCCAGCTTTGACTGAATTAGCTCTGCATTGTATAAAGAGCAACAGATCCTTCATGTATACTTCAGCAACAAAGTCTGGCAACACATAACATCCCATGCAAAGCCCCAGTTTCAGCCCTTTTGGTGCTGAAGCTGAGCTCCCCAGGCGGGCATGGTGTAGGCTGCACCAGGGTAAACATCCCTGTGCCATCACATTCCAGGGGTCAGTCTTTAGGCACTAGCATCCCTGCAGTCACAGAAGTGAGTTCAGCTTTTATGGTTGCTGAGATCTTGGCTCCTCTGCTGAGTGCTATCTGGACCTGATTTTTTGTGGTCCAACTGCTGCTTTGCAGAGGCTTCCAGGCAGGAAATAGATGGCGTTGGTGCATTTTTTGAAAGTGTTTTTGAACCCATCCCATCCCCGTCCTACATTGTGATCATGCAACAGCCATTTTAAGGGAGGAAAAAGAATGCCATTTACAGGAAGACTCATTTCCAGAAAGTGTGACAGAGTACTTTTTGGTTTTTTTCTTTTTTTTAATTCAGAAGAGACGTTCTAGCTAAGCTGCAAGAAACAAGTTCGCAAAATAAGGGAGAGGCCAGACAAGAAGATAGTAGTGACCTCGGTCACAAATGTTTAACAGTAGTTTGCTTCTTACACAGAGATATTCTTTGCAAGTTGTTTTTTTTTTTTCCCAAATGGAGAAAAAATATGACGATAAAAGTTTGGAAACCATGAAGTAAGCTAAAGATGGAAAACCAACTCTGGAGCCAGCATCTGGGCGGAAATTAGTTATACGATAGTTCTGAATGAAGGAGGACAGCAGCAGTACTGATTATATGGCATTATTTTTCTCTTTGTTCATAGCTTCTAGAACATAATCTTTCTCTTCCTCTGCAAAGGAGGAATGTAAACAAGCTCTTTATGTGAAATGGGAAAGGAGCACTGGGGTGACCGCTACCAACCCACACTACTAGGGCAGCCATGGAGCAGCTTTGAGTAGCTCTTGTTTGATCTTTGATGATAGCAGCTAAAGTCTCTGCACACGCTGATGTGGAGTGTCCCTGGTGCAGTGATATTGAGGTAGATATTCTCAGTGCGGAGATTTTTATTCCCCACTTCAACTAGTAAAGATAGAGCCTGTCAATCTAAGGGCTTTTCCTCAGGGGCAATGTCTTATGGAATTGTAGACGATCAGGGAAAATACATCTAAAAAGGAGCTCAAGATGTCATCTAGGCTTATATCCCACCCTGAGGAAGGATCAGCTCTACCCAAACCATTCCTGACAGTTCTTAAATATCTCTGATAACTGAAATCCCTGAGCCCTCCTGTCCCAGAGCTTATTCATCCTGATGTAGATTGCAACATTATGCAATGGGCAGAGCCATACTGAGGGAGAGAATCTGATAGTTACTTTCAGTCAGTGCATCTAGGCTTGGAGATTACTTCTAGATATTTTAAAGTTGGTTTATATACTGGTATGTATATGTAGCAGGCATGCATGGCATATTGCAGTGTATCAAATTCAGAGATGGACGTGTTGTTTTCCTTTATTCTTTAACTATTCCAATACTGATAACACATATTAGAGCTCAGAGGGAAAAAAATCATGTTCATTCTGGTAATTCTGGCACAAGCATGTTCAAAACTCTAAAAGCTCTTGGCAATCGTTCAATTATTGAGTAATTTTAAGGAATAAAGAATCTAAATAGTAAAGAAATCTGAGTCATGAGCAGCAGCCATAGAGAATATAAATTGACATAAAAGACCAGTAGCTCATAAATACAATCCTTTTCCTCCCTCGCTCTTCGCTTACAATGAATGAAGATTGGAAGTGACAGACAGATGTCCAAATTTGTCAGTGCTAGTCCAGCATCATTCAGTTCCCAAATATATCCCACTTCCAAGTAGTCCCTCCAAGACAGCATATTTAAAGTATTTTTGAAGAAATATTTTTAAAGTACTCATAAAGGCTTTTTAAAATTCAGCAGCGTTCATTTCCCCTACACATCTGTGGAATTACACAAGGGATGAATTTGGTCCAGTAACCAAGAACCAAATGTTCTAGTGACCTGCAAACAGTTCAAGACTAAAAATAAACTTGCTTGCTTGAGGCAATAGATGACCTATTAGAGGATAAAAGTATTTGTCTTGTTCTTTGGGCAGCGCTTTGGATCATGCAAGTCCCTTGTGACTACGTTTTGAAAATTAGCTCTCAATGGAGAAGTCTATTTCTATACAACATAGCAAAGTAAGCCCTCATTTAAGTGATTTTATGAACTAGTAACATTAATCTGTTCTTTATATTGACTCCACTAACTTCTGTATCTCTTAAGTGACACTCACTGCTTTTTCTGCTAGCGACAATCAACTGGCAACCCGTCTTGTGGAAATGTTTTGGTGCCAAATAAGATATCCTAAAAGGCTGCATGTACCAACAGCTCCTCAGACTGATGTCAGAATTTCATTTCACAGCCATCAGTACGGTGCCCTCCATTAAAAATCAACAGTTTATTAGTGCAGCAAGATTCCCTGCCTTGAAAAAAATTTTTATGTATTGTTGCATTTAATGTATGCATGCATCTGGTTGTCTAATCACTTACTAATTTTCTAACAATACATACAGTTTAAGGGGAAAGGTTGGCAACCTTAGATGGAAGATTAAATGAGTGAGACTCCCAGAGATTCCTTTAGCTAGAGAAATTGATTTATAGCATGCAGAAGCAGCTTTCTTTTGGAAATTCAGTGGGCAGGTGGCTGCAATTTATATAAATTAAATGTTGGGCTCATTCCTCTGGCTTGAGGGGTGGGTTTTTTTCCTGTTTTTAACAAAGCTACTAGTGCATAAATAGTGTTTCGTTCTTTTTCTAGATGTTGGTTCTGTACAGTTGTTTTCAATCATTGAACCTTTTGGAATCAATTGTAGGATTAATCTAATTGCAGGCTCACTCTTTGCTCCTTATTCTATCGAGCATAGTGCAAGAGCAAAGCTGTGGCCAGGGAGAAAAATCACAGCTATGCATTCTTGTCTCGTGTCACTTTCCTCAAACAGTCTCTGATCTATCATTACAATCAAAATTCTTTATCCTGAAAATTGCGACATGAAATTTTAAAGCTTAAAATAGCGCTTCTGTAAGGCAGAGATTAGATTATGCAAAGTGTTAGTGCAGCATTAACTGAAGAGTCCCAATTAAATAATTATAAATAGTTACAAGTCTCGCCTTTTTATTTCCAGAGCACTGTAGTTTAAAAGTTTCACACTTTCATTCTTTCTCTCTCTGACAATGTCCATGCGAGTTAAGCAGGACTGAGACCTCTGCAACATTTGCTTTTTCATCTTTTATTAAAAAAGAAGACATAAAATTGCAGTTATAAAACTAACAAGTATTCTTTTGAAAAAAATTGTAGATCTCCCTGAGACACCATCAGTGTTTTAGACTTATTTTCAGAGGTTGTAAAAGGTTCATGCTTAGACTACATGGTAAAAGTCCAAGTACAGTGGAAATCATACCATAACCCACAAGACATGTACAAGGTCAAGACCAGAGTTCTGCCAACTTAGTAGCCCAAATAAAATATTGTAAAAACCATGCAGTGATCCAGATTTTGAACGCTTCTTAAAAACTCTCTGGACATTGCTATCGGGATCATGAACAGGTTCATATATGTAAGTATGCAGGTGTACACATATGCATTGCAGGCATCATTCATAAAGCTGAGAAAAATCACATCTTCATGCTCATTAACACACCTTCTTTAGGAACTATTCAGGAAATCACAGGAAACAGAACTTTGTTGACAGTCTTGGGAATGGGATCCGAGCAGGCAACCTCTGAATTTTTTTCTGTCCTCTGATTGTTGGCTTTCCATGGTCATATACACCTCTGACTATTTCTTTTCACTCTGTTCCTCACTCGACCCTACACTAGAAAGGTATATGTCCTTACAGCCTAGAACATGTTTTTTTTTTATCTTGTTCCTATGTACTGAAAACACTTTTTTTTTTTGGCTCTTGGGGACTGATTGGTGTTGCAGTTCACTATTAAAATGTGGTTTGGATAAGATTTGTAAGTCAAACACAACTACTCTTGTATGACCCTTTTCCTGCTTGTTTCTTTTTTTAATCTATGCAGTAAAATCAGAAAGAACCAGTGAGTTAATTTCATTATTCATTAAACTAATAATCTACTCGCAAAAGAGTATTACGTGTCAGGTACAAGAATCTACAGCATTTTTACAGGCTAGAAAACTAATTCAACTGAATGGATCATTTCATTTTTTAATTCAATGCAAACCAAATGTGCCTTGAATGCCTGTTTTATCTTCTTTTGCTCATGAAATTTACATTTAAGTAACAGTTTTCTGAACAATTATAGCATGACCATTTAAAAACATTAGCATTAGTATAAAGATATAAAAGTCTTAAACTCTTAGTTCTCCCTGCTGTTTTTTGGCTGCAGTAGCCTTGGTTACACCAGCCATTCTGGTGCCCCAAGGGGAAGCATAGGGGTAGTAGTTGGATGCCTTTGGAAATGCACAGTCTCCATGTCATTCTCCAGATACTAATGATGCTTCATGTTGATTCCTATCCCATCTTGCAATGATCTTGTCTGCACTGCCAGGACCATCTTCTGCATCTACGCCAGACCTTGTTCAGAGAAGCAGCAATACTTCAGAAATACAGTTTTTCTGCTCCAAACCCACTGCAACTTGCACAGCACTGCTCTGTGCTGTGTAGACATAGCCAGTCGATGGCCAACATGCTGTTTTAAAGGTACAAAGACTGCTGCCACTCTTGGCAGACTGAGGCTCCCGACAACTCTTGACTTCAAGTGCCGGTCACTTCTTTCAATACTCTCCTTTTGTTTTCACTTCCACAAGTGTCTTGATTCACCTTTGACGTGCAATAGGACTATTATATCCTTGCCTAATCTATGGTGAAGTTAATGTTTCTAAACGGTATACTCTCCCTACTCTGAAGGAAAAACAATTTCCCTTCTACACCAGCCAGTTATGTCCTAAATATATACAATTAATTATTTCACTAATCTCACTAAGCATTAGGTTCACACTCTCTGCACGAGATCACTTCCTAATTATTTAGCTAGTAACATCATCAGCAGAACACCAACTTGCCTGGGGAATGGGAGGCAATCAACCATTACATAGCCATTTGAACCTAGACGCTGCGTACATGCTCAACTCCCTGAAGACAGAAATGTAATGACACAGATTACTGAAATGATAGCTCTTGCACAAGCAGGCCTTTTATTTTTTCCAGTGGTGGAAGATACCAGCTCAATTGATAAACTTGTTACAACCCGCTGCATTCCATCAGAAATTCTAGTCAGCTGTAATGTCATATTTTCTTTTCTGCAGAGCCAGGAGAATAAAAAATAAACAACAGGATGGGCTGTAATCTGTTACTCCCCCATGGACATCTAAAGTTATGCTTGAATAATTTTTTTTGCTGTAGCATAAGTTACTTCTGATTCATACCTTGTCATGACATAAGGTAAGATGCTAATTATTTACCTAAGCTGGTCCATGTCTCATAATAATGTACTTAGCAATTTATTATACTTCTTCCTCTCTAAAATACCATCTTCCTGAGGCAAGCATTTTAAGTCATTTCCAAAGATGTGGTTAATCAGGAGTCATTATCACAACCTCAGTACAGCAGGGACAAAAGGGAAGCAATCTGATATCAAAGTGAAGATGGGACAAACTTGAAAATGAAATTTGCACTTAGCATTAAGAAATAGGGATATAATTCCAGATTGTCTGATCAAAGCAGTGGGACGAAGATTATTTGAACTCTATTAAGGCAATCATACAAGCTGCTGATACATTAGCTTGCTGGTAAGACCTCTTGCTTAATTGCTGAAATGAAAAATATTTATAAAACAGCCCTATTGCTAGAGGCACAGGTAAAGGAGAACAGCTGCTCTGCATGAGAAAACCTCCCATATTTTGTGCTTTATATAAGTTTCACCTCAGAGATCCTGATGTATATCTTGGTGAAGGCTTTGTCTCCATTAATGTAATCAGAGCACACAAAATAAAATTTTAGGACTGACCTCCCGAGACTCTTGGTCTGGTAGCATGTACCTGGGAAGCCAGGGATACCAGTGAGGTATGTTCTCTATTCACTTCATTGCAGACTGATCTCTCAGTGAAGATGGGAGAGCGAGTGTGCATCTGGGCATGTTTCTAAACAAAAACTCCAGTTGCTATTCCTGTAAAACATCCTAGAAGGCCCCTACACACCCACACACACACCTCTCCTGTCTTACTTGCTTTTGAATTTCAACCCAAACCAGGAAAGAAAATGAGAAGAAAACCAAGTGATACTTTTAAACTGATATCAGATGGCTTCTGGCTCTGAAGTGGGTATACAGGGCTGTGTACTGAATAATAAACAAGGGAACCCCTTACAGCTTGGATCTTTTTAAACGTAGTGTGACAACCTGCTGCATGTCAGAAGGATGTGGACAAGTGAAATAACTGCGGAGATGCAATGACAATGAAAATTGTTTGTAGTGGTAAAATAAAGCCTGAAATACTAAAATAAGTATAGGATCCTGCCAGGAGAGGAAGAGAGAAAAGTCAGGACTATTAGTTTCATAGGTTGTTCTTTGCTATGTGAAATCATCTCATGCTTGAAATTTCTTTCAGTGTATTCACTAACTGCTTTACCAGGGATTGCCAAACTAAAACTATTATAGTTGAACAGTGTAGTGCACCTGTTGCCTGCCCTTTTACTGCTTCTGGAAAGCCTTTGTGGGAAGCTACAAAGTATATTTTGACTTTCCAGGTGAATGCATTTAAAAAGGTAAAAGGTCCTCCCCTAAGTCTTTACAGTGGCAAAATTGAGTAAGCAAAGAAAAATGGGAGAAATGGGAGAAAGGAGGAGACCTAAATTTTCAGCCTTTTAAAAGCAATGCTATATTTACTCGTGATCCAAAATTTGATTTTTATTAAAGTATTAAATTCTGGCAGGTTTTGCTTTGGTTTTTTGGGGTTGGTTTTGGTTTTCTTTTTTTCAGACAGAATATATTTCTCAGATCCTCTTATTAGGAATTTTCTCTTTCTTTTCCAAATCCACATTCCTCAGGGGACTGGTGACCCCTTCCCCTCCTTCTAAAAAATGGGTCTCCAAAGGCAACACATCTTCCTCAACGCATCTCTGCACTTGACAAGGAGCAGTCATGACAAGATGAGAAAGCTCAGGCCTGTCACTTGTCCCTTCTGCAAACCAGTATATGCTCATCAACCAGTTAACCTACAACTGGTATTTATTTCTGATGACAGCGTTATCTAAGAGATAAGGCTCTAGTATGTGACTCAGGAGACCTGGGTTCTATTTCTGATTCTGGTACCAAGCCACTGTGTGACATGGGCCTTACCACTTCCCTTCCCTGCCTGGTTTTGCCTTAACCCTTTTTGTCCATTGAGAAATACATTCCGGTAGAGTGAGGAGGGATTAAGGTTGTCTGGGAT
Organism: Burhinus bistriatus; assembly: GCA_013397275.1. Lineage (NCBI taxonomy): Eukaryota > Metazoa > Chordata > Aves > Charadriiformes > Burhinidae > Burhinus > Burhinus bistriatus. The sequence continues at coordinate 1,236,292 of VYXH01007725.1, read as the reverse complement.
TGTGGATATCACTATACCACTAATAGTATGTGAAAATAAAGCACAGAAGATGGGTATACAGAAAAAAACATGATACATGATCAAATGCAATAAAAGACAATGCAATGACTGTGGTCTTTATCATTAAACTAACCTAGTGTTACTTTGCTTTTTTTTTTTGGGGG
>VYXH01007725.1:1221572-1236090 GCA_013397275.1 Burhinus bistriatus | reverse complement strand
GGGGGAATTATTTTCTATGAACAGAGAAATTACTGATATTTATTTCACTGAAACTCAGATGCTGCATCATCTTTCCTGTTCCCCTCTTGGCAGGACAAGACAAATGGTCATAACGTTCTTTCTGTAGTAAAATTTCAAGGTATAGCAAAATATGTTTGAGAGCTGTGAACTGATTGACTTCTGAAATACTGTTTTTCTGGCTGACCTTTTTTCTTTTAAAAAAGAAAAAAAAAACCAATTCAGTTGTGCCTAAACATCTCAAATTTGAAGATCAGCATTAGACTGTCATAATCTTTATTTAGTACAGTGTTGTGTTGAGTTATTTGTTTAAAGCTGACGCTTCCTGACAGTATTAGGTTACATCTTAGGGAGATACTGTGAATGTGTTTGAAGCGGCATCTTGGATTTACTGCAGCTGCTGTAAATATCAGCTAAGCAACCTTCATAAATTATGCTAAAAGCATTTCTCAGTTTTATAAGAATTATTCTGGTATGTAAATGAATTTCTGCCATCAGATACTTGTAAACTATTATAAAGCTAGTGAATGTATGGCACTTAAAATTTTACGTTTAAGGGTCATTCCAGTTTACAGTAGTATGAACACACATATGTTGTATTCTGTACAACACATGCAACATTGACCTTGTCATTAGTGTAGCTGTTATAGTTCTCCTATAGCCTGGCACAATTTGCAAATGTATAAGAAATGGGGAAGGTTTATAGCTCAGATATTGTACAGTTGGAGAAAGAGGTTACCCAAATATACATTATAAATATGCTTTACCCTGAGCACTGTGCACACAGACCTCACAAGGCAGCAACAAGCTCAATATTACAACAAGCAAACATGGATGCTTTTGAACCCAAGAAAACTGCTGTCCTCACTGATGAAGCCATGAGATAGAACCCTTCACTGCAGAGAAATTACTCGTAGTCTTCCCTTTGACTTTGAGGTAGTCCAGCCTGTTATGCAAGTAGATTTTACAGGCTGTAAGACCAAATGGAGCTAGGCAACTTATTTAGATTAAGCAGGAGTTGCTAGCCAGAGTCCAGGCTCAAGCCCAGTGATCAGTCATTCCCTGTGGACAGTCCTTAGCTCCATCACTGTGGGGTTTGAATGAGCAGCTCCGTTTCTGTGTGCCATCTCTTTAAAATTCATAGCATTCAGCTGCAGTCCTTTACAGCTAGAAGCACATGTACACACACTCAAACTGTGCACTTCGTTGCTCCCTTGCACTGATTTTACTTTTGATCTTTCCCTTTCAATGACTCATTTCTGATGAAGGGAAATGACAGGAAAGAAAGAGCCTTGGGTCAGCTTTTGTGTCTGAAGGCATAACTGATCAGCTGGCAACGTAAGTCCTCAAAATAAAATCCCACATACTCTATCCCAGAGGAATAAGCTAGTTTTATATGGCTGCCCTAAGGCTTGCAGTGGCAGGACCTCTTCTGCACAGGTCTGAGAAAGATTCCTGGTGGGAAAAATTGTCCAGTTCTGCATGTCACATAAGACACTAAGCAAATACGGGCACAAGGTAACTGAACTGAATACATTTTGGGCCACCTGGGCATCTGCAAGGAAACCATTTACAAAGCCAAAGACACCTGGTAGTGGCAGACATTGTAGGAATTCTGTGATAGTTGAAGTCTTGGTGTAATGAATCCTGCCTGGCCCTCAATTATTAGAAAGAGCAGAGTGAAAAAGAGTAAGAGACTGGAGAATTAACAGATTCTCCAGTGACACAGTAACGACGGTGACTGTTGGATGGATGGCCAGGAAAAGTAAATATACTATAAATCATTTGGCTCCAGGAGTTCAGCTCTAGGCATGCTTCTCAGCTTAGGCACTCATAACACTATTTATTTTTCACCCATAGCAAAGCTCTAGAGGAGCTGGATGTAGTGAATGCATAAGGAATGCATAATCCCCTCTTCTAAATATTGTGCACCTTTGGGCCATGCCCTATCCTCAATCTTTGTCCCATCCTTTTCCACCGGCAGTCCTGGGACTTCCAAATATAGGTCAGTCTCTCCTGCCCCTCCTCTACCTTAAAAAATAAGGCAAAACCTCAGGACTTCCCTCCTCCCTTGATACAGTAGTGTGACAGAGCCACATGGATCTTTGAGTTACCAGCCCTTCATCCCATCAAACCATATTATTTTATTGTAAGTAGAGCTCTGTGGAGATTCTGAACTGTCTGTGCCTACCTCTGCCAAAGCGAATCTCCACTAAGGGATAAATGAGATGTATAGATTACCTCTGTGGTGCATTTCATAGCTGCCCTTGCACTGAGGGAGTCCCACTAATCCGAACACAATACAGGGATAAGAATTCAGTAATTAACCGAAGAGACACAAAATTAAAAATTTAGAGTCATTGTAAAGAAACAACTGCCCTTTTAGTACCTAGTCTACAGTAGCATCTAGCTCCTCCAGCGAAGGCTGAACACATGGTGTGCAAACATGTCTGTACATATAAGATCTTGCAGTGTAAAACATCAGGTGGCATGGAAAAAAATAGGAGGAAAGTATGACAGTCAATTATATCTGTAAAGGGCCTGATCCCAAGCCCATTACTGAATCTTTCTATTAACTTCAACACTAGCTTTGGACTAAGGCCAAGTATATTTGCAGTGGCAGTGAATCTATTATTATATCTTTCTGTCTGCGAAAGCAAACTGTAGGAAAGGGAGATTTCTTACAGTGCAGAATGTACTGAGCTATCACCTGCTTTTGGCAAAAAAACTGTAATGTAGTTTTCCTATAATAAAAACAATAATAATTCTTCAGTCATGGCTTTATGATTAAACAACATTGAGGCAATGCTTTTTTTCTTCTTATTTTAATTTGCATAATTCCCAGGCTGCAATGCAGAAAAACCTTTCGAGATATTAACTAGATTATAAAAATGTCATGTCAGATTTGAAAACTGTCACTAACATGAGAGTTTTAATTATGAATAAATTAAAAAAAAAAAAAGAGAAACTGCTTTTCCTGTGGCAATAAGATTTTGCATTATGCACAAAAACCAAAGCTTAGAAATGTTCAAAGGCTGAAAAGTAAAAGTGAGATAAGAGAATGGATTATTCTGGAAAACAAGCGAAAGTAAAACCAATAAAACATTACTATTCAAATGATATCTTTACAGGAGTCATTACAATAGAATTAATGTTGTTGGAACACAGAGAGAAGTGAAGTTATAAATCATTCAAGCCAGTACACCAGAGATTTATTTCAAGAAAAGAATCCTAGCACTTGTAGCAACAGATTAGTAACCAGAGATCCAGCCAAGGGTGTGCAGGACCTTACAGCATAAAGCACACGTGCACAACTCAGCAGTGAAGAACATCTTTATATTCGGTAGCAATAGATTACCTGAGTGCTACGAAGGATACTCTGATTTCACTGAGGCTACTCACATACTTCAGTTCATCCCTAGGCTCTAATGTGTGTACCTGGCTCTGTCCCTGAATGCTGTCTTCCTTTAGAGTTAACAGGCATCACTACTTTTCCCAAACATTTACCTACTGAGTGGGACCATGGGCTGCCTTCAGCCTGCTTTCCCTCAAGAACATGCCCAGAACCACAATCTACACAACATGGGCAAGAAAAGTTACACCTACTCCTAATTGCATTGTGGCTTGATTCATCCAAAAGTAAAATGCACTAGAACACTTGGCAGCCTTGTGGAGACACAAACTATGTCAGAAAAATATATTACATGGTGGTGGAGCCCATAAACCCTTTAGCAGAGGTAACCACACATCAACTGAGATCTGGAAACAGTTTAGCTCCATTTACGTGAGCTTGGCCAGCCCAGTGCCAGTACTGCACAGGCATGACAACCTCACATGCCTGACAACCACCATGTTGCCCTTCAGCACATGGTCTTCCTGGCTTGGATTAGCACCAGCCTAGAGAGGACTGCATCATATCCTACTGCACAATGCAGACATACTGCAAGGGACAACCACAAGTACTTGCCTGCCAGTGAATACGTTCCAGCTGCTTACCCACAGCGACGTTTTTGCTGATGCATCTTCACTGCCACTGCTTTCTCTTGATGCCAAATTAAGTGTCTCCTGTGCTGCTGCTGCTACCATTTCCACTACAGTGTGGCCAAAACGCTGGTGAACATGCAAGGCTCTTCGGAAGACTGCTTAACTCTGAGTAACACCATCGTTCAGCTGCCCTGATAACCAGGGTGGAACACTTCTGCATCTAAATTAGATAAAGTCTGCATTCTTTGTGGAGGCAGAAAAGATTTGCAATTGTTGAGATATTGTAAAGATGATTAATTTAAAGCCCCAAAATAAATAAAATCATTACCGCCATCTATTCTCCTGACAAAGATTTTTCAACATAGGAGACTAACGCATTAGCAACCCCACATTTAGGTAGGAGCTGGAGTATCTGCTAAAGCGGTATTTCATGTTTAAACAGACTTAAATTTACCAGATCTAATGGATAACAATATTTCAAAAAGAGACTTAATCTATTTCATTACATTTTATATTACTTTGTTTAATAAATCATCTTCCACTAGAAGCCCAGTCTAAGATGAATTTAACAGACTTTATAAATGATGGGTCAATATCAACTTTGTCATAAATTCCTTTTTACTTTGGATACAGGCCCGGTGGGTACTTTTGTATTGCTTTCTTGCAAATGAGCCATAATTCATAATTAACTTTGACTTAAAAATGTGACAATGCCTTTTCTTTTGTCAAGTGTGGGATTTTTCCCTTTAATTTTTCAGCAAAGAAAAAGTAATACTACTTTAATTATGGGTTTAGATAATGCTAATTTCAATTCACTTTTCTGTGTTGCATGGGATGGTTTGAAATCCATCTAGCAGCAAGAACAGAATTAAAAGTACGCATTGGCAAAAACAATGCATGGAGGAACAAGTTTAATGGTTGCCAGTGGTTCAGGGAGCTGCAGGGGGAATTCGTGTTCCTTAATGCAGACAAAAATATTTGTTTCAGTTCTCTTATTACTCACATATTGGCTTTTGCAGATATTTACAGCAAATTTCAATATTTCTGTGTTAGCAAGGAGATGAGCTCGAGGCGGAGGTTTGTTGTACAGATAAGACCATTGACTGGAAACATTCCATCTCTGTGTGGGACCTGAGGGTGCCACTTTCCAAGAAAGCCAAAAAAACAGATGGCCCCTGAAACTAGTCTGATCATTGCAAGACATGATCTTTTGGAACAATCATGACATTTCAGTGTGAGCGTGGAGGATGTCTCAAGGTTACAGTTTGGATGGGAACAACTGCAAACTTGGCTGTAAACGGGTGGTGGGTACAATGTGGAAAGCAAGACAGCTAAACAGATTGAATACAGGCTTCAACTATGTGTTGTACAGGAGTGTGGAATGGGAAAGGAAACAGAATGTAAAAGCAACATATGGGGACCTATTTTAGCCTCAGAAACGTGACAACATCTGCTGACTTTTGTATGGCTTTCTTTTCTCAAATTAATAATTTACAACATCCAGTCTAGAAGATAGGACAGTGGATCCTGCTGCTTATGAACAACTCCCTCTGATATGAATGTCACCCGTGAGAGCTGTACTATTGAATTTCAGTCTCACTTGGTGCCATTCTGACATGCAAGATTGGAATCCTACCTTCAGCTGAAACCAACCTCTGTCAGCCCATCCACAGCTATACATTAACAAAATAACCTACAAGCTACATAGTTCTGGCTGGTGCAGAGAATTCTGAAACAGTCTTTCTGATAAATTCTTTTAATTGTGCTAGATGCAGGAGAATACAGTCTATAGAAATTTACTACATATCTCTCCACTGCCTCAGGGAAGATTAAATGACGGGAGCAAGCAGCAATCCTATGTAAAGAAACCATTTATCATAGGACAAAGTCCCAGAAGTCAACTGAAGTCTAAATTTCCACTTCTAGGCTTATCACACAACTTGAACAAAGGCTGCATTCTTTGCTAATCAAGAATATTCAGTAACTTCAGAGAAAAATAATTACCACATCTGAGAACCTATACAACGGAGAGCAGAATCTGATCTAGGAAGCAAGTCAAGTAAAAGAGCATGATGGAGATGTTACTCCATGGCAGACCTCACAGTCAAACTGCTGTTGTTTTCAGTAAGTTCAAAACTGAAATGAAAACAATGAAAAGAAATCAAAGAAAAGCAGAAATACAGTGGGTGCCAAAACGCCAAACTGGAAGCTGTAATCACCCTGCTGCATATTGCTGCATTGTTCTGTTTTGCAGTCATTTTCTCATGTATCAGGTTGGGAATAAAGTGAGAGTGATCTCATTTCCACTCAGAAGGCAGGGTACTTGCTGAGAAATCTCAAGTATGGCAGTTCAGAACATCTGTGCTTCTGGTTCCTCTTAGCTTCAGTGATCAGCATTCCTTCTAGCTTCTTCTACTCTACCGTTCAGCACCTACAAAGGTCGTTTTGAACCAACTGACCTGCGACTTGATTTCTCATTGTCTTGGGCATGGAAGAAATCTTTAATGGTGAAGGGTTTTATAAGCTCTTTGATCATCTTATGAGGTGGCAGCCAATAGCACCTATCAGCACAGAGATAAGATAATCCATATTACATTTTCTGACTTCTTTCTTGTCTCTTTTGTGTGAAAAGCAAAATTGTATCTGATTTCCTCGCTGCAGGTACTCCACCTGAAATGACAGTATGGTCAGGGTTCCTTGCCTTGTTATCCTATTTGGCCACACTTATCAGATCACAGCCTGGAAAAGATTCTCTGTAGAGGTCTTTTGGAGGGGGTGATGGATGAATTGCAGAGGAAAGAAGCAGGTAGCTTTAGAGGGGATGGAACTGTTGTGTGCTCTCTTGGCTTGGGCACTAATGTGTTTCGAGTCTTTTTGACAGTTTTCCCCTACCTGATCACTAATGCTGTTTGGAAGGAGCTCTCTTTTCTTTCCCATTAATCATCTCTGGCACACCACTGGCATTTTTCTTTTTTTCTGTGTTCAAGGTCAGCCTTATCCCGTGACAGAAAAGCATGCACTGTGTCTTTCAATCGTAGATCTGAAAATGTATGGAAGATGTACGGCTTTGATTTCTTAGTCTGTTTTATGCAAGAAATGTTCTGCTATTGCAGCTTAACATCCTGCCTGATAAATGCATCACAAGCACATCATCAGTCACTTCCTAGATTTTTTTTCCCAAATCTTTTTCTTTTCCAGTAGGTAAATGAGGGATGTTTTGGCTGAGGTCAAAGTTGACACTGTCAGTTAGCTCCCAGGCCCTCTGTGAGAGCACGGAGTGCTTGCTGGGACCTTGATGAATTCTGCAAGGACTTTCAGATGCTGATTGTTTTTTCCTGTTTGAACTGGATATGGAAACACCTGGCAGTAATCATACATGCTCCTTTTCTCAAGGCTTGTCTTATCTAGTGGTTAGAGCAGCTTTTAATCCCCGGTGAAAATTACCTCAAAAATGCAGGACTTTAAAACTGTACTCTTGCTCAGTTGCAAGTTAGGAAAATGTCTTACCTTGGCCAAGTATCATTCCAGTCTTTGATGCTACATATTTCTGTTGTATTCAGACATCATGAAAAACAGTCTCTTTCTAAGCAAACAAATAAAGACAGAACCAGCTCTAAGAACAGCCTAACGGGTGCCTACTTAACTTAGTAGGAAGTCAAGGATGGAGAAAGAAAGGGAAATACATCCAAAAAGGTGCAACATTGCTTGTTTGGAAGTCATGTTTGTTTCCTGTTAGAGTTGGTGACACAGATGAATTTAATTCTTGTAGTAATTTCCTGGGAAGTTTGGAAGTAAGCAGGGACGGGGCAAAGAGTCAGCCTTCATTCCCTAAAGACTAAGCAAACATCAGGACTGAATAAATTAGCAAAAAAATTTGGCTGTGCTGTTTTGTTTAAAGTCCTATAATTGAGTTAAAATTCACTGTTAGGCTAAGAATGATAGCCAGGTCTAGGTCCATTAGGAGTTGCACTTAAGTTCCAGTTTAACTGGCCAAGTTTTTTTCAGGCTCCTGCTGCCCACATGTAGCTGGCCCCTTACAGCAAAATTTCTCATGGAGAGTTGCCTATACAGATGGGCAAGCCATTTCAGGCGTTGATCTTCACAATCCTCCAAGCTAGCCGAGGGTATTTTCAGAAACAGATATTTCCAAATTCTCCAGGGAGACTCAGGGAATGTGCTTCTCATTCCAGAGGCCTTTGAAGAGAGCTTCAAAACTGAATTACTAAACTCTTTTCAATTTCAGAAAAATGTTTAGTTCAGATTCTTGGCCAAAACCTCTGAGGTCTTGTTTTGTATACCTATCACATTTCAGACTAACTTTGAATGTCATATTTAAACAGGAGCTTCATGTAGATTGGGGCCTGCTGCCATTCTCCATGCAGAATTCACAATGATTTGAGAGGCAGGCCCAGTAGAAAGCTACCAGACAGAGTGTCTGTAGTTTTAGTAAGTGACAGAAAAGCTTTTTTTTTTGCTTTTTGGAAAAGTCAGACAAAATTCTACAGATAAAAAGTGAAAATGTTCTGCATGATAACATAAATAATTGATTTTGCCAACTTTTGAGCAGTTGTAATGGTGAGAAACATTTTATCAACAAGCAGTATAAGCTTCTTTTGAGAACTTTGCCATTTAATAACTTCTAAGACAGAAAAGTAGAGGGAAGGTAGGGAAGAGATGTGATAGGCCGACACAAGTGCTGACCTTATGCTAAGGTAATTCTAATGCAGTGAAGCTTTAAAGCCTTTATCTTTCATTAATATAAATCAAAATCTACTGAATGAATTCAACTGTGCTTCTGGATTTGATTATTCTTCAGCTGAATAAGCAGAGAACAAGTGATTAAATTCATCACCGATTTTTAGGTACACAGCTTTCCTTATCCATTGTCCTTCACCAACCAAACTTACTTAGCTCATGGTATCAGGGAAATCAAAAGGAATTAAAAAAAAAAAAAAGAATGAAAAAAGATATGAAGAAAGGCTGGCAAGTTGCTGGAGGGAGCTAGCAGTTGCAGCTATGCTATTGCGCACTTGGGTTTTTTGTGTCCCTTTTCTATTTCTAGCTAACTCCTGCCTTCCTGGATTCTACTGTCTTTAATGGAAGCAATAATGAGCCTGGAGATATTTGTACCCTAACAGTCTTTGTTCACACGTGTCTCTGATATCTTGAGAGAACGATCCTGGAAGGGAAAATCTGTTGTGTTTCTAAAGTACAGGAATGGGTACTTTAGGCAAGTTACTACCCTCAGATGCCATCTGTAAAATTGGGATATTAATAATAATTCCTTTTCTCCTGTCCTTGTGTGTTTAGATAGAAAACTCATGAGAATACAATTGTCTGTTATTTTCCTCCTGCACGGTGAGACTCTATCTTGGTTAGGGCCAAGCACACGATGACTGTATAAAGAAATATCTATCTCATCGTGGTTATGTCAGTGGTGACTATTAGCCTTGGGAAGGGACTTGTACTGCTTTCAACTTAAGTCTGGTCAAACTCAACTAATGAATTCTACCAGTGACTTTAATGGGATAGAAATTACTTTAATGGGAGGCAAATTAGGACAGCTTGAAACACATTTAGAAATCCCACCAGTAAAGGGGTACCACATAAGCCTTCTTCTGAGGTATCAAACTGGTCTCTACTGGTTTGTGTTTTACACATGCAAACACTGTGCCCAGAGGTCAGTTTCACTGTGTTCTAGCATTGCAAACCTATTATGGATACGGCATGATTATAGGCAGTAGCATGTGAAAATACAGCCTATGGTATTAGCTGAATAGGTGGAGCTGATGGGATCAGATCTGAGTAACACCTGTAAGATTTGGCTCCAGTGTTTGTATTGTTATTAATTTGCTGTCGTGTACGGTAAGCAATTTTTCATCTTCAGAGTTTTTTGATGTCTTGCCATGTCAGCAGAGACAGGATTGATTCAGGAAAGGACATTTCAGTTATTTTCTCTCTGACTGCACAGCTTAGGAATCTGGCATTTCTGACATGAGTGAAGGATAAGAAAAGATGAGAAAGTCTACACTTTTGTTCACAATATGCTACAAACAGCAAATGACAGATAAATTGACATATATTAAATTCCACAGTTAATCATATTTCTGGCCCTGTGGTCAGTTGTGAAGTGAAGAAACAATTGAGGACAAGGGTGAGACGTGTCAAATGAACTGGCATATTTTACATGCCAGGATAGGTCCCACACATTTACCTTTGTGATAGAGGGTATGTAGAAGGGAAGAGCAGATGAAAGTATTGTACAATTTCCCAGTGGGCAGACTGGATTCTTCATGCTGTAACTTTTGCTTCCTGGATTCATAGGTGTGAGATTAGCCTGGAGGTCTCATTGTAGTATTAGTTTTGGCCTGAACTTTAGACTGCATGAAAGAAAGTGAGGTTTAATTACTGGGAGAAATGAACACATTGCATTTACCTTGTTGTGTTGTTGACCTTGTGAGCAACCTAGGGTAGGTCATTTACCTGTCTTGTTCCTTGTTTATGATCTCCTTTCTTTTTGCAACACAAATAATTAATAGCTGCACTATACCTCCACTGTAAAGTATGGAATAATCCTGCATAGCTCTGTTTTTGCTCAAGGAACTTAATGTTGGAGTATTAAGGAGTTGGGAGATGAATGGTTTCCTCAGGAAAATAATTAAGTATTATGGTATGTATGGTTCAACCCAATGTCACCATAATTATTTAGGCATTGGCATTAAGTTCACCAGAATTATTTTTTTTCCTTTAGTATTAAGAATGGAAAGCATTTTGACTAATAGCTTAATGCAGATGCATCTGTTATCATGGTACTGGGTATCAAAGTGAACAATAATGCAATGTTACATCTCTCAAATATTAATGGGCACCTTGATTTTCTGAGTTTCTATCTTCAGTGAGTGCCTTAATCATTGTGGGGTGATATAATGTGTTCAAAGACTGGTTTCAAATCTAGAATGACAACAGCGTTTTCAACCAAGGAAATAATACCCTGGTACTCTAAGCACAGTACTTCATATTTAGACTGAGGGTGTAGAGGTATAAGAATAGCAAAACAGGACACAGAATATATGCCCATCTGAAGGCAGACCATGTGAGAGGCACTCTTTCCCAAATGTTAAGGCACATGATAAGAAACTCTGTATCTTGAAGGAAGACTGTAATGTTGGGATAAGGCTGTATTCCAGGGCTGTCTTGGCAAAATTTATCTGATCCTAACCTGGGTAATTCTTTTCAGGGTGGAATGTGGATGGCACAGTACCTACACAGGCCGACACAGGGGCAAGTGTTTTCAGAAGAGATTAAGGAAAGGCCAGTGCCATAGACTTCTCTGAAACCTCTAGCCTGAGTAGCATGCATTCATAATCCTTGTTAACAGATCACTGTCTGTGATCTGAAAAGAACGGACTGATGTTTCAGAGAGGATTTCTTATCAGTGTTATCATCAACTGACATTTGGGGAAACAGGATCCATTTGCTAAGCAGGTCATATATTTAAGAGATGGTTTCTTCTGTAGTCATGAAACATCTGCCTAAGCACATATGTCCCTCAGCCAGAGGCTAGAGAAGGGTTTACAATTCCAGTTGTGACCATAAATATAGCTCTAAATAGCATCTGGACCATGAAACCAAATTTAAAAAACTGAATTGCAGGCATTTAGGGGGAAGGCAGCTTGACTAATGCTCACCGATTTCAGATGAAACTCATGAGGAAAAACAAGATAAGAGGGAGATTATGGACTAATTCTGAATTTTAAAATAATTTTTAAGAGCATAGAATCTGGCAAATGAATTCTGTCAGTCACTGAAATCAAAGCAGAATTAAAATTTGCTTACAAAATGCAACTTCCTGTATCTAGCTTCATCCTCTTCCCACATCAATGTAACCTTCTGTCCTCAAGCTACAGTCTTCCAAGGGGAGCATACAGCAATGAAAGAAAACTTAAGAAAAAGGCTTATCGCTTTTTCCCAAAATCACAAACCCTGGTTTTCAGAAAAAGAAGTCAAAAGTCATAGCTTTAGGACAAAGGTAGACTAGATCAAATGAAGCCAATTTGATATGTGATTAAAAAATATTAAAAAAACAAAAAAGAGAAGTCATAATGTGAAGATTCGACTTCTTTCCCAGAAGAATGGTAAGTGGATTTAACAGAAAATATTTTTCTTTTTGATCTTTGTATGTGGATAAAAGTATTAGAGAAAAGCAGCAGCACCCATATATCATGGTGATGGCATCATCTGGGTAGACAAATACAAGAAAACTCCCTGTATGTGAAAGTTTGTCCCCAGTAAAATCAGAGAAAAATTCAAATTAACTGCAAAGGAAGGGAGGGGAAAGATTTCACCTCAAATAATTTTTTAAGGACAAAAAATCTGAATACTGGCATTAAAAGAAACGTATCCTACTACCTACCCACAGCTTAATCATCTTCTTACACAAAAACGGACTTTTTTTTAAAATCTAACTGGAGATGTAAGATATCCTTAAGGAACTTGCTAATGCTGAGATGCTTACATTTAAGCATGAGTAATTTCACTAAAATTGTTGGTACTAATCATCTGCTTTAGATTTAACATGTGCTTTAGTTCTGTGCACACTGGTGTCATAAATTGAAGTGCCACAAGGCACAAACACAGCAATTGCTCCCTAAGTTTAAGGAGGACCACCCCCTATGAGCCCATTATTACTTTACTGTTGATGAACACTAAGTTCAATAGAAAATCTGTTACTAGACACAGTCAACTAGATAATCCTCTAGCATCTTTCATTGCAGAACTTTCTACAGCCTTAAAATACTGTGTCAAAAAGCTTTGTTTAAATTAGGTGAGAGGCAATGAAATCTCAAAGATTTTACATGAGGTTAAAAAACTTAGAACTCATTGCTCTGAAAGACCATGAATGAGATTGCCTTTGAGCAGCTCTTCCTAAACTGTGGATTATATCCTCTTCCAGCTACAAGTCCCTGTGTTGAATGTGAAGTAAATAAAATGTTTATTAACATACCAATGTGCCACTCTGGTATTTTCTCTGAACATTTGGGAAACCTGTAGAGGACTTTCTAAAATCTCATTATATTAAAGGAAAAGTGATTTTAGTTGCAAGATGTGAATTATATGGATGAGTGAGCATCAGTAAACAAGCTTATTTTAAACTGATACCTTGGAAAACCTATTTCTAAAAGCAATTAGTGATGAATTACTTTTAGCTCTTGGGAAGGTCATTAAACTCTGTTCCCTACATTAGTAATTGCAAAGAAAATTTACAGCTCAAAGATGGGCATGGAAATCTATGAAGTTTTTTCCACCCAAGGAAACAAACTGGGCAATGCAAATTGTCAGCCTGGGTTCAGGAAACAAACAACATTCCTGCATTCTGTGCATACAGCAAGGAAGTTCAAAGGGGCCAAAAGGTAAATAAAACAGCAAAGCCTTTCAAATCCTCCAACAGCTCTCAAGCATCACGTTCATCTTAAAAATATTTCAGGATTCCAAATTGACCGAAAATTGAGGTCAATATTTTTTGTGCCACTCTAGCAGTTCAAAGACTTATCCATTCGCACTCTTTGTACATGCTGCTCTATCAAACTCTTTCGTCACTACCTTGCCACTCTTAAAACAGAGAGGAGAAAAAATGGGGAGCCCAAGAAATAAGTATAACAGATCTACTGTCAAAACTGTATTTGAGGCAATCAATCTGTAAAACGACCTAGGAGGGGTTCCTAGGAAACCTCAGCAGGTTGTATCTGCTGGGTTTGGATACTAATATACAATTTACAGAATTCAAAACTGAAGCAAAGACCTAGTTGGAAATTATTTTTTTCTAAATCATGTTCAAATTGGGCTGTACATTGTGATTGTCTAAGCTATGCTTGCTGGGCACAAGATCTGTCAGATGCAGAAGCAACAACTTCACTAAGGTGGGCTGTGAATTAACCATATGGAGTAAAATATTAAAATACTATCCCAAGTAAAGAGGACAGTTGTGGTTAAAACAGGGGTCCAGAACACAGCTTTTGTGTTCCCCCAGACTCCATCTGTGATTTCACTGTCAATGTGAAGAGGTACAGGAACTTCATTTCCTCATGGATCATACCAAGGTAATGATAACTTTTAGCACCCTCTGTCTGTTTAGATTGACACTGTAAATCATGTCCCCAATGAAACTAGCTCATGATTTAATCTTCCATAAGGTACTACCAAAATACAAATAATGCAGGCTGCCATGGGAGAGCTATCTCACCTTGGAGATGTAGAGAAAGGTGGAAGATTTTTACCTGAAGAACCTAGTACTTTGGTGTCTTTGTACCACTACAGATTGCAGAATAAAGACTTACAGAAAATGTTTTTTTCTGAAATACAGAAAAAAGTACAAACAAAACCAGAGGCTCTGCCCAGCCAAGGTTTTCATGAGTGTCTCCTGCATGTCAGTTTCTGACGGAGAAGAGAAAAATTGAGATATTTTTCCTAAAAAAAAAAAAAAGAAACAATGAAGATTTCTCCTGATAATCATGATCAT
>VYXH01007725.1:1054243-1221525 GCA_013397275.1 Burhinus bistriatus | reverse complement strand
AAAAAAAAAAAAAAGGATTAATAAACTTGTGATCACTACAAACCATCTTCTATTTTTTCTGCTTGGTGATGGGCAAATCACAGTCCATATAAAATGCAGAAGACTTCACATCTCATTTCAATAGGGTTTGTTTCCAGTAACAACTGAGTTCAGTTTACAAGAAATCAGTTATTTGAAATAATAGGCAAAGAGAAGAGGCAAAAATGGAAGATTAGATAGTTAGTTACACGGCCAGATATCTATCTAAATTCATGTTTCCTTCTAGTGAAATATAATGTCAAAGGATTTTCTCATCTGACCATACATCAGAGCAGTGTGTGTAAAAAAGTTCTCATTACTTTAAATGTTTGACTTAAATTGTCAAAGAGAGAGAAGTGAAATTTTTTCAAAGCTCTTCAGTGTATGTAAACAACTTGGTGTCTAATTCTGTTTGTACCTTTGACACTTGCTCTTAAAAGAGCCAAATTGGACAGTTTTTCCTTAGGTAAAACACCTATATAAATCAGTGCCTGGGAAGCACAGGGACAGGAGAAGGAATGAAATTGAGATCCTTTGGGCTACAGAATATATGAATTCCTTTTAATGAGATTTTGATTACAAGCAGTAGTGCCTTGGAGCAAAAACTACAGCAATAATTTCTAATGTATTATTTTGGAGGAGAAATTTAAACATTATAATGTTAATCCAATGAATGTCCGTTTAGGCTAGCTAATGATGAAACACTGTATATTACATAGTGCTAACCAACTAAGATGAGAAAAGATGTCTTTTATGGTATTATGTAAAAAGATCAGTTTCATCAAGAATGCAGTTACTCACTTGGAAACCTTCCCATTTACTGAGTCTCAGGAATCATGGGGGATCAAAACCAGATATAATGAGATCATTTCCCCCAAGTAAAAATGCAGTATGTGATTAGCCATTATTGACTATTATACAAAATGAAAAGGAGTTAAATCCATGTCCTCTCACATGGTGAAGTCTGGCTATAGAAAGAGGTCTATAAATATAATTTTTTTGATTGAAGGATCCAAGTTCTTTAATCATGGAGACATATTGTAAAGGGGAAATGGTGGTATTATACATTACTGATAGCTTTTCCTGAGAGGAATGCAAAACTTCCAAAACAAACCACAAAATGGGTGAATTTACAGTGCTTCAGTATTAGTTCAGAATTCACAAGAAGTTTATCAAACCATTTGCATAAGTTGGAGTATAAAATAATCTGAGCTGCCTTTCATAGGCTTCTATGTTGCATTTTCCGTTTGGCTCCAGTCAAAAGTTGGTGATTCGGAATGTTCTGGTCTGAATGTGTTTACGTGAACAGAATCAAGATCAACACCACCGTCCTGGGCTGTAAAGTTGTGCGATGAAAAATCTTGCAGAGACTGAAGGAGTGCTCACCTTTATGTACAGAGTTCTTTGTGGTTTTTGCCTGACATGAAGGTCCAAACTCAAATCCTCTTTTAAGAGGTCCTGATACAAATCTCAAAACTGTAGTTAAACATCCAACGCTAGCAGCATCCTCAAATATGGAAAGCCTCAGCACTCCTGAAATCTAATTCCTTTATTTTGCTCATTTGCCTGTTTCACATTTGCAGTGTGCCCAGGTGGCCAAGAAGGCCAATAGCATCCTGGCTTGTATCAGGAATAGTGTGGCCAGCAGGACTCGGGAAATGATCGTCCCCCTGTACTCAGCACTGGTGAGGCCCCACCTCAAATATTGTGTTCAGTTTTGGGCCCCTCACTACAAGAAAGACATTGAGGTGCTGGAGCATGTCCAGAGAAGGGCAACGAAGCTGGTGAGGGATCTGGAGCGCAAGTCTTCTGAGGAACAGCTGAGGGAACTGGGGTTGTTTAGCCTGGAGAAAAGGAGGCTGAGGGGAGACCTTATTGCTCTCTACCACTATCTGAAAGGAGGTTGTAGAGACGTGGGGGTCGGTCTCTTCTCATAAGTAACAAGCGACAGGACGAGAAGAAATGGCCTCAAGTTGCACCGGGGAAGTTTAGATTGGATATGAGGAAAAATTTATTGACAGAAAGGGTTATCAAACATTGGAACAGGCTGCCCAGGGAAGTGGTGGAATTGCCATCCCTGGACAGACGGGTAGACGTGGTGCTGAGGGACATGGTTTAGTAGTGGTTTTGGCAGTGTTAGGTTGATGGTTGGACTTGATGATCTTAAAGATCTCTTCCAACCTAGGTGATTCTATGATTCTATGATTCTGTTCTTCATCCTGTTTCCCCTCAGCAACAGGACCAGTAGCAAGTGCTGTTTGTTCCTACACACCCCAGCAGAGTATGAGTTATGAGAGTATTTTCTCATACCTCTGCCATCCAGAAAAGAGGATAAAGGATCCAAGTATCTGGACTGGCTCTTGCAGGGAAGCAGCCACAGTAAGGAAGGCAGGTTAGCTTTTTTTTTTTTTTACAACCCTCTTATGCTGAATTAAGTGAATAGAGGAAAAAACTGCATACTTGCCACAACCAAGTAGAATGAGTTGCTGTCTGTTGTGCCTGCAGAGCTAAGAAATCTGAGGCAAAAAGAGCAGTCCGCAGACAAAAGCTGGAACAAGCCAAAGTGTATCTGGGAATCCTGGGTGGGTGTTTGATAGCCTGATCTTCTCTCCTTTGTGTATCACTTCCCCTGACACAGGAAAAGAATGGCTTCCCCATGGTGGCTAAAGCAATTACTCCACAGGCTAGTGACTTTGAAAAAATATTTTATGCTTTTCTGATTTATTTTAATAGGGTTTAATTGTTGGAAATGCGGGAAGCTAACATGTGCCTGTCAGAATACTCACTGGAATACCAGTGAGCTCTTCATGTTCCTTGGTGGAAACCCAGCAGTGTAGAAACTGTCGATGCTGCAGACCTGCTGTTTGATACTCAGTGCTCTGTTTATTTAGTGGCTCACATAAGCCACTGCAGAGGCTAAGATACAGAGCCTGAGTTTCATACAAGACTCCCTCTGCATTCTACAGCCCAAAATCTAGAGCAAACGTATTCTGACATGGCTGAATGAAAATGAGTATTGCGTCTGTATTAAGATGCACTCAGGGACGTACTAAAAAACGCTCCTGTGCCTCTGCGGGGGAAAAAAAAAAAAAAGGAAGAAAAAAAAAAAAAAAAGCTTTTTATTATATAGACAGTGGATGCAGTGGGAAGAAGACGGACACTGTGCCGAGCAGAAGATGCTGCAGGGTAGCACAGGAGGTGGCTGGCCGCCAGCCAGCGCAGCCTGACTGGGTTGGAGTAACCTTCATGCAGCTCGGCCAGACACACGGTGCCTCCACGCAGGGAAACGCAGCTTCAGCTCTGCAGCAGAGCTGAGGTCTTACACCCCAGGCACTAGCCGGGCTCCTTCAAACACCCGCTGGTCTGGTGTATGAGGAAAACACACAGAAGCTTCAAAACTAGGCTCGCTGATGGAAAGCACAACACGGATGAGCCCTTCTTCTGAAACAGAAATCTTCCACTTTATGGAACTTCTTGGTCACTGGGCTACGGCAAGAGGAAGTTCCCTTTTGTTAAGCAGGTTAAAGAATTACTGGGTGCCGAACATGTCCTGTGACAGAAGGCTCCCCATAACGGCCCCGGAACCGCACCGCGCTGGACCAGCCCCACCTGGGCCTGGCTGAGGGAGGGGCAGGGACCAGCAGGACAGTGGCGCGCACCAATCAGGGAACACCTCAGCCCCCAGCCTGAGTCGGATTGGCTGGGCCTGGCTGAGGCGGGTGAGGGTGGCTGTAAAATGGCGGCTGTGGAGGGTTGGGGCTTGCTGCCTACTGCAGGAGCTGCAGCTCTTCAAGGGTCTTTTGACTTGGCTGGCCAAGCGGTCAGGACTGGGGTGAGGATGACTATGCGTGTGTGTATTTTTCTGGCCTCTGATTAAGGTGTGCAATGGTTTAATGCTCCTTGGCTGCTGGCATCGTAGTTCCCGAGGGCATTGGGCTCACACTGAGCTGCCGTTTGCCATCAGAACTGGAGCTGAGGGCAAGGTTTGTGGCTGATGATGGGGTGCTGGGTTCAGAGTGGGGTCTCTGTGGCCCCACAGGGCTGAATGCCAGTTGTGGTAGGAGAGGACCCAGTAACTGGGTTGCTTACAGTTTGCTGGGTTTGGGTGTTTTGTGCAGCGTATTGAGCTGGGGTTGATGGGGAACCCTACATTGAAATAGCATAAAGAAATGCTGGGGAGAGTGCCCACTGCCCTCAGTTGTCAGGGTCCCTGCTTTCCCCTAAGAGGTAAGTTTTGCTGCAGTTGTAGGTTTGTGAATGTGATGGGTATATTTATTGCTCATCTTCTGGACGTTGCTGTAAATTCCGTAGAAAGCATTTTGCATCACTTTCTTGTGAGGTCTCTTAGCCTATTTGCTGCAAACCTTTTAGCATATGCAGCTGGTTTTAGTTGGAGAACCCTTAAATGCTATGGGTCACACCTGCTAAAAATCAAAGGCAAAGCCAATAACCAGCCAGGTGTAGAGACTGGGAGAGCTGCAGAAATCAGGGGTGTAAATGAACCCAGGTGTTCCATTGCCAGCTGGTTTCCTGTTAATACTGAAGGGCCTGAGTGAGCCTACAGACTGAAAATGTCTGGACAAGAAGTGGGAGGTATTAAATAAGTACGTGGTTCTGGATGTTGGGCTCTAGGGTGTGAAAATGGGGACTGCATCCTGAACTGGACTACCCGCCTTTTTCTCTGTTCCTGGTCTAGGCTTCCATGAGCACCAAAGGTGCACCTGTTGAGAAAATGTACATAGAATGGCACATTTACTGGTGCTGTCAGCTGATGTTTTTATGATATAATTAAATAGCAATTACTTTCCTTCCTTCCTTCCTCCTCTGTCTTCCTACAGAGAGTTGTGAAAAGAGCATGTTGAGATCTATTCTTGGTGAAACTGTGCAATTGCGCTTCTTTTTTTAAATATTTTAGCAGACACTTTCTCTCCATAAATCCAAAACAAGAAACCTGGCAGTATATATTTGCGGCACCCGAAATCTGACGTTAATTTTCCTGGGTCAGTGACAGTGCATTAGTAATGACTGAAATAGATATTTGTTGGATTTTTTTAATATTCTGTATCCTCTTACAAAAATAAGAGCTAATAACTATTCATTGGGTATTAATATATATATTAGACTACTGCTTTTTGATTTTTTTTTTTCTTGCTGTAAAATTAGGTATTTGGGTTAACTTCATGCCCAGTCATGCTTGTTTTCAAAGTTCATGGATATGTTGTGTCATTAGATTACAAAGTTAAGGTAACTTGTGATGGTCAGACTGACTTGTTTGTCTCCCAGTTTCCTCACACAAATGTTTTCATAGATCCATTTGTGTGTGTATGACCTTACACGTATAACTACTTTTACTGTAATTTCTTCCTGTAAATTAATTATATAATTATTAGAAACAAAGGAAACTTGAGATTACTTGTCTTGGCACTATGACAAGTGTGGAGCCTTCTACACTGGACATGGCTGTATCTTTGAAATAAAATACAAAACAAGATGTGTAACATATGAAGAGAAATGTAGCTCAGCTGATATCAAGTCACTGAAAACAAATCCAACTGTGTCACTTTTCCAAGAGTTAAATTCAGACTGTTAGTCCTAACTGTTATTAACTCCCCTGGAGGTAAGACAATTTATGCCAGCTGTTGGTGTGTGGTGTCGAGGTTTACCTTTTTGAGCAAAATTCCCTCATCTTTCATTTACATTTATTCAGTTAAAGAACTGCATACCCTTGTCCAAAAAGAAAAAAAACTTACATAGTTACCCTCAAGGAAACTGTCTTGAAATGTAAAGCTTGACCAAGCTGTGGCTTAGCCATGTTTTTGTTTCTCCTGCATTGAAAAGTAACACCAGTTTAAAGTGGAAGGCAGCTGTCCTTAAAAGTTTACCCAGAATAGGCTCCACAAACGATTCACCCTGAGTAATTTATCAAATATAGTATTTCTTTCCACTGTACCCTGCTTACACTGAAGACTGTGGCACTGTCTTTATTTAGTACCTGATGTCTTCTCTGTCCTTCAAATGAGTTGTAAAATGAAAGAAACAGAAAAGATACCTTTAATGTCCTTTAAAGACTGAACAAAGCCATATTTTTGGAAAGGGTCATCTCTACCTAATTGAAGTGAAGCCACTTTTGTTTTGTGGCTACACAGCTGGAAGATCTCACTGGGAACAAAGGGATGTTCCCAGAGAAGAACTTGAGCTCTTGAAAATCTGGTTATCACTTTATTCATCTCTAGCACACCTTTGCTAGGACTAAAAATTCCCAAATCTTAATGGCTTCTCCAGAGGAAAAGTGGTTTATTTTTCTTTTAGCTCATTCATGAGTGTTAAGACAAAAGTTTATTTTCTAAACTGGATCTCACTGGAATTTTAGGAAGGAAGAAATGCATTTCAGGTTCAGTCTCTGAAGAAAAAATGACTGTACCATGACTCTAATACATGATTCTGTCCTAGACAGTGAGTTTGAGAATAATATATATTTTTTTTTTGCTTGCTTACATTCTTGTTTTATGTCTGAAAGGTTTTTTGTAGTGTTTGTCTTTCACTGTATTCAAATATTTTGTTCTCTGTGGTTTTTAAGCTTAACATTGTTTCTAAGGAAACCTTACAAAGCATTGACTATGATTATAACTGTCATTAAATATTTCTGATTTTTCAACACTGCTGAAATTACTAGCATTGTGTATCAGTAGATTCAAAGTGCTTTAGTACATCAGCTAATTTATTGACAGCATGGGTTAGTGCGAGTGTCGGTAGAATGACAATCAAGCAAAATAGTTCTTATGTTTCTCATTATATTTTTAATCAGGGTTAGCAGAAATAACTATAATGTAGATTGTTCAGTCAGACAAAAGTAGTGTTAATCCGGTGTTAAGATGTATCCATGCTACCTACATTGTTTGATTGTTATTAAAGAACGAGATGGATATATAGCAAATCTTATTACAGCTGTGACAAATACAGCTTGCTCTGTACCAAACTGGCAGATGCTAGTGCAGGAAAAAAATTGTGGGTTGTGCATAGGTGCTGTTTATGGCACTGTCAATAGAGGTGCTGAGTGAAGCAGAAAGGAAATAGAAATTTTTTTACCCTTTTGGCAACTATGAAATTCAGGGTGAAAATGACTAGTTTAGACTTTTCTTTAAACTGCATTCAGAATACTTAAATTTTTTTGTCTAGCTGAGATTTTGTTTTGAGAATTTTGACTACTTGGATGATTTCTTGCTTTTTTACAGTGAAAAAGGAATAAATGAAAATTAGAGCCAAAATAATTTCAAAGAAAAATGTAAAAGTTTCACTAGAAAACTTCTGGAAGAAGCATTTTTGAGTTTTCAAAAATAACTTAAATCTGAAATTGGACAGAACAGGCCGTTCTTCTTGAAATTTCACGTTACTCATGATGTGGAATTAGCATGTTAATTTTCTGGGAAAATCTTATTAAAAATTTTGACTGGCTACGTATGATTCTGTAGGAGTATGAAGAGACAGAGTTTCTTGCCAGAATCATAACACCCATACAGCTTGGCACAATGCCTTCTAGCCATTGGGACCCAGTGTCTGTCAATAGTGCAAATAAAATGAACTGTTTGTTAACTTCAGGACTAAAGCTATGCTATCTACCCCACCCATTTCTGCTTCTTTTTACTGTGATATGTGATAAAGTAACTAAACAACATTGTGCATTGCAAAAGTCAATTATGAAATGCTCAGTGCGTTGTACACTGGGACAGATGGATGTATTTGAGAAGTACCGGCACAGATGTAACTTTACAGTCGGAACCGCAACTGCTCCTGTGTTGTCTACCTGGTCCCATTCCCCTCAGACTTCTGTGCCTCTCTAACCCATCTAGGCTATGTATTTGAAGTACTTCCATATCAGTGCTTCCCCCTCAAACACAACTGTAGTCTGGCACCAAAAAAAGATGTACAGGAGATAAAACTTTTAAAATATATGTTCATAGAAATAGTTTAAGTCACAAGAATAACTCAGTACAGAATGTTCCTGACTGCAGGAAATAGAATCCAACTTGAATATTGTCAGATTTCTGGAATCAGAAAGCAATATTGAATGTTAGAGGTAGTTCAGAGGGAAGAGTGAGCTGTGGGGGCTCATATAAAAGGAAACATTAAAACAGTGAAATACATATAGTTTGGCTGAGCAGTGGCTACGGAGGGACAAAACAGCACACAAATGTTTGAAGGATCTAAGCACCAAAGAGGGAGTGGAATTTTGGACGCTAAAAAGGGATTTTTCTAGGAGTAATGCATGAGGTTTTACGCAGTACTTCAGGAAAACCTAAAAGAACCCTCAGCTCTGGAATACTGCTGTATCGGCCACACCGAGGGAGCTCTGAAGTGTCAGAAGTACCAGACTAGAGGCGGCACTGGAGGAGCTTTTCACTACTGGGCAGGCTTTTGTTTTCTGGCAAGTTGAATTTTCTGAATGTCAGTCATTGCTTAGTTTTGGAAAAATGTGGCTGCCACCTCAGTCAACTTTCCTAAATTGTGGAATCTGTGCCACCATTCCAAAGAAGGCTATTTTGGTGGTAAAGACCTGAAAGACTTAGTTTATCCTGTCATAGCACAGAGGACCACTAAACCCCATGATAGAGGAGGTGCATTGGATATGCAAAAGAACACCTGCAATAAAGGCTTTGCCTTCAAGGTGCAGATGAATGCAATCACCTGCAATCCCTTTTTAGAAAGGAGAACAGAACTGTGCCTTTTGAGCTGCAGAGATCTTTCCAAATTTCAGGGACTTGACTGTAAACTGAGATAAGCATAATTTACACTTTATACAGTTTCTACCGAGGCATTAGTCCCCTTGACAAGGTGCTTCTCTTTATTGAGCCATCCATTAGCCAGGTATAAAACCAGAGGAAGCCCTGAAAGTCCTGCTGTCCATGTTTTTGTTATCAAAACTGTTCCATGTGATTTGTATCTTTACGATGTTTTTGCATGTGTGTGTCATTGTGACACCTCTTACCTTTTCAGAATAGCTCTTTTTGGCAGGTCATTTTCACACACTGTATAAGATGAAAACTTATCTGTATTACTTCAGTGGTTGAATTAGTTTGGCAACTGAAGAACACCATTTTATTGTGAAAACGCAGCTCTGATTTGGTGTCAGGCTTAACTGTTCCTTAAAACCAAAATTACTTGTCCTTGGAGATGCTGAATAATAGCAGGTCTCTCTGAGAATAAACCACCATGTCTGTCTATCTTGATATTGTGTTTCTTTGAAAAGTAGAGGGATACTTTGACATGGCAAATAATACTCACAAAATTAGTAGCAGGAGAGACAGTCTTAGATAAAAATATAAACACTTCTTGCTTTCAGTCAATTTTCCAAGATATTGACAGAACAATAGATAAATTGGAGAGGAAGGTCTTATTAAATATATGCAAACTGTTTGAAGTCTTACACAGAGTCTCATGACATAGAGATTAGTGGGAAATAGGTGGAATGGGGATTTAAGAAAAAAGGCAAATATCCAGTGGTGCAGTGTTCAGTGACACACAGAAGAAATATGACGGTTGTTACATGAATTTTGCACTGTTACCTGTTAAAGGATTGATCCTTTTCAAAGGGAGTCAGTAATGTTTTGCCAATAAATTAAATGGCAGTAGAACTTATTCCCTTTACGATACTGGGCAATGCTTCTACCCCATTGCAGTGCCACAGGCTTGGGGAAGAATGGCTGGAAAGCTGCCCAGCAGAAAAGGGTCGTCGGTTGACAGCCAGCTGACTATGAGCCAGCAGCATGCCCAGGTGGCCAAGAAGGCCAAAAGCTTCCCTGCCTGTATCAGGAATAGTGTGGCCAGCAGGACTCGGGAAATGATCGTCCCCCTGTACTCAGCACTGGTGAGGCCCCACCTCAAATATTGTGTTCAGTTTTGGGCCTCTCACTATAAGAAAGACATTGAGGTGCTGGAGCGTGTCCAGAGAAGGGCAACGAAGCTGGTGAAGGGTCTGGAGCACAAGTCTTCTGAGGAGCAGCTGAGGGAACTGGGGTTGTTTAGCCTGGAGAAAAGGAGGCTGAGGGGAGACCTTACTGCTCTCTACAACTACCTGAAAGGAGGTTGTAGAGAGGTGAGGGTCGGTCTCTTCTCATAAGTAACAAGTGATAGGACGAGAGGAAATGGCCTCAAGTTGTGCTGGGGAAGTTTAGATTGGATATGAGGAAAAATTTCTTGACAGAAAGGGTTATCAAACATTGGAACAGGCTGCCCAGGGAAGTGGTGGAATCGCCATCCCTGGAGGTATTTAAAAGATGGGTAGACGTAGTGCTGAGGGACATGGTTTAGTAGTGGTTTTGGCAGTGTTAGGTTGATGGTTGGACTTTATGATCTTAAAGGTCCTTTCCAACCCAGATATTCCTATGATTCTATAAAACATCAAATAGAATAGCTGATGAAGGCAGAACTTCAGAAAAATGGGACTTTCGCTTGTGTGGAGTGGAGCCCTGAGTGGAGAGTGTCTAGAACAAACTTGGGCTGCCCATCAAGAAGGTTTCGCATTGCAGCATTCAGGTGTTACCTCTTTTACTTCCATGCACCAAAGAAAACGTTGCAAGTGTGGAAGCAATTGGGCAAGGAAACCAACTTAATGAAAAATTCTTTGCCACAATGGATCAGGTAAGATTTCAGGTCCCTTTTATTTGTGTCTATTGCTATACTATCTTTTCTTCCTTAATAGAGGAGCTTTTAAAAGGTCTCTCACCTCCTTAACTTTTACTGGGAAATAATATTTTTGGTTAAGAATTAGCTTTTCAAATCAGAATAAAGAACTTAAGAGGAAGACTTTTGCTTTTTTGAAATATCTCAACTTCCTCATTGAAAAGGTGAGAATATAATGTATTTGATAAAAGCTAGCTTTTTCTCAGTGAAAGTTGAATATTTGGCATCATTTTCTTTTGTGTTTTTAATCCCAAAATTGAAAGCTTCATTGGAAGCTTGAGGGGAGAAAACAAAAGCATTTACAAAGTCTCATCGAAAATGGTACATGTGACTTGGCCAGAAGTCTTATAATATAATTCAGATACCTTGTTCAGGCAGAGAGTTATAAATGCTGAGATCTTCATAGTTTTTTTGAATGCTTATAATATTTTTCCTATAGTTATTTGGTAAGTTTCAATCCAAGGTTTACCCTTTACTTTTGTTAGAATGAAGCTTTCCAGAAATAGGGAGAGATGTCTAAAATGTGTTCCCTTTAAAAAGCTATTTATAATACACATACTAGTGTCTAGAAATATAGTCTTACAAATGCATCTGGAAATAAATATTGTACTGAAAATAGCCAGATTTTGATTTATTCAGGGTGCCTAATAACGAGGCAGATGTATCCACACCCTGTTGTGAAAATATCATGAATTTATTGTCTGTCCTTGCGGAGTAGAGACAAGGGCAACTTGTGCTGTTGTATAAATAGGTGTGGTCCTTGAACTCATTTGCCCTTACTTATCTAGGTCAGGACACAATCCAGAGAGAAATACCTTCCCTGACAGACTTGGTGTCTGTGTTGCTGCAAAACTCCATCAAAAATTCCCACCATGCGTGATCAATAACTGTGGCCATTGAAGCAAAAATAGAACAATTAGTAACCCAAGCGAGCAACTTGGGAAGCTGAAAGGAGCAGGCTAGTGAGGAATGACACAGATAGATGCCAGCAGTAAAGAGTGAGAAAATAAAGTAGAACATCTGTCCAATTTACCTAATTGTGTAATAAAAGTAAAAGAAATCTTACTTCTTGAAGTAGCGCACTGAAAGTTCGTGCACAAAATATTCAAAGCATGGCACAGTTTGAGAAAAGGAAAGGTGATAATACCCTGTGTTGCTGGAAACCTGGCTGGCAGGTTTCTTTTGGTGAAGGTCGTGACTGATGGTTTGCATTAGTGGGCTGAATACTGACACAAAGTCAGAGACTTGGTTTCTCTTTCCAGGTCTACCTCTAACCAGCTGAGTATATTTTTCCCAATATGTGGTGGTCTTTCACTTTTTACCTTTGGTCTGTCTTGTGTAAATCTCAAGATCTTTAGGGGAGGGGTTGATTCAGGTGGCTGTGACTTCAGTCTTGGCTGGAGCTGGCAAGCGTTATTGTAATACAAACAATATCTCATAAGTAAGAAATCCAAAATAATGATATGGTAAAAATTACCCTGAGAAATCTGTACCCAAATATCAAGACAATATTGGATAAGTAAGAATAAACATTTTTCAAAGCACATGATAGATATGTAGGAGGGAAAGAGGTCTTACTGAAGTAGCAAGGAAATGTCCTGTTTGAAATTCTTTAACTTCATACTCGGCAGAAGCTTAGACAGCTGTGTCATGAGATGATGTAAAAAAGTAATAGATATGGCCAACCAAAACCTGAAAAGTGAATTAGAGGATAAAATTTCCAACACAAACTTTTTTTGTAGATGTCTCTTACCTGGAAACCCTAAAGGGGAAAAGTATTTTGATTCGGATGAGAAGCAAGTTTTGAAATACTAATGTTTTCTGCAAGCTAAAATTCTGGAGTTTGACTCAAGTCAGTAGTGATCCAACACAGCATGGGTAAGTACTGCATATTCTGAGGCCAGAATGTGTTGCATTCTTTACCATGCCAACTATTAGCGAAATACGAAGAAACAAAAGTTTCAGAGTTATACAAAAAATTGGGGTTTGGATTCCTATTAATGATATAATCAATTTTATATCCAAAGCATTGGACAGTGCCCCCTTGGAGAACAATGAAGAGAGTGAAAATCCCATAGACAATGAACATTGAAAGCTGTATAATAGTCTTATCACTTTCTGTAGCAGCCTTGGTTGAGAGAGCTGTAATTAATTATAAGAAAATGACAAATGGTCAAGGCTATGCTGAAGGCAGTGGCCCTGGTACTTGACATTGTAATGCAACTGGGGAAAAGCTTGTCAAATCAAGGTTGTGTTAATTTATTAGGCAGCTATTCGTGCCAAGTTGAATAAAAGGAAGAAAAAATAAAAGGTGGAATGCTACTGCAAATATTAAATATTTGGGGGGTTTTCATCATCTGTGTACTTTAAAGAATAGAGTCATTTTATTCACCTGACCTGCTCCAGATGCTTGTTTACATGTAAATCACACATCACACAGTAGGCTACCACTGAAAATCCGTGCATCATTATTAGTGGGTTATATCCTGTAGTGTCAGTGGAATAAAATCTTAGTTTGGCCGAATGTAGGTTCAGCTGCTTGTCAATAAACCACAAGTCTTTTACACCCTACCTAATTTAATTCTTGTCAAAATATATGTTTCGAAATACTTCCTTCAGCTCTTCTGATTCTTCATACGTGTGCTCTGCAAAAAATCAGCAGTCCCATGGTTAAATTGTTGGGTTAGCACTCGGGGAAAGTAGATTCCAGCCTTGGCTGGGCTGTTGACTTCTTGTGTGTACTTAGGTGACTGCTTATTATGCCTTTTCTGTCTTGCTTATTTCAACCATAATTCTTAACAATAGGAACTTCTTTTGTAGCTATACAGGTCCCAACAAAGCTTTCAATAGGAGTAAACTTACACAAAAGATTAATACTTTCATGTAAACTGAAATGAGCTGTTTGCTTTCAGCATGCCTTAGCATGCCTCTTAGGAGGGATTTGTTCTTTTTTTTGGTAGATGCTAAGAAACATGGCAAAAGCCATTGACTGAAGCCAGGTGAATAACATGTGACAAGCAATATCCAAGAATTCTGGATCCCTGTCTCCTTCCAACATTAATACGCAGTCCTTGAAAAATGTCATTGTGTTGTCAGTCCTTAGAGAGCATCACGATACTGTCCGAATGAGCTTGTGTAGGAAACAGGCCTTTAAAGGCCAGGGAATAGTCTACTAATTCTCCCTGAGCAACAGCATATGGGCATTTAGCACAGATGCTGCTCTAATTATGATACATTGGGAACTTTATGTCAATAGTCCTAAAATCTGCAGCTCCAGTTACACAACAGAGTATAGGTAGTTGTTAGAAAACATAAGGATTCTTAAGAATCCCTTGATCTTTATTAATCTATGCATCTTAGTTTTTTGAAACTTAAATTCTGTGAGGGTAGAAAAGATCCTTTATTTATCTTTGGATGTTGGCTGTCTGGCTGTTTAACTAGTTAACTGGCATTTGACCACTATTACATCTTAGACCAGAATGTGACAATGTGTGATGGTACTGCTTTTGCAGCTCTCCAGGTGACTGTCACCAGCTCATCACTCCTGTTTTTCACCATTCATTAAATTATACCAGGAAGAGGTGACAGATCTAACTGTAAAATAACTCCTCCTCAAAAAATCAGTAATTTTTTTGCTTGATCAGTGATTACTAAGACTTACATAATTTTGCAGCATATGTCTGATTAGAGACACCTTTGGCTGAATGTTAAGCATATATCTACTGTGATGCAATTCTATAAATCTGTCTATATAAGTGTCTAATATATGGCTGGCACTCAAAAATTGTTTGAAGTGATGAATTGGCAATTAATTTCTTAGTTTGCTCTGTAGGCTGGAGCTGGGGCTCCCGTGGTTTGCTAATGTGTGATTTCTTTCTATTGCTGGACTTTGTATTCAGAGGATTCTTGCTGTTATATTTAAACATGGACTGATACGGCCATCGTCCTCTGGACTGTGTTGTGGGGTTTTATATATGTGTGTATATATATGTGCTATGGTGCTTATATATAAAAGCTATATAGGGACTGCTTTGGGCAGACCTTGTGATACTGCAGTATACTGGTGATGAAGTCCCAAAGACTGGTGCCACAACACTGCAGCAGAAGAGCAACCCACTGCCCCTGCTTGCCAAGAGTAAAGAGATGGACTGGCAGCTATGCTTATGTTGATAGTGGCCACCCTCTAAATACTGAGCAACATACAGTCACCAATTTGTAACCAGAGGAGGGCATTCAGACAAGGTAACACCGTTAAAATGAGGGGATTCTTGACATGGATAAGAATCCTCTTGCGGGGCAAAGCCACTTTCACTTCAGTGCACTTAAAGTTGGCCCTGAAGCAATTGGCAAGCTGGAATGAGGCATATTTTCTCAGTGCAAGTTTACTGACTGAAGATGATGAGTCTGTGTTTTTATTTTTTTGTTGCTGAGGCTCAAGACATGAAAATGTGTCTGAAGTCTTTCATTTCCACCTATTGAAAATGCTTTAAAAAAGAAAGAAATAAACAGATGGCTCTCATTAGCACAAGACTGCTTTAATCTTTTGCACATTTTAAATTTTATTTTCCTTTCAATGTTTGTAAGTAAATTGGTATAAAATTAAGACTTCACCAGAGCAATTGAATTTCACACATTTCAATCCATGAAAGGAGAGGTGGACTCCATCCAAATTGCGACAACTGATGTAATCCTGACTTCACAATTATCTATTATGATCAACAAATGCATTCTAAGTGAATGAAATGCAGCAAGGCTGGCCCTTACACATCTTACTCAAGCAAAACTCATTTGAAACCCCTGTGTACAACTGGGTATCTTGCCTTTACAATTCAACAAATAATTTTTATTTTAAGCTGGAAAAATACAGAACTCATCATTTTGAGGAACATGTGCAAGGAACTGTGGATAAAATTTGCTATTAGTGTAAGTTGCCAAAGTTGCAGGGACATCAATGAAGCTATATAGTTTTCACCACAAAATAATCTCCCAATAGCATGCTGTGGGGGTCAGCTGAAAAAGATGGTAAAATACCTTGATTGTTCTCATGGCTCACTAGCTGAATGGTGTTTAACCAATGGGCTAATAGGACCCTAATGCCCCATCCTGAAGAAACAGAGAGTGCTAGAACCTCCAGCTTCAGAACTTTGTGTCCTCACCTCATTCTTTTGCAGTTCATGCTTATTAAATTCTATTGCAAGCCAGGGTGTATGGCCAGGGATGGCTTGTGCCACAACTTTTGATCCTACATCAGTCAAAATGTGCTCAGTCAAAATACAATTCTTAATTTAGTTAATAGAGGAGGGCACCACCTCTTAGGTATTGGAAGATCATGACTTGCCTAGCAGAGTTATGAGTTATACTTGCTGTCAGACATCAGTAAGATTTGTCCATAGGAGGTTCCATGTAGCACTGAGGTAACAGCCCAGAATTATGGTATGAACAGTGGTTACATCACATTGTCTGGGAAAGCAGTGTTAGCAGTACATAATTACAAATGTAAACAGAAGGTCTCCAATATCTATCCTGTAAATAGTATTACATTCTTTAAGGCTTGTTTTATATGATAGAAATTGAGGTCTGATCCTCTCCTATTTATTTTAGGAAAAAGTTGAAAATTGGAGAACTGCTAGATTTGCAACATCAGAAAATAAACTTGAAGACTCTTGGGGAAAAAATATTTTAATTCTGTCCCTCTTAAAACAGAATAGTGTATAAGATGGCTTTTCTACTTCCTAGAAACTCTCTGAGTTTCCAAAAAAGAATGTTTATTTTTGGTGCCTCTGGACAAAAATCTGATTTAAAAAAAAAACACACAAAAACCCAACCCAAAACTTAACATTTCAGTTATGCTGCATTTTTAATTATTTTTTTTTAGCCTAACCTTTTAAAATACTAGATATTTTAATAGAAAGTGGAGTACATCTCATTCTGGAAAGTTATTTTTAAATTGGAAAAAAAGGAGCATTCTCACTTGCTAATGTAGAATTTTTCAGGTTTTGCTATCTTATTGCATTATTTTGGATGAGGGAAGAAAGTGCTTCAACAAATAACACAGCAAAATCTGAATAA
Organism: Burhinus bistriatus; assembly: GCA_013397275.1. Classification (NCBI taxonomy): domain Eukaryota; kingdom Metazoa; phylum Chordata; class Aves; order Charadriiformes; family Burhinidae; genus Burhinus; species Burhinus bistriatus. Next base: position 1,204,761 of record VYXH01007725.1, on the reverse strand, counting down.
CTTAAAAGGACTTGGCATGATTCTCCCTTGCAAAATTTCTTTTCTTTGATATTTAAACAATGTTCTGTGTCTGATTAAAATACTTTGCACACAGTTCTCTGGACTAAGTCAGCTGTTTTGTGTAGCCTGCTGGGGAGGCCAGATAGCGTTAGCTTTTTTTGCTTTTCTGTATTTCCTGGGGCTGTCAGGGTTTCAATTCCAAATCATTCAGTCATGACGCAAATTAGAAGAAACTAGCTTTACCTCCTTTCTGTTACTTTTCATTTTAAAATTAGATGTAAATGACACTACTGCTGACATTCATTTTCATGGAAGGAGTTCAGATGCCATCTTGACCATATTCTAGGCCTCAAAGCTTTATGGATGTGGAGACGTCTTTTTAGATGATCCTCGTGCCTTACGGCAGAATAAAGTACCCTGCATCTGTCAAGAGAAGTGTTTTTCCTTCTTGTTCTTGAGGTTTTACAAAGATGAAGAGTCCACACACTCTCCAGCCAATTTGTTCCAGTGCTGAAATATCCTTAACATTTGAAAGCTCTTCTTGCTGTCTACCCTGGAGCTTCTTTGCTACTTTTTTTTTTGAGCTTATTGCTTTTATTTCATCTTTCACAATGAACCTACTGTTGCTTTGTTCTTAATGGCATTTCTTCCTGTATTTAAGCACCATTAACATGCTCCTCCCTCAATTCATCACACTCGATACATATATTTGCATCTGTACATGCAGGGTGTGTTCTAGTTAAAAACAGGAAACTGTGATAATGATAACCACTTGTTTCAACAAAAATAGAAAACTGAGACCAGCATAAGCTGTCTTTTGTCATCTGAGATGTTTCTTGCGTAGCCAGATAAAGTTATTATGGTGACAAGTCAATTATATGCCATGAAAAATAATAATTTCCAGCAGAAAACAGTCATATACAGTGGAGGATAATCTGAATATCTTTAAATTCATGGGTACACAGCTGATTTTTAAAGTAAGGAGCACTGCCTCTTCCTTATGATACGTTTGGGTTCAAATGTACATGTCCATATTCTTGAATGCCACCTTTTACAAAAAGCCAATTTTGTACTGTCATATCGATACCTCTTCCTTCAGTTGATGCATTTGGTTAATAATTACCACACTGTGACTACCTCTGCTGTGTTAGTAGAGTTACCTACAAGATATGCTGGAATCTGTCTAATGGATCTCGGTTGAGAAGTTCAGAGGGGGACAGGTGAAAATAGCAGTTCTTTCACAATGTTTCTGTGGATTTACTTGAAGACTAGGAGATGTTTGTGAATGCTCTGCTACTGTTGTAGTCACCTTAGATAAAGACATAGACCCCGAGTGTCCTTCTTTGCATACAGTCTGCTCATTTCTTAGACTTCTGTATGGCTGTAGAAATCTGTCTTTAAGTGTAATCTCACTTTATGCTGGGAGATGACTGTGCAATGGGCAGGGAGGCTAGTCCTGTTGATTTGGTAAATGAAGTTTCAGAGGAATATTGCACAGAAATTACTCAGATTTTCACACTTAATTCACTTGACTAGCTGTTTATTATAGGAGATCCAGCCCTTCCTATGCTGTAACTGACATTGGGGGAGGTGATAGGGTGGTCCTATAGCCCAGAATAGCCTCTGTAACCTTTTAGTGAAGTCCTAATTATTCATTCCTTTAGTTCATTAATGGCTGATGAATATTAAACTTATTACAAAGAGATGGTTTTGGATTGGCTAGCTGACTGTGGAAATTCAATCTTATAGAAATAGTTTCTGCACTCAGTCCCAGCACCTCAGAAGCAGTACCCCAGAAAACAGCTCTACAAGGCCAGTCTTTACATTTCTTCATCTCTCACACATCCACATATTCATTAAGATATGTACGATCCTCCCTAAACTCAAGGTACACAGTTCTTTTAATTACCATAATTCCATTATCCATTCACATGCGACACCAATATTTAATCTTGTTTACCTAACTTTGTTGCATTGTGTGTGATTAAAAGGAAATATTTTTTCTTATCCTATCTAAATGAGATCCTTACTATACCATTTACTGATCTGCTTTGAATACTAAGTTCTTTTTGCACGATAAAAAGTGCAGGTCACAATTTATATCCTGTAAGTTTAGAACCTCATGTGGTGTAAGCTTGAATTTGCTCCACTAAAACTGTTAATGCTGCCAGAGTCTCCTTCTATTCAGTATATAGGTACTGAACTAGAATTCCTTTTGACTATGTATGTTTACTTACGTTTAAAGATTATTTATTTTGTCTTCTAAGGAGGGAAAAATATAAGGTCTGATCTTGGATTCACTAGCTTTATTTCACACCTTCCGTAGTTTCATGGACCCTAATGGAGTTACTCCTCATTTACAGCAATGTAAGTTAGATCAGAATCAAGCCTCCAGCTTCTAAGTGCTGCTGGTTGAGCTGAAAACTACATAACCAAATTTCAGCAGCAGTTACTGGATTTCAGCATAACAGATAAAAGGGCACTCCCAAGAGTAGAAATCTCCTTCAGCTGAGAGAGAATAGAAAAAGGCAATAATGTGAACTGCCTGCTGTTCTATCAAGAGCAAACTTTAGAAGGACTCTACTGAAATAAACTTGCCATGGCAATACAATTTCAGCACTGTCTCTAGATTTATTTAACAGGCTCAGAAGAGCAAATAGGGGAGGAGGAAGTTAATTGAGGACTTAAAAAAAAAAAATCTGATTGAAATAATCTTTCATTTTATTTGAAAAATGAGGATTTTTTTTTTAAATGGTCTTCCTTTCCTACTTCTCTGCTCCTGCTAGCAAATAGAAAGGAAAGGCTTTTATTTCCTTGGAGGTGTCTATCAGCTCATGAGTTCGTGAAAAAGTATCTGAGATGATGACATCTAAACCTTTAATTGAAACAACTTGTGAAGGCCTTCCCACAATGTCTGACAGTACCAGTTGTATTTGTCATAGATATTTATAAAGGGGTTTCATTGTTGGTTTTTTAAAGGAACGTAATAAGCAATAGGCCCATATGAGTTTCAGGCATGCATATCTCAGGGCAAAATGTGCCCCAAAATTTGAAAATGTTGCCACAATATTTTCTGCATGTTATCCAGGTAAATTTTTTTTGTGAAAGGGATTTAGGTCCCTGAACCTTTGGAATGCTGTATTTGACTATCCCACTTGATAGAAACCATCCTCTGAAGTACAAGACTGCTAGTGTCATTCCATTGGATGAGTTATTAACAGACTATGTATTTTTGTAAGACCATGTAACTCCCTTCTTTTTTTTAATGAAATTTGGAAAGGCCTATCTAACCAGAAGAATCTTTTTCAATCTCTTTCAAGCTAAAGTAAAGATTTTCTTTATCATTAAGGTTTTGGTGCCAGTATTTTGAATATGTATCTATATAAAAACAAGCTGTAACTGTTCTTTCTTCTAGCGGCTAATAATATGTATAGGGGTAGTCCCATATTTTTCTCCCTAGCAGGTTCTCCTCTGATGTTTACTGTTTCCCTGGAATATGATTTTCTTCTATCCGGCTCCTGTTGCCTTTGTATCATTATCCCATCATCTTCAACCCCTCCCCTCCATCTCCTGGCTTTTCTAATAGGCCTTTCCTCCCTCCTGCTGCCTGCGGGCCCCCTTCACTTTGTTCGTAGTAAAGTGATGCTGTTCTTTTCTTTGCCAAGTTCTGTCCCTCTTAGACATCGGATCATCTCTCTGTCTTTGCCATTATATCCTCTTGTAGCTTTATTTTCTCCTTCTGCAGGCCATCATTGCTGGCACACTCTACCAGCCTAAAAAGTCCTTGTGTCTGCCACAGCCACTGGGTTGGGTCATCACTGCCTTCCCCCTCCTGTTACAACACATCTTTTCTCCCTTAATCTGCAACCTGTAACTGAAACTTTTAGCTCTCACATGGTGATTCTATAGGTACCTCTGTGTCTAAGCCCTTGTCTGAGCTCTTATTTTTGTTAATGTCTGCTGTCCAATTTCAGATTATTCTTTGCTTTGGCAGGAGGGGTCTCCTGTGTAAGAAAAACCCTTAAAAAGTGATTTCATTCCTCTGGGTCTTTATTTTCTAGCTATCCTGTCAAAAAAGTGCATATACTCCATGACTTTAGGAGACTTAAGTTGAAATTAGGGCACTTCAGAACTTGATACTGTTGATTTGCTAGTATTTTTATTTAAAAATAAGTCATTATTAACACTAACTGTCAGAGTGTTGAAGCAGTGTATAGGATAAATATGCTCTATGTTTGTTTCTCAGAGCTCCCACTTTAACACACCATGTCTGTCCTCACATGCACTGTTCTTCAGCCTTCATTAAGAACTTTTCAAGCATGAATAGTGGAAAGAGAATATAGCTCTGTGCTCCCTCTAGGAAGTCTGGGACACTGTAGTTACTTGGTAAAGAATGGTGTATTAATGAACTCGGGCAAACACCTAATACTGATGCTAAACCAATTGCTTTGCTATCCCTTGAAGCACTGGCTTTATCTTTAGCATTGATCAAGACCTTAGGGAAAAGCTGTCAGGAGATGAACCACCTATTGATTTGGTCTTCAAGGCTTTCTTGTATGTCAGCTTCTGTGAGAAAACGGTACAACATAGTTAGACAACTGGCAAAGCACAACTTTGTTTTGAATTGGCAACCCCTCAGTTTGGGCACGCACTGCATTTGAGTGTTCAGTCTTTCTGTTGAGCTTGTATCATAACTGTTGGCCCATTTTCAGTCTAGGTAATCAAAGAAGAAAGTCTTTGGGGTGTGGTTTCCCCTTTTCTTAACAATTTCCAAAACCTGGTGTTCCTCATACCCAGTGTAAGGTAGCAGTTACAGTGCTCTGAAGCTAACAGAGAGCTCCCGTTTAAAGAAGTTACATGGTAACACAGAAGTAAAAGAGGTGGGAAAAGAAAATGTCAGTGTGCTTGTTCTGCACGTAGGAAACTGAGGCAAAGAGATTCAATGAATTAACCAAAGCAATGAAGGCAGTAGATCACAGAACTGGTCTATATTGTAAGTGTACAATCACCTCCTGTATTAGATGTAAGGCTTTTTTATCTATCTGAGAGGTGAACTCAAGTCCTCCTGAACAGGCCAAAGTTGATATAACATTTTAATTACTGCTTCTGCATACTATTGAACATACAGAACTTCACTATATACTTAACAAGCGAGACATAAATGTGTTGACTTTAACTGTTTCATTTTACCTTACTGGGAGAAAAATTTGGATCTTGAAATCTGGTAAAGGAGCTGAATTCTCACCCCTATAAATGTTACTGCATTAAAGCAGCTATGAATGATGGTTTGGGAGTCTTATGAAGGATCTAGAAGCAATGACCTTGTCACCTCACCTTCATCCATTGTCAAGAAATTTTACACTAGTGGTTTAAGTTAGGACGGTACAATACGTAGCTGAATTGTCTGACATGTAGGGATTACCAGCTGGGTTCCAGCATCTATCAGGAGGAAGATTGAAGGGGCTGGAGAAACCAGATTTCTACCTAGCCAAGCGCCTCTGTTTAAATGAATTTACTGCTCACTTATTATTAAGATGTTGAGAAGATTTATTCATCAGAGTCAAGTCAGAAGTCAGAAGCTAGGATCCTTTCCAGTGTAGACAGTTGGGGCAGATTCCTTTTCATGTTTCCCTGTAACTTAGATTTAACTTTCAGCCTAAATGGTGGGGCTGTTAGTGCTGGTTGGGGAAACACTGCTGATGCTCTTGAGAGAAAATGTGCCTGTTCATGTTCAGCCAACGCATCTGAAGACTTGAAATACTGAGAGGAGTGAACACTGGAAGGAACCTCTTTATAGCACTTGAAAAGAGCACAGACTTGCTAAAGAAGCTTGCTTTCTCTTGCACCACAGAAGGATAAAGTATAGAAGGATGAAGTATAGAAGGAATCCTTAACATCAGAAAGCACTGAGTTTCTGCAGGTGGTGCTGTAATGTAGAAGACGCTGACCCTGAAGCTGCCCTTGGCCAGGTGTGCAGGGCATCAAAAAATATTCTTTTCAAGGGGAAATGCTATAGCTGGGATCTAGGGCAGCAGTAGGCACAATACATCACCTTGGTTCACTGCAGGAGGAAACATGCTAGCTCACTAGAGAGAGGTAGCTACAGGCAGTGTGCCAGGTGCCACATCGTAAGGGCCCAGCTCTTCAGATTGCTTTTTAAAAAAAAAAAAAAGTTGTATTCAAGTTCAGTCCCAGCTGGCATTTAGTTTTTAGGTCTATTACAGAAGTAGTATTTCAGGCAGCATTTGTTGCAATACTAGGTCCCTGGGAATAGAGATGGAAGTCTAATGGCAGAAATGAGTAGTATATGCCCGTGCCTCTATAATACAACACTAATCCTATCTCTTCTTTCAGAGTTCTGACTTTCAGAAATACGCTATTCAAGTCATGTGTAGAGTTTGGCCCTTTTTTTTTTTCAACCTAACAACTAACCAGTATATTAAAGTAATGTAATTTGATGGGTCCACCTTCCCGTTGTGTTTTTTCCCAGCTCAAACATTACATCTGTTATCGTTTGTGCTGGAGGGTGTGATTATCCTCTATAGATAGAAATGTTCTATTGACTGAGTCAAAGGCATTTAGTTCGTCCAGAGAAGTTATTGTTTGGAGGCCAAAATGTCTCCAGTTCATATCCTAGTTCTTGTTTCCATTATTATGTGTGTGTGATATTAATTTCTGTCTTTGAGGGGAAAAAAGAAATCCATCTAGTGCTATGAGAAGAGGGGAGAAATGAAAGTGAATTTCGGTGGACATCTCCCCTGGCACGTATTTCATCTTGGCAGTAGCAAATAGTAAGGGTTTCAATTTAAATTCAAAAACCATTTAAAAAAAATGTTGGAAGGTGTCCCAATTTTTATCTGGGGTAACTTAGTTTTCTTCACTAGGACAGGGCTTATATATTTGTGTTAAACAATAAGAAATTAAAAAATATCAAGGAAGCCAAAAATCCACTATGATGCACGTAGCACTTACGTGAGAGAAGTAGCTCTCTCTAGCGGGGCCTCCTGTATCAATTTAATCCAAACAGAAATACAGATCTTTGCTGCAGGAGTTAGTAAACTGAAACTGTGAATCAGTTAAGCCAAACACCAAAACAGCTGCTATGACTTATATTTACTTAGAGAAATGCATTATAGTCATCATTGCCTTTTATCTCAGCCATAGTGTAGAAAATTACCTTCCACTGTCACAATTTAAAAAATACTTTGAATGTTAATCACTGATACACAATCCTTTCAACAGCAGCAAATGAGCAGGCTTCTTTTTAACAGCTCTTCATGATATTCAAATAATTTATACTAGAGGTGCCCAAGAATTGGCAGAGATGAAAAAAAAACATAATAAAGTCATTGAAGTTACTTTCCGCTAATAAAAGCTCCATTACTTAAGAAACTCAAAACTTCCTGAAAAAATGGTAACACTTGTCAAGTAAGTGTGAACACTTAGAGAGGAGAGTGTGAGACAGAGGTCCAGTAATGTGCTCAGGGTTGCCAGACTGATCAGTTGCAGATCCTCAGAGGTCTAGTTCCAGTCTGCAATTCTTTCCTCAAGCAGTTTTCTCCTGTCTTCTCCCAGTGTTACTGGAAAAGGATCTTCCTTTTTCCAGTAATGTTTGCAGTTACAAGCTTACAAATTTGGCCTTAAAAGTTCCACTTCTGAAATAAAAATCTCATTCTTTGGCATCCTTCATCCATACCAATATCCATTTAGCTGTGTTATTGTATAGCTGTCAGCAAGCCAGAGCGACTCAAGTCTCACAGAACAGCCATCCAAAACTGAACACACACACAAAAAGATTGAGGGCAGAGAGCATTCGAGTGGCTACCCTCCCCTACCTCTGTGGAAGGCAGCCAGTTAGTTTATTTAAAATAAAAGTATTTCAGCCAGCTGGATAGTGGCACTTGGCTGCCCTTGCAGGGCCTCCTTGGCATTTACTCTAGCCATGGGGTAACTTAAGTATTCAGAATGTGTAGAGGTAGCTGTCGATACCTAAGGCTGTACACAGAATGAAGGAATACAATACCTCAGCAAAGAGTAGTTCAGCATAGCAAACTAAAACACCCAAGCATGACCCTTCTTGTTCAGCCAGTATGTTCGTGCTGCTGTTGAAGTTAAAGGCGCAAATGTCTGACCACTCCCCAGCTCTCAGCCTGGTGTTGGAATAGGTGGCTGACTGTTCTCCGTTCTCTTGGAGGCACCTGTCAGGACTGTTACTGTGTATAATGTACAGGACTGCATACTTGTTTGGGAATGCAGGCCATAGCAGGAAAAAAAAGGAGGAGCTATGAGTAAGGAGTTAATTTTAACGAGTAGTTTCTTTGAATGCCTCAACAAATAGATATGACTGAGTGGAAATTCGTGGCATCTCTTGCATACCGAGTATAAAAACTTGTGTCCCTCAACTGAAACACCTAGGAAAACAAGACCTTACCCACTCTCATATATAAATATATATATATATCTATATATATATCTTCCCTGATAGGGCATTCTTGGCTTTGAGCTGTCTTCACCTTTTGGAGGCATTTTTGGGAAGCTGGACAGGTGTGGTATGCTGTGGGTGTTGGTGAAGTGGGCCTCCCTCTTCATTGCTTAGCCTTCATGCTAAGTCTCTATGGAGCAGTGCTGTATGACAGGTGGCTGTAGTGATGAGAAGGGTACTCTTCGCCTTGCCATGCAGGTTTCAACAGGGCAGAGTCACAGGGTGCAATGTACACACGGGTCTGTTTTGTGTATAGTCCAGTCCAGCCAAAGAAAAGATGCCTGTTCTTTATGGGATTCAGTACAAGAGCTACTACCTTTAAAAATGCACCATAGCACTGGAATTATTTAAGCAAGTATTACTGCAATTTCTTCTCTTCCTTTTAAGAGACTGATGTATTCAAGGTCATGACTCATGCTGCATTGATTTCTTGCCAGGAGTTTTAGACCTTAAGTGATGGATTGTGTTGTGAACTGATAAATTTTTTAGAAATTAGTAAAACTTCACAGTGCACCTTTAATTGTTGATATTTACTGAGAAGTAAATGTATCACAGCTCTATGTTCTATTACTGCTTCCTTCTGCAAAGAGCATTTAGAAGACAAAAGCCTTTTTCAGTAGCCTGCCATACTGTTTGATAGCTTTTGTAAATGCTTTCAAAAATGATAAACAGGATGAGCCAGGTACTTAGTTGGTATAAATCATCCTCACCCCACTGGATTACACCAGCTGTCACTCTCTGAAGAGTTGTCCAAAAGAGCCTTTCACTGGCTACCTGGAAGGGTTCAGCTGTGTCGGTCTGTGAGGTCTCAATGGCTCTGCATGTGAATTGCCCCAATGTGGATTGAGTACTGCACCATCCATGCTCCTTTTGGACACGGGGAGACTTTGTGCAAGCCAAACAGAGCCTCACTGCTGCTGGACCCAACTGCAAATGATAGCATCCATCATCATTTCCTTCCTACTCCACTGAAAGTGGGTTTATGAATCTGAGCCACAGCTAAGCAAAATTTGGCTAGCACTTACTTAAATCTTTAAACCAGTTTTCTTCAGCTGTGTTTTCCCCTATATTTAATTTTCTACTATTATTCTGAGTCTTTGACTGCGATGATAGGAATGCTTACTTAATTTTCTTTTTTCTTTTTTTAATATAAAAGGGTAGAGGAAATAAATAAACCAGTGTTGCATTCACCATCATGAGTATTGATGCCAGGATCTTTTCTCTCTGTAGATTTATCTAAGCATGGGAACACATAATCTAGTTGTCCAATGCCAACTGACTGAAAATTTGAATATCAAGGGGGAAAAAACGTCCCTGAGATGTGGAAAGTTCAGGAATCATTCACCAGAATCTATTTGCTTTGATAGGGTTGAAAGACTTTGGGTTTTTTTTTTTAATGTTCTGATCTGTCCGAAATATAATTTTTAAGTAGAGAGGGCGAATCCACTAAATTATTTGCTATATATGTTCTATGTCCAGCTGCGCTCTGTCCTTCTTCATTTGCTTATTGGTCATCTACATGAATATATTTGGAACAGCATCCAGATACAGGTAGTTCAGGAAAGGGTTGACTTCTGACAACAAAGGTCAGTGTTCTGTGAAGTTAAATGCAAAGTCTTTTTCACTATATATGCTGTTGCTAACGGATAACTGGATTTTGGCTATCCATAAGCATAAGAGTGAAGGGACATTCCTCTGTGGATATGTCTTAAGGATTCTGCATAGTGTTTTCTTATACCACTTGTAATCTTGCTTCTTGCGAGCATAATGAAAGTGGGCATAGACAGCTAACTACTTTGGGATGTCTTTGAATTGTAGAAATATGATCCCATGGAGAGCTTTCCGAGCCTAAGTAAGAACACTTCATAATTGTATGAGCCCAGATAGGTTTTGGCTCTTAGAATTAGTAAGTAAATTGCTGTTGATAAATAGCGCTATGTCGCAGGTTTAAGAATGACATAAAACAATGACTATATCAAGAGTGAGACAGTAGTTTGCATTGATTCCTGTGGTTAAACTTATGTTGAGTATTTACCATCAACAGCATTTATTTGTATGTCCACTGGAATTCCATGCTGACGGTGACTGCACAGGACAAAGGTTTGCATTCACAACTGCAGTGGCTGTGGCTACGTGGAAAAGATTATGTGACCAAAAGCAGAGGTTTCCAATTGACATAAAGGATTCAAGCATGTGAAACCATTGCATTGTGGTTGGTTTTCTGTGCATTTGGAAATACCCTGGGTACTTTTCCAATTTGTCAAAAGGTGTTTGTGTTTTCAGTGATTAATTCCTGATCACAAATATTTCTTAATTACCTCTCAGACCATCAAATGATAGGCACAGTCCTGAGACCAAGAACTGTACTTGTGAGTTTCTGGTTAGAGCATGATGAGGGGAGAGGAAGAAAGAGGTTTTACCTGCTGCCACAGTGTCCAGATGGTAATACCTCTTGTTGTCACCATCCATAGCTGTATCTCATGATAAAGCTTCAGAAAATTCATCCTATGCCAGCGTTGTAATGTTAAAATATAATATCAACAAAGAAAAGGAAATTGTATCTCCTTAAGCTTGCTTTCTTCACTCTGATAATGAACAAGAGTGCTGGCTCTGGGGTCTTCTGTCTTCCCTTTCTTTTACAAGCCTATATAGGAGGTTACAGAAGGGCATTGGGCTCTCTGCACCATTTGACACTATGCCAATATGCTTTACACAGTGAGAAGTTGTGTCCTTCCAGCCTGTACTGGAAGAAAAACTCTTACCATTTCTTCAAGTGACTGCATACTCACATGGAAATAAAGCAGGAGTGTGGCCCTTGAAAAACAAAATCCCATTCTCCTCCTCACCTATTCACTGTTTAGCATTCATCACCATGTGTTGCAGTGCTAAGACTCCAATAAGACTTCATCAGTCATGGTTTTGCAGTCCTGATAAAAAAAGTTCAGATTTCATTAAACAATGCTGCACAATGAATGGATAGGGTAAAATTTAGTGAGACTAACTGGGCTGTATTTTAGATGCCAATCATCTTTAAAGCAATGAGCAATGTCAAGATAGATGAAAAACAATGTACCGGAGAAGTGTCACCATTGGGAATGAGATAGTGACTCCCACACAGAGAGAGGGATGTATATATTTGCTTTAATAATGTCTGAATGAGAATCTCAGTTTTAATCTTTCGTAATATCATTTGGCAGATTTTGAAGGCTGATTATATTTTTCAGAAAAGGCTCGTATCTGTTCTTCTAGAGGTAAGCAGGAAAGAAACCCTTCACCAACCTGTTCCTGTTAATTGTAATATTATTCACATGCTCTTGTAATTATTTCAGGATCTGTTCCAAATATTTTTTAGCTGGATCCTGATGATAATGAACTTCCAAGGCCTGTTTCCCTACAGCTTGCAGTGTCATGCTAAATGGACTGCAACAAGAAATGTTGCTGTGCCTGAGCTGTACTAGAGCCAGATCATAATTTGCAAATGTGTTTTTTGGGAGCTGCTGATATTTCTCACCACCTCCTTGCAGAGAGAGCAGAACAGTGCAGAACACTTCCCACTGCTGAAATCTGAGAGTGAGAGCTTTTCAGGCTGATCTTCATGACAGTGACCAGTAAAGCATAAACCAAGACTTTAAAAAGGGCTAAGGAATGTGGAGTAATGCAGTTCCCTTTTGTTTTCTGACAGACACTTGCAAAGGCACCTGGCATTTTGGAAGTACAGAATATCTGCCTTGTAACAGGTAAGCCCCACCTTAGGTATCTCAGTTTACCCAGGGAAAGTGTCTCCAAAATCAGTAGTCATGTGATCACTATAGTACTGCATTATTGCATATATACTTGCCCAGCCAGCTCTGTGTGTATATATAATGTCTCTTTTTTCACACCAGTTTCTCTCTGTTAGAGAAAATTAAAGAACACAGAAATGGGGGACAGTAGAAGTAGGCAGTTGAAGGATTAGAGCACTGACATAAGGTGATTAATAATTAAATAAGATGCTTTAAACCATATGGAGTCCAGGAGTAAAATTTTGAGATATGGCTTCCCTGTTAAAGTCTGCGAAACATTAATGCAAACCACAGGTGCTCGGTGGTACTCCAGCCTTAGCCTCAGTTCCTGTATGATCAGCACATACTGTGTACAGAGAGGATGGACAGGCTGTTGGTTCACCATTTGTGTAATTGGCAGTCATTATAGGAGCTTGGGTTTCTGCAACAATGAGTAGAATCCTGGAAACCATTTGGACAAGAGCATCTCAAATTGTTTTGGAGGCCATATAATTATCTGAAATGTCATTATTTTTTGTCCTAATGAAGTCCTAATGAAGTGGTTGAAGTCTTGCACGTTTTCCACCCGTCGTTTCCAAAAAAATTGAGCCAGCCATACACAAAAGATAACAACTCGATTTTTTTCTGGTGATATTTGCAAAGTAGTAAAACCAGCAACATTCTTAGGTGAAGTAATACAATTAACATATTCGTTCTGCATAAGTACAGCATGTTTTTTCCTGTAATGACTTGGGTGGCTTGATGGCAAAGTTATGGGAGGAAGGTTTATTCTTGTTCTTCAAAGGCAACAATATGCTACAGTGGAAACATACTGTAATTTTTTGTCCCCCTTATCAGACATTTTATTGCTCAAGAAAAAGTGTTTCAGAAGAAATGTAACATGGGCTGAATGAACAATGTGCCTGCTGTTTGTGGAGATAGGCACAAAACAGACAGAATGGAAATTAAAGACTCTCATCAGAAGTGTCATTTTTTACCACAGTGAGAATGTTTTCTTCAGCACCGTAATAGAAACTCCTAATGTCAAATATTAACACGCTTCCTCAAAAATAAATTCCAGTCACATTACAGCCGTTATATGTAATTTGATGGCTCTTAGCATGTGGGACAAAAATGTTCTTCAATAGCTGAGCTCATTATTGTCACTATTAGCATCTCTCACGTGAGTTTTTTCTGTGGATGCTTACCTCCTGTCAGAGGGAGGTATCTATTCTGGTGGCTGCAATGAAGTGGTGCTTTGGGAGCCATGCTTCTGGATTTCAAACTTACACCAGCAACACAAGAAAAGCAAAGTGACAGGTCTTGTTTTCAGTACTGCTCTATTCTTAGAGAGGAGCTACATTAGGAGAATGAGTTGTTTTAAAGAGTTTGCCAGCAAATGATAGATCCTCTTCTGGGTCACGAATTCTTGTCACCTTGTGTATTAATAGGATCTGCCAAGGTTTTATCATAAGTTTCATTTCTTACAGTAAGTAACATGGGTAACAGAACCACAAAGAGTTGAGCATCTGTGACCCATATACTGAAGAAGAGAAGGGAAGAACAGCCAAATAAGGACACGGTGTTTGAGTTGGGAGCTTGATTGGCTTAGCAAAAATGTTTATGCAATGCTCTGAAAATGAATTGGAAAGCACTGCAGCAGTGTAGAGCATTGTACGTAACGTGGGATTATCTCAGTTACCATGTGTCACCCTCACACAAAACTGCACGTTTGTGTTGTGGGGAGATTTGGGGAGTGCTACGCTCAAACATTATCCTTTCCCACTTCAACAAACAAAAATCTTTGTAAGCTTTCAGGAAACGTCTGGCCCTGTGTGTATGGTTATGAAGTTTAGTACCACCGGCAATAGGCAGTGATGCTCCCATGTGTTGGTCTAAGTGCTTCATGCTATTTATGATAAACAGGAGGAAAGTTCATTTCTTGGTTGTGTTTTCTTGCATTTTGAAGGGTCTTAGTAGTACAGCAGACTTACCCCTGAGGGACTCGCAATACCAGGCCTTAATAGGATTGCCCAACTGCCAACGTATGGTATTTATTCCTAGGCAGCCAGAATATTTTGGACCCACTGAAAAACACAACTGGGAAAGACTTCACAGCAGGGACACCCAGAAGGACAAATTCTGTGACCACAGTGCATGCCTGTGACTTTGAAATTTGAGGTTGCGGTGAAGTCATTTTTCAAATTTAATGGAACAAGAATAGTTTGTTCAAGCCAAAGTTTTACTCTGTTACACTGTGAGTTTTTCTCTTAGTGATAACAGAATTGCTGCTAAGGAAGGGGGCAGATTCTTTATTATTCTCAATTGCATCGTATACCTTCAAAATCTGGAAGCAACTGAGATTTTCCTCTTCTCACTCCTTAGCATTACAAATATTTTTTTCAGCACTGTCGACCATGGCAGTGGTTCAGTGTCAGAGGTAGAATTGCCTTAGTTCAATAAGCTTTCCTGTGCTTTTGCATTTGTAGCTGATTCCAGCAGACTGAATCAAACTTGAATATATCCTGCCTGCCCCTCCTCGTCTGCAGGAATAAACCCTCTTCCAGATATATTGAGAGATATCTGGCAGATACGACCAAAAGCATTGTTCCATGGAATAAGGGAACCTCAGTTTGCCTACTGATGGCAGTATATAACAGTTAGCTTTTTAATTAAATGGTAAAGAAACAAATGAATACTTAGCATATAGATAATGTGACCTAACCCTTCTGTTATACATTAAATTCTATTCCAGTTATTGGACTGTAGTGCGCTGTTGCAAAGTACTAAGCTGAAATCCATGCCCTAATTATTTGCCATGATGTGCATGTCTCAGCTTTTGTACTAAATGAATGTAGGTAAAGATAAAAACGTATTACAAAAAGCTAGGATTCTAATGTAAGATAGGCCAATGCTAATTACTGCCTAATCATTGTGTTAGAGTAATTATATTATGTGCGTTCACAGCCTTGGTTAGTGCCAAGTTGAACACTAGCCTATAATTTGTCAGAGAGGAGTTAATTTTTCTTGTTAGCATAACAAGATAGTATTTTCCTTTTTTTCCTCAATTTTTCAGGAATGTACGGTTTTACCACTGTTTTAAACATTTTTCCTTTCTTGTTAGCCTTAAGAAACTGGTTTGCAAACGTTGGTGTCTAATTTAGGGCAGGTTTCATTCTCTACTCCACTAATGGGAGAGAGCACTAACAGGTCTTGTGACTGATCAGTTAAGTGGATCTGATGATTATACAAGGCTGTGTTTTCAACATGCTCCTTACTGGAGCCAGACAGAACTTTTCTCAAACAGGTACAATGGCAAGGAGTCATTTTTTTGCTTAGCCAGCTAGGAAATACTCCAGGCCTGATCCTGCTTGCCTGATAACCACTGACAGCCTTCTCTTTCTGGGCCCAGAGCAGTGCTGTCCTGTACTTATAATATGCTCAGCATCCTAAGGACCTGAAATACGTATAGTCATGCAAGCTGATAGTAGTGAAAGTCAACACAGTATTTTTAAAGAACTGTTTACCATGCTAGCAATTATGGGAGGATGGATGGTTTGAATCTCTAGAGCAAGTGAATAGTTAGAAATAGCTATATTCTTTGCTTAACTTCTGTTCCCATTATTCCACAGACATGTGGAATATATCATTAATTTTAAAGAGGGAAATAAAACCAAATTGAAGGACCTAGATTCAAAGGCAGTACCTAAGCATCGCCATTTATTCTGTCTGTAATGGCTTGAAAATCTGTGTTGAGTTTCTTATGACAGAACTGGCAGAAGAGTGCTTCCAATTAAATACAGATTCTTTGCGGATCAAAATTAGATACTTTTGCTAGCTGAAGGTGACTGTGTTAAACTTGGTGGGGACAAATTGTTCTTGGATTCCTGAAACTTACACCATATCTGCTTTTTATGTATTTATACAGGCAGTTCTTTCTGTCTGGCTCACCTTATATAAAAACTGTATTTTCTCTTTGTTGGGTTTCATTCAAAAATAATGATTTAATTTAATTTATTTCCTGCAAAATCTTTCTATTCTTGACATACTGAATCCACTTCTTGATTTAGACTGTTGTGATCCTGGAGAAATGGTTAGGTCTTGTTACATTTTTTAGTTATGGCTATGACTGAAAAGCAGTTCCTTTTCTGAAGATTCTGGGGCAGGTTTTCACATGTTCATCATGATCTCTAATTGGAAATAATCTTCAAAAGAGCTCAATATCTGGCATGCTTTTATGAGAAGCTGGTCACTTATTTTGGTACCTGAATAGATGAAGAGCTCTTTTGAAAAATCTGACCCCAGCTGTAAATGCTGAACACATTTCAGAATCTGGTTTGTTGTTTTCCAGCCTGCAGACAGTGAGATAATTACCTGTCTCTGGTATTAATAGTGAGGGAGAACCATGCTCCCAGTCTCTTGCCTGGCACTCCACGACTGCGTCTATGCTAATAAATAAAATGGGCCTTGGGCACAGGCTCCCACACAAGTGCTTGACCATCCTTAACATTCACACTGTTAAGGCCAGTGTCGGCTGGCCCTTTTCCAGGCAGTGCCTGGCCATGGTTTGGAGTAGTCAAGGACTACTTCTGCTATGGACAAAGTTACTTTGTATTGCAGGGGCAAAAGAATTAGTTGTAGGGATGAGAGCTAGTGCATTTATTAGGGGGAGGGGAGCAGAAAAAGGGAACAAGGCAAGATTTGTGTGAGCTAGTATCTGAACAGGCTGATGGATCCAGCCAAGGAACTGACAGATGATGATGCTCTTACTGGAGAACTCTGAAGCGTTATTTAGTTTTATCTACTGGTAATGATAGATCCTTTTGTATCTGCCTCTTTCTGAATTATTTATTTTTTGTGAGAGGAATATGCTCGTCCAACACTGCCCTGAATGGATAGGCTAGTACCTTTTTTGATTTATGGGGAGTACAAGTCTAAACTGATGTCCTAAAGGTTCCCTTTAGAGGCTCTTCCTCAAAGTGCGATGCTACCAAGCAATTTACCTCCACGTTACAGGATGACATAGAAAGCTTCAGAGGAAGCTAGTAGTAACGGGTGTCCTAAAGATGTCACTAGAGTTGGCTCCCATGACAGACAGAGTGTTAGAGCTATCTGTTTATATCTAATATTAATGCCTTCAGTTTTGAAGAGACGGGCTAGAATCTAGGCTGTCAGCAGAAATGTCCCCTTTCTTCATCTGATGAATCTACAGAACTGTCTAAACCTGACAGTGGAATCTCATTAATGGGGGGAAAAAATACCGACATGTGAAGACTTCACGCCAAACAAATCTGTGGTAGGAAATCTCACCTCTCTTTTATGTTTGTGTTCTGAGAAAATGTCACCTAAGAGACACCACAAAGTTTCTGCAGAGACATCAGAACCACCCTCTTTGTTATGGGAAGTATGCAGTAAAGCTCAATAACTGAAGGTCTGATTTTGTAAGAGCCAAATGCTTCCTCTTAAGCGTGTAGCCCCATTAACTCACATACAGACATGCAGTATTGCCTCTTTCCGGCACGATCCTGCTGCTTTCAGAAACAGTAACAAAATATGAGGCGGCCCTGAATCACGGTTAGAGCTAAGACAGTGATTACTGTAGTGGTAAAGGCTGGATTGTAATGCTGACCTGCTGTAAATTCTTGGACAATCCTTTCCCACTTTGAGTTTCTATTTACTGTCTTCCAGTATTTGCCCACCTGGATTGCCAGGCTCTGTGGGGCAAGGATTGGTTCTCATAATGTTTGCTGTGGCTGCTATTAATCAAGAATTATGTATTAATGGTAATGTTGTGGTATCAACTCACAAAATCTTATCTGATAACTGACACAGATGAGAATTATAGGCTGTATTTTACAGCTATGTAAACTGTGCTGTAAGTGGCAGCACTGGGGGATTTGAGGGCAGCGTTACCACAGGAGTAGTAACAGAAGGGAGGCAGAAAAAGGGGCTTCACGTTTCATGAAGCCTGCTTCTGTGCATGTCATTTCTTACTTTGCTCTGTGACTTTAAGTGAGATGCAAAATCAGTTCATCCACTGTGCAAGGACATTTTAATAAATGATTGAAGGAGCGAGAGAAGGCAACTCTTGAGCAGCCCGTTGTAACTTTGAAGTTACTCCAGAGTCAGCCATTCTGTGTCTGACTATGGAGTTGTTGACACGAGCAGGTGGGGGGCAGACTTGCTGCACAGAAATGCTTATAGCACATACGGAAAGCTCTATGAGGGTGACAAAATGCAGATTAGTGTCTGCAGTGTGATACAGATACTGAAATAAGGGAAGAGAAAGGACACAGGACACAATGAGAAAGAAAAGGAAAAACCTGCACGTTGTTGTAAATCTCCTGACATCCATGGATAGCTGCTTCAGAACTCTGATTTAGATTTGTGTTTAAATTTCCCTTACCATGAAATTAACAAAAATATTATAAACAAGGAAAAACGTAAATTAGTAAGAAGGAAAACAGCTGACCCAACTTCAAAGCAGAAGCAAAGAAATCTGCAAATAACAATATTAATAAGTACATTAACAAGATTGTCTTCTTTTCCTAGAAGAGGTAGCCCATTTCATTCAGAGATATGTCCGTTGCAGTAGATTTACATCTGGAGTGAATATGGTCCAGTGAATTGACTGAGCCTCTGGCATGCAATACTTGTCTAGTGCATTTTAACTGGAAGGAAACTAGACTGTAATGTGCTAGATGCAGGCACCCCGCAGATTACTGAAGTGCAGGAGAATGTAACAAAGCAGTATCTCTTATTGAAAATATTTGGAAAACCATTATCGGACCTGGGATTCTGCATGTTCTTATTGGTCAGTTAACAAAATATTGACAAAGTATGCATCAACACACTGAGTCCATTTAAAAAATGGCAATTCTTGCACTCTGCTTCATGCAATGGATTGCTTTAGTGAAGAAATCATCACCAAATTGACTACAAATGATATCTCTGATACTGTGAGAATTTACAACCAAGCTATTGAAGCCTAAGTCAGCAAAATGCTACACTTAAAAATGTTTGCAGAGTTGGGCCCTGAGTATGACCTGCTGCTTTTTCATAGCTTTTCTATTTGCCTCTTGAATTTATTAGGATGATAATGATACTGGGCTCATGCAGGAACACTAGGCAGCCTGCATCTTGTGGCCATCTTTCCAATTAAGGATTTAGTGTCCTGAACCCAATCCAGGCTCTGGCTGGTTGCTTGACACCACTGGCACTAAGCATAAAAAAGGGCAGAATACAACATTGATGTGATTGTGAAGGTGGCTCTTTGAAAATACAGCTCAGTGCTAGCTGCAGTCAAACAGGCAAATAGAATCATAGGAATGAACAGAGAAATCGGAGTAAAAGTAATTGTGCTGCCCTATAATCTGTGGTGCCCCCATACCTGGCTGGAGCACGGTGGACAGTACTTACCACCAGATCACACATGGATAGTGCTGAAAATTTGCAAAAAGGCATGGAAGATGCTCAGTGGCAGAGCATGGCCTACAGAGACAGAGAAATTAAACAGGGCAGAACTTACCACTTTGAGCTGGAGTAGATGTGAGATGTATAAAATCATGAAGGAGGTGGAAAAGGCATGTAGAGAATAGTTATTTATTACTTTATTGCTTTTTGTAACACAAGACAAAGGGGTTCTCAGTGACATTGTCAAACTGCTGGTTCAGAACAAATAAGAGGAATTAATTTTTTATATAAAGTGTGATTGAACTGCAGATCTTGGTACCATAGGATGTTGTAGAAGCCGAAAGAGTAAATGGTCTCAAGCAAATTTGTGAGAGATTGGCTAGCTATAAGTGGCTTTTAAAGAAAATGGCCTGGCTTCAGTTTCCAGCTGAAGAAGTCACTGAACCACTGACTGCTAGAGGAAGGTCATAAGAGGGATAAGATCATTTATCTGATTTTTTTAGAAGTTTTGTCTGGGCAGTCTGTTTTACCCACTGTCAGGGGAGGATACTGAGCTAGGTGCACCCTTGATCTGATGCCATATTGTTGTTCTTATGGTATTCCAAAAATTATGGGTTTGGGCACTAACTGATCAGCAGAGATTAAGATAAAGTATCCTAATGATTTTTGCCATATGACACCCAGCTAGCTACCTTTCATGTTCTATTATGGAGATGGAGACAAGGTAGCAGTCCTCTGCTGTCATAATGATGGTGAAAACTAGCAAGACACCATCCTCTGCAGTGCTGTCATTGCTCTAACAAGCTGGTTAACACACTCCTGTTGTTTAGTAGGCTCTGGAAAAGAAGAGTCAGTTCTTCAGTTGCAGTATTTTGGTCAGTGGTGATTGCAGAACAACACCAGAACCCGTTTTTTCCCTAGAGAAACAAAGTGAGTTTTAAGTGTTCTTGTGTGAAGGACTTGTGCATAGACAGGACTGCAATAGCCAGTGGGTGGCACTGTTGTTGCAAGGAAACTTAAAAAAAACACCCATGTAACACTTCAGAAGTGTTTGGATGGAAGTTTTCCATTGAAAACGCAGTTTTGCCGAAATTGAAACATTTCATGGCACATGTCGCTTCTCAATGAATTTTTAATGGGGAAAAATGTAAATTACTCTGTTTGACTTTATAATTGCAATTTAGCTTGTTTTCCCTTATCTTATTGATTCAGTTTATTAGTTTAGATGGATATGCAATTTCAATATAATTCTTAATCGTATAGTTTTTTTATCCCAGTGACTGAAACTCTAAAAAATTAAATGGTCTTGCTTTCTGGAAAAAGAAACATTTTGATATTTTTAAAAATAATAGTACTTTTTAAAAGCCTTTCAAATGCTGTCCAAGGGAAAACGTCATCTTTGCCTCTCAATGTGGGACAAAAATGTGTTTCTGAAGGTCTGGATGATCTGTATTTTGACCTGCTCTGAATGGGTCTTGACAAAAGAACGTGCTTTGAGGCGCTGTTTCATGGTGCCATGTGAGTGGCAGTGCTACCCAGCAGAACATGCACTACAGAGGGACATCTCAGTCCTGCTCTGAACAGCCGTTCATCACTCTGTGGTGTCAGGCAGGTGGCACCATACCTTGGTGTCTTTGTAAACTCTCAAGGGCAGGAAATGGTGCCAACATGGGGCTGTAATCTCAGAGAGTTACTGCTTTTTAAAAATAACCAGTTGGTGGGGTCCAACTAGGAACAGCTCGCTGTCTCTCTAAGTTGATATGGTGGTAGAGCGATGGCTGTTTGCAGAATGACTAAAGGCAGTGCAGAAACTGGGAGGCACAGTGAAAGAGAACTCGGTGAACTGGAGAGGAAACACCTTCCTTTTTTCTGTCTTCCAAAATAAATTAAAAAAAAACCACCACTATTTATTCGTAGATGGCTTGTCTTTTTGTTATGGCAAATGTGCAAAACATGGTTGTGTCCTACATAGACAGGGTAAGTTATTTATAGTGTCTTCTCATACAGTCTTGTTGGAGGAAGCCCAAATTTTCATTCTGCCTTATGCAAAACTTACTGCAGTTACAGCAAACTTATCAGATTCTGCCCACTTCATGTCAAGTTAGCATTGCTACAGCTTCACTCTGTAGAGCAGTAGGATTTAGAGTGACATACACAGGGGCCCTATGGAAATAAAACTAGTGACAGGGATGTTGGCTAGAGGATCCGGAATCAATATTCACAAATGTACTTGTTTTCTAATTGGAAGTGAGTAATAGCCATATAAGCTATTATGAGCAGCCTGTGACTCTCTGGATTGCATGGCACAACTACTGCAACACCATACAATAAATGCTTAAGCATATGCAGTCATCTCATTGCAATCAAGATACGTAATTAGGTCAAGACAAATTCCATGGAGCTATTCAAAGTAAGTGTGTACATAAGTGTTCTTTTAGATCAGGGCATAGAGAAGGACCTCTAGACGTCCCAGAGGAAGACCACAATTTCTGCATTCCCTCCAGGGATACATAGCTGTGCTTTTGTTCTTCTAAGTGCTGCACTGAACTCTTTGAGGAAGCTTAGCAATAAAAAGAAGCACATCCTTTTCTGGTTTTGTTTGACACAGTTACTTTGGTGACTGTGTCAACAGTGGAGAAAGAACTAAATTGTGTTACTACCTCTGTCAATTCTTAAACAGCACTGCAGGGTCCCCTCTCCTCCCCAAATAAGGAAGAGAAATTTACACTGTAATATTAATAACTGTGGGGCCCTTTAGCCTTTAATAATTAACACGCTGCTAACTGTAGCTGAATGTTCCTTTTTCTGATTCTAATTACAGACCCATTTGGACCAGGCTCAGCTGAGGGAAGTGGCTGAGCAGCAGTGTTTATTATAATAGAGACCTAGATCTGAGTGAAATTGTTCTCCTTTGGCCCACACACTAGATTAAAGAAAAGTTTGGGCTCAGAGAGTGGTGAAGCCAAAGCATCAGGTGTTACAGAAGGATAAAGTACTTCTGTACCCGTCATTCCAACGCAGGGGACTACTTTAACATCAGAGCCAATTCCTGCAGCCTGCTGACAAATACATTCACCTGGCCTAATGTAAAATGAAACATTCCTTTCAATAGATGACAACTGTTCATATATTTGCCACTTTTCCCCAACATACTGCTGAGTAGGAAGCTCTTGCTACCTTTTTCTTCTTTGTGGGGCGTCAGTATGTGTTTGTTGGTAGCGTATGGCAAAACAGGAGACCTGGTCTAAAACCATAGCTCCCAGATTGGCTGCCCCTAGTATCTTCTGCCTGAAATAGAGTTGCTAGTGCAGCTCTAACAAGTTTAGCATTTAGCAAACCTACTATGATCTTTGCAATGTGATTTACAACTCTTGCATAAATGTGTTAGTGTTTTGCTGCAATGTCATGATGTTTTGGCAGTATTCCTGTTACCCTAGACACTTCTGCTAGCAGACAGGCCAATTTAACAGTAATTGTTTAAATGCTTCTCAAACTATAGCCCTACTTCAAAAGGTCTGCTATTATGCAACCAGAAATAGAAAGGAAGAGAACTAGTAAATTCTAAGTTGTGGTTACCTAGCAGCTAAAACTGATGATGGAGGCTGTTACATATTCTGTCGTCTTGCCCCTGGTTCTGCAATCCTATAGCTTCCCTTGTGTGTGCAGCTGTAAAGTGAGACAGTGTACAGAGCTGATCCAGCTGAAAACTAACCTAACAAAAAAAAAATTATTTTTTGTTGGTATGGCTTCCCATTTATGTTTAGATTAGCTCAAGCTATTATAGCATTATACCCAGAATTCATGAAAAGAGGTAGTGAAAGAGCCTTGGAATTGTATTGGATTATGTCACATAATGGGATGTTTTTAATAGTTATAACTCTGTCTTAGAGTTATACTATCAGTCTTTTCTAATACTTGGTGAAATGCTAATTCCCATTGTCTGTGGCATAGCCATGGGTATGCCCATTTTCAGCTACCTGTTAACAATTAATAAAGCTCTCAAGAGATTTTCTTATTTTCAAATTATTGTCTCACTGCTTAAATTTGAGAAGTTGTGAGGCAGAAACATACTGGGCTAAGAGTGAGGAATTATTTTGCTCAGTTATAAACATATCAGAGAAAATACAACATACACCTACGACAGTGTAAGAAGGGTAGTTGCAACATTAGATGATGTAACTTAAGGGCATTTAAACAGCATATATGCTACTGGGTTAGAAGTTGTGTTTACATGCTGACCCTTGAGGGACTGGCAAGTTTCAGAAAGTGGAGTACCTCAAAATCAGATTTAAGTTTTCAGTAGTTTGAAAGCACGAAACAGACAAAGAATTCAAGGCATGAACATGCAATGGAAATGCATCCAAACCAATCCAAAAATCTCATTGCAGAATTCTAGTTCTGAATTTACCCCTGAGTTACTGAGACATTATAAACTGAATCTTTACCTGGATTCAGTCAGGAAGTGGAATTTATCTTCCTTTGCAAGTGTGGAATTTTCAGTGAAAGGTTGAAATAATGTATTTTATCTAGATTATTTAGGTTTTAATTTTATTTATGTCTATGACCTTCATGTATTTTATTGCAGTGTTGGTTCCTCATAGGCATTGTCATCCTGTCTTAGTTTGCCACTCTCTGTAGTGTTTGTTCCAGGGTCAGGCTGTACATCCCATGAGGGAGCTCTGCTCCTGACCAGAGCGTAGGTAATGAATCATGTCTGCCAAGTGTCTGTGCCACGTCCTGGAAGATGTAGGCCAGGAGAGCTCCAGACATAGAGGAGAACAGGAAAAAGGCAAATTAACTACAGGTCCCACAGAGCATAATTGCAGTATTTCAGAATTAAAATGGACTGCATTTTGACAGTTCAGCTTTTCAGGGAGAAAACAGCATTTTCTGCAAAAATTGGATATTGCTTGAAACTGATTTCCATTCAAAAACTAGTTGTGACAGAAAAATTTCTGATGGATCTGTGCTTGATGCTTCACAACATTTCTTAAATGAGAGCTGCAGTTCTTACTTGCTTCGGCAACACACACCGAGTTTCTCAAGTGCTCAAACTAAACATATAAATGAGAAGTACAATTGAAATTACAAGTAATTTCATGTTATGGAAACATGAAAAACATTGGAGCGGGTGAAAATTAGGAAGCTAAGAAGGGTTAAATTTTGAGGATAATCTGATAATTCAAAGATGACATTTCAAAATTTCTAGCACTTGTACAGAAAGTCAAAAAAAGTTTTTCAGATGTTTTTAATTAAAAGAATTCTAACAAGCTCTAGTTGGGAAAAGCGAGTACTCACATTTTTGTCTAACATCAAATTAAAGACAGGATTGCTTCACACATTTTGGACATTTTGGTAGAGGTCATTATTTGGTTTCTCCAAGCCTGTTCACCCATCTGTGATCCTTTCAAATACCATTAATCGAAAATGTTACATCAGTAGTGAGAAAAAAACCTTCTTTTAAAGAAAAAAGCATGTTGTTTGACAAAGTAATAAAAGCAGAAGAAATCTGACTATAAAAGTGAGTGTAACAGATAACAAAACTAGAGATTAGAGATCGATGGTTTCATCCTTATGCTAGACAGCTAGTCGGCTGGAAGGCAGTTGAATGATGATTTCATGCAAAAGACATTGGACAGGGTCCTGAAATTCTGGGTTCAGTTCTGGGTGGGTGAAACTCTGTATGACCACATGTCAGTTGGCCTATTCTCCACTTAAGACACAAGGGTGACAATACTTCAGGGCAGAGGTTGATTTCTTAGTGTGTGTCTCAGTAGTACTTAGCACAGTCCCACTACTACATCCCACCACTTAGTGGGCCTTGTAGGTTTGCCTTGGTTAGGAAGTTGTTCTGCTGTGCCAGAAACATTTTTGAGATGTCAAACACATAGAAATTGCAAGTCTGTTTCAGAATGAACCAAATACAGTTGACTATTTTACATGGAGGAGTTCCACCAGAATCTCTGGTACCTTATGGTTTTGTGGCTCATTGTGTGTGGGGAGCAGCAAAGTTCAAGTCCCTGCTAAAAGTTCAAGTTCCTATAGACCATGCTAGGGGATAGTCAGATGCACTTTTGCTCTGTGTTTTGACAAGAAATTCCATCCCAGACTTGACCACCCTTCCCATAAAACTCATCAAAACCAAGCTTCTCCCATTTTAAGTTGCAATGTCAATTGCTTTCCTTTCTGAAAATGCATTTTGTTGGAAAATACTCGACCAGCTCTATTCTGGGTAGTGCTGTGGTATTAACTGTAAACAATAATTATGAGGAGAGGATTTTAAAAATCTCTGCACGTTCTGATTAGGATGAAGACCTAGGTTAAACTTTCCTGGAACACTGGAAAACACTAGTTAAATTCCTGAGGCAGTGCTTTGTTATGTCTGGATTATCCTGTTTCATGGCCATGCAGACCCTAGAAAGGCAATGAGTTAGC
This sequence comes from Burhinus bistriatus, assembly GCA_013397275.1. Lineage (NCBI taxonomy): Eukaryota > Metazoa > Chordata > Aves > Charadriiformes > Burhinidae > Burhinus > Burhinus bistriatus. The sequence continues at coordinate 1,178,670 of VYXH01007725.1, read as the reverse complement.
AGAAAATGCAAATCAGAGGGGGAAAGTTGCTCTTTAGGACAACTTTGAAATTAGTATGCTGGATTTACCCTAGGTGAGAGCAGAGCCTGTCATTAACTGTGCAATCTGTGTCACAAGATGGTCACAAGATGTTTTGCCTACATTTTCATAGCTTTTCAAAGTCCACAAGAAGATGCACATGTCATCACCATGGAAAGTCAGGATACTCATGAGGAAAAACAGCCAACACAGACATTTTGAAGATAATCCATGAAGAATAATCCACGAACAACTCCAGTAAAAATGGTAGCTGCTTAGGAGGTGGAGATTTCATTTTTAATGCTGATCTTTTCTCCTTGCAGAATATTGCTCCCACCTTATCAATATTTTAGAAAAGAAAGAGAAACCTTGTGCAGCTGCAGTGGCAATTTGGAGGGATTAAAAATTTATCCTGTTTTGAGCAAAGCTTTCAGCAGGTGCTAGAATCCACTTAATCACAGGTGGGTAACCTGCGCAGCCTCTCTTTTCCATGGCTAAAACTGGAGCGAAGGTCCTGGCAGTTCTTTCATGCAGGGATCGTCTTTCAGGACCTACTTCCAATTCCAGCCATAGTAAGCCACATGCTTTGCCTTGAACAGAACAAAATTCAAGTCTTGGATGTAAAAGTGACATTTTCTCTTCTAGTTTCTTTCATTTGGTGAGGAAACAGAGTCAAGCCCGATCTCGGAACAGCTCAGTTGCGATGGCAGGGTTACAGCAGGCTTTGAATTTGGTTCAGTAGTTAAAAGGGCTAATTAACATTAGCTGAAACTCAGAATTTGGGCTCTGCAGGAAATTCAGACAATTCCATGTCGATTTTCACTCTGAAGTGGAAAGAGCCATGTGGTTTAGAAACTTCTCTCCAAAATATCCCCCTCACCAAGAATTTCGTTGGGGTGAAGAAAGAGGAAAATAGAGAACCTCCAGTTGAGACTCAGAAACCAAAACAAAACTTTAATTTCTAAAAGATTTTAAACATATATTTTCTTACCATCTCTAAAGGAAACCTAATTAAAACAATGCCTTTCAAGTATTTTTCAGTGAAATTTCATCATTATTATAATGTTAAATGGAACATTTTGCTTAAACCAGCATTTTTCAACTGTAGAAACATTACCTGGGAGTTGGAGTGACTTCTTCCTTTTTGTACTTGGTCTATTTGACACTATCACGGTTGGTTTACTAATCCATATGAATGAGTAAATATACACCATTGCTAAGGACAGAGCACTTGTAAGTTTTTTCTTCTCTCAAGAGAGCAAGTTGCAGCTGACAATGATAGGCTGTGTAGAGTAACCATACCATTTGTTTACAGATCTGCATGTAATTTCCACCCACTAGAACTAATTGGTTTTATCAACACCAGTAATTAGAAGCACCAAAGAAGCATCAAATTTTCTGACTGGGCATGGTAAAAATGGTGGGTAACAGTGTGCTGTGACAATTTAAACTAGGGCAGATAGCAATTTGGGAAAAGAATATAGTCAAAGAGCTTGTTGGTACATAGAAAACTGGTAATTGGAGCTTCCTGGTAGACTTGTGGAGAAATAGCATAGATCCCATCGCAGCTTCTCTTGGTCATTTTCTTTAGAACGCTGGTATTTACAGGGACACAGCACTTTTGATTAACCTTTTGTTGGGAAAGTTTTCTCAAATAGAGGATGACACGGCAGAGAAGTAGATGCAAGTAGAACACAACAGTTGGACAATCAGGTAGAAGTCAAGAGCTCCAGTTCAAAAACAGTCCTTGAATCTAGGTCTCCCACTGCAGACATGAGTATATTCATCATCAGGGTGTTGGAATATGGGTGTCTATCAGCTTTGATCCTGTCCCGTTACAAAATAGGAACATGTTGGAGAGCTGGAAAACATACTTCCAGTTCAGTATGGGGCTCAGTGAGCCTATGGGAAAAGCAATTCCCACTTCCTATCCCTATGCTTCCCTGCCCTGAACCACTGCCTGGTAGGACAAATGCTCTCCTGGACACGGGGAAGTGTAAGTGCCAGGACTGTATTGTTCCACCTTGTCCAGACTGCAAATGGATCCAGCCTTCTGAGAAGTAGTCCAGTGAAGGGAGGGGAAAAAAAGGGTGATTTTGCAAACAGAGGATTTAAGCGTTGTACCTCAGCACCAGACAGGTTTCTGCATCATTTGTGATAGGTAATAATGGAAATCTATTTCTGACTAAGCTCTAAATAATTACTGCCAGAATGCCATCATGGTTCTGATGAGTATTTATCCAACAGAAGAAAAACAGCATGTTGATTCTTGAACCAGAGAAAGCCATAATTGTCATTTAAAATCTGGCATGTTGTTTAAAATACTAAATTCATTATCTTTCAGGATCTTTATAATTATACATCTAAACTATCACTCTGAATACATTTGCAAGTGTAAAGAAACAGACATTCTTTTTTCTGACAAGGGATTAGACTATTGCCTTGTTCCATTTTTAAGATCTTCCTAAACCTAAATATCAAGGCCCAAGCGAAAAATGAAATTAAAAAAATCCTACTTGCACAGAATGTAAAGCCCATTCTGTTTTAAAACTATTCATTCCTGTTACAGTTGTCCAAAAAAGTTGTAATTATGAAATTGCAACACTTATTTGGAACATGTCTTTTGCTCATGCAAGAGCAAATGTTCCTGCTCCTCCTTTCACAATAAAATGACCATATTAAATATATTTTTTTTCATAAAAATAAAGTTTAAGTGCTAGGGAAAAAAAAACCTCAGAGTATTAGAAGTTCTCAGCTCCAGAGATACCAAACTGTTACCAAGGACTGTGACAGCATATAAATTTTCAGAAATATTGAAAGAAGGGGAAAAAAAATGAAGCTTTGACATAAACAAGATGATAACAGCCATTGACTCTTCTTTGCTAATTTCCACCCCAGAATTTCAGCAGTGAGATAATCAGGCTTTCACTGACTTGTATGGGAATGGATCAGACTTGGATCAGACTCTGCTCTTCGACCTGGCTGTTATTATGTGGAGTTACTCACTGGAAGAGTTTTGACAAAAATAATAACCCCCCCAAGTGAGGTTATGCCAGACAGGTAAATCACAGACAAGTCCAGATCCTTGAATTAGCTCTGCATTCATGTGATGTCTGAATGTAAGCAGAGCTCTTGAAAATCCAGAGCTTTGAAAACTTGGGAGACTGAGGGATGTATCTAGTGCTGATCTCAATGTGAGATGTATGGGAAAAAGAAATCAGCCATTGTTCCTACTCTAAAAAGTGTGTTGTGGCTTCATGCTTTAAAATAGTCTTACAAGCATGGAAGATGTTATCAAAACTTGAGAGTTCATAAGATGATTTTCACATCACTTCTTCCAGTTGCAACTAGGAACTAAGAAGCACTGGTGAGAGGAGCTGCAGATCCAGATTTGGATTTTCTTCCTGATGTGATTTCTGACCGTATATAGACAACCCAGTGGTTAAATGTTAACAGTTAAAAGGAGTTAGGTCCCTCTTGTTATTTTAAATAATTGAGACACTGGTGCATATTTGTATCTTAAATCAAAAAGTCGTATTTTTGAAAAGCTTACTCAATGCAGCAATGCTTTAGGGATGCTAGGTTAATTAATAATTACATGTAATCTCTTGATTCAGTGACTCTTGAGCAAGGAAATTCAAGGAACAGAACTGATTATGTCCCCTGAACTTTTCTATTGCTGCATGTGCCATGTGTTCTAGCAAACAGTTAGCCTTCCCATAGCAAACACCTGGGGGTACATTATTACAAACCCTCCCTCCCACAGCAGAGAAGCACTGTCCGTAGCCTTGGCTGGGTGAGTCTGCCCACTTTTTCCTTGTTCCCATTCTGCTGGCCTGCCTTCCATTTTATTGCAAGGACAAGTTATTACTTGGCTAACATGCCTGTTTTCTGGAGTAATAGTGTTTTGGTTTTTAGTTGGCTATCACCGTAAAGAACAAGGCTCAGTTTTCTGTAATTGCAAGCCTTGGAGTGTATGGGCAGCTGAGGCAGCTTTTGTATCTTGGATGCCTGGTGTATTATTTATCAATAACAGGAATTTATGGGCTTGGTGTCAAAATTGCACAAGGAGCTCTAGTTATGAGAAACACGACAAGAATGTGGCCAGGTACTCTTAGCATGTGTCTGCAGACATCCATATGTGCTGGGCTGGGTGTTGGCATACGTTTCAGTCTCCTATGTGCTAACAAATGCTGCAGCATTTTAGGCACCAACCTACAAAGCAGCCCCTGTGGGTGGACCCCTTGGCAAAGCCTTCTGAATTCTGAAAATCTTTGTTTGGCAGCACAGGAGAGAAATGTGCAGCTCCTGCAAAAATTACATTGATGCACATTTTAAAGAAACCTCAGCTCACTACTATTGATTATGGGTTTTGTGATCCCTGCATTTGGGGCTCAGATTCATTCAGCACTGACACTTAAACTTGAGAGACAATCTAGCTATATGCCAAGGACACATCTTACCTGTGGTTTCTGTGTTCCTTGTACAACCTGTGTAATTTTGGGAAATAGGAAGAAGAGAAAATGCCGTAACACTTTGCTTAAAAAGAAATTCTTTCAAAGTTCTGGTGCGTATGATGCGTTCTATAGAAAGGGAATTGAGCTGAAATAGTACTATAGTGACATGCTTGATCACTAAGGAGAGGAGATGTAATGATTTTGGACAGTAACTGTCAGGGTTAAGAAAGTTATTTGTTCCATTGGTTTATGGCACAGACTAGTAGTATTTTATTGTCAAACAGAATTAGTTTTATATCAAGAAGAGTGATTACTTGGGTTCACTGTGTTTGAGATTAAACTTGATGATTTCATGTCCATTATTGATTTAGGCTTTACATTCAGAGAGGTAGCGGTTTATATTTTACTTAAGGGAATTTGATCACAGTAGATGCAATCTTCAATGGTTTCTGCAAATAAATTAGTAAAGTTGCTATGCCTCTTACAGTAACTAAAGAAAAGTGAAGGGGGCTAGAAAAAAGCCGCCTTATCTCAACAAGACCCGTGCAAAAAGATCTAGAGAAGGTAGCAAAAAATGCTGCTTACCTTTTCCAGTGTGCAAGGGACATGCGAACACCTGAGTACAGTATGCACAAAAGGAGGACACACAAGGAAGATACTCTGCCAATGGTATGTTGCAGCTCCAGACTCAGACAATATGTATTTGACAAAAGGATGCAAAAACTTACTGTACATCATCTCCTCTAATTTATCCTTAAATTACACCAGAGGAAAGAGGGACATCCAAGGTGCTTTCCAACATTAGAACAGGGTCAGTGAAGCACCAAATGTGGGCGGCCTCTGTAGGAGGCAAATGTGCAAAGTGTGTAATATGTGTCACTAAAAATAGCCCCTTCTGAAACATGTTAAATCAGACAGTCGGTTAGAATATGCCATGAGGAACCAACCAAGCAGTGCAGTCTGATGTGGGTCCTGCTCTGCTGCTGCTGGGAAATCTGTAGCCAGGAGAAGACAGATGGTTTGTGGCCAGCCAGGGCTCTGCTCCCTTGGGCAGTTGTGCATGTCTACAGAGGGAAGAGAGAAAGCATTTCGTGGAAGCCACTGTCAAAAGCGGACCATATCAACTGGATAGGTCTGCAGCACTCCTCAAGGGATGGATGGGATGGGATGCTATCTATTGTACCTTCACCATGAGCAGTTGTGGGAGCAGAAGCAAGTCCTGCTAGCTTTATTTAGAGCTGTCGTATTCAGACCATCATGATTGCAAGCTCCACTGGCTTCCAAAATACTGTCCTTTGTTAGAGCTCTCCTCAGACACAGATGTCTTGGTAGATGCTGAACTAGCATTGCACCCTTGAAAAAATTGTGGGGCTATTTGGCTAGCACTGGATCATGCTGCCTTACTGTCTTCCTCTTTCCAGCCTCCTGTATGCTTGTGCGTTGCCCCTGTGACTTAGGCAGTTTTCAAACACACTAGAACAGGGACCATAATGCACATATTTAAAGGTATTTAGACTTACCCAGCAACTGTGTGCACAGGATTTTCACCTGCATGCTTACATAGCCTTGACCTAGCCAGAATCACTGTGCAGCTAACCTAAAAAACCCTCTGTGTGTAGACAAGTCTGACACAGTGTGGGGTGTGCTGTGCTCTGGCGCAGCATTGCATTTAGTCCCTAGCTCCCATGAGGTTTTCTGTCTCCATACCTGTCTATACATTGCCTACTACTACTTGATGGTGATTCAGGAAACAAATCTTAAATGGTGTCATGTTCCTTAGCCAGAATGCAGTGCAGAAAACACCATCTGAAACTAAGCACTTGTTGCACAGTTAAACGTTAATAGCTACCAAGATGTATAGCAGCTGAGGTTGACCAAGGCTCATGTAATGATGTTCTCCCTTCTGTAGTTTGTGTTACTCCTAGTTCTTCATCCCCTGCACTGTTTGTGGTTTATTAGGGACATAGCAAAGCACAGTTCTGCCTCTTCTGCCATATCCAAGTGTCCTGTGTTTACTAACTTTTTTTTTTCCTGTATTTCAATTAGTGCCCTTTGCGTTTTGTCCTTTCACTGAACAACATGGAGAATAATCTGGCTCCATCTTCTTTATTCTCTCCCATCAGATACTTACAAACATTGTTAAGATTGTCCCTGAGCGACTGAGACTTCTCCAGGCTGAACAGTGCCAGGTCCCTCAGCCTCGCCTCATGTGTCAGATGCTGCAATCCCTTAATCATCTTAGTGGCCATTCACTGGACCTGCTCCAGTATGGCCACGTCTTTCTTATAGTGGGGCATCCAGAACAGAAAACAGTGCTCCAGGTGCAGTCTCACCAGTGCTAGTAGCTTTTCCAGCCTTTGGAAAGATGTCTCCACTCCAAAGGAGAACGAAAAGAGGAGGAAACAGATGCATGGTTTTGAAACCAATTGGATGCATTCATTGAGATGGGAGTTAAAAATAAAAAGCTGTTGCCCAAAGCATTTTTTTTATTTATTATTTTTTTTTACTAATTTGCGAGGTTGTTTATCATGTTAGTTTTTCTGTTCAGTGAACTGGTTCATATTTAATGGATCACTAAGTTATAACTACAATAGAAATGACAGAGCATGTGTTTTCTAATTTACGTGTATGGACAAGTGCCCTCTTTTGCAGGAAAGAGAGCAAAGCTAATATTACTCAATAGCAAAACAGTTGAAGCAAATATTTCTCAGTATAGGTGGCAAAGTGAGTGACAGATATCTGTTGTGGCTCTGATAAGCTTCTCTTACTATAATGCTTAAGCAAAAAACCTGCAAATGTGATGAAGTCGTGCTGTCTGACAGGTAGGTCAAGGTCATAAATCATTTATGATGCTTTGGAGAATGTTACCGAATTAGCTTTCCAGAAGTTTTAGCCTTCTTCCTGCTTAAAAGATTTGTTAAAGGTACTTGGATACTGTAAGAGAGGTCAAAATGGATGCAGATGCCACAGATGCAGCTTTTTACTGGGACCTCATTCTCAGCCAAGACTGGAGACAGTTGTTAATGCTGTTCAGGAAGACAAAGCTCTGGTATCTGCTGAATTTCTCCCTGACTGTGCGCTCTTCTTCCCCCTTGAACACCAGAAGGGTCCATTACAGCCTTCTTTCTCTGGTCTGCTGCAGTGTAGGAAGACAACTGCAACGTTTTTTTGTTTGTGAGATGTTTTTTTTTTTTTCTGACTACAAAACTAAACAGGTCTCACAGTAAAGACCAGCCAGGTTTGGTATATAAAAGTGGTGTTAAAAAAGATTAAACCAGGCAGAAGTAGATTCAGTAAAAAGTATATAATTTTAAGTAATTAGGAGATCTGGCACACTTCTAACACGTTTGCCCCATTCATGAAAAAAAGAAAAAAAGCTGTGAATCTATTCTTCTGTTTTCTCTTTTTACAGCATGCAGATAATTGCATGATGCATCATTTAGAGAATATGGGATGCTGTTATTGAGAAAATGCCAACTATTCCAAACTTCTGTACTGATGTGGCTACCTCAGTGTTTGTAGGCTCTGTTTTTTCTTTCCTGTCAGGAAAAAAATGCTTGTCTAGTACTACATGTTGTTACCTTTCATGAAAGGAATTTCAAAGAAAGATGGTAGAAATCTTTTTTTTTTTTTCAATTCCATGAAAATTGGCAGGCCTTTAACCACAGAAACATGTAATATCTGTGTAACCTGCAGATAGAATACATTTAAATGTGAGTCATACTAGCCGCCTTCTCAACATGACCCATCCTCTAGCATGATTTTTTAATAGGAGGAGTGTTTTTTACTAGAGGCTAGCTGAGGTCCTAGGGAGAGGGGGACTCCTCTGTTATAGGAGAGTCCTGTGTCCTTGCTAAAAAAACCAGCCTGTGAACATAAGCAGCAGCTGATTAATTTTAAGAATGAGTCCAAATTAATGGCCAGATTGAATGGCTCCAAGGGCTTGTGTGAAGTAATTTCAAAATTTTCATATTTTAAAATGGCAGAGAATGAAGGCAAAAGGCAGCCCCATGCACTTGTATGTCTCTGGGTAGGGACACTCTATCAGCGTCTGACAAGTCAAGGGAACTAGTTGACTTACAAACTGTATTATATTGATGAAAACATACTTCCATTATTTGGATTGCTGGTGCATACAGTGCTGACTCAAATCACTAGCAGTTCCTTCTAAAATACAATACATCCTTATGAGTTACAATGACCAAGAGCCTAACAAAGTAAGCCATGGTAAAAAAAAAAAAAGGTAGCACAGTCAAATAACAGCTGAACATACAGCAAAATCCTTGCTTTGATCTTTGTTTGCCTTCAGAAATACTATGTCAAGTGTCCCTATTTAAATGAAGCTTAGTGTAAAGTAGCAGCAGTTGTTTCAGGGATGCCACAGTGGCTCCTGGGTGTATAATAAACTTGTTAAGAAAAGGACTGGTGGATTTATACTTTGTTACTGATGTGCAAAATCCTCACCAGCACATGAGGCTTCTGTGTTTACTGTCAAGTTTTTTCTCCTGTGCTGCCACTGTCTGGTTTCTGATGTACCGCACACCCACGCCTGTGTGCAGGAAAGCCCCCCCAGGAAGCCCATCCCCATGCCACTTCAGCCAGGGTCTAGGAGCTGGAGCGGTCGCATGGTTCTCAGCGTGGTAGGCTTCAGCATCTTCCCATTTGAAAAGTAATCAGGAATCCCGAAATGGCTTATTAAACATCCCTACTGTGATCAGGTATCTTGCCAACTTTTCTTTTTCAATATACTTTCTGCTGATGGTGTCAACAGAAAGAAATGCAGGAAGATAAGATGAACTCTTTCCAAATTAGGGAATGCCCTTAGAAACTTTGGCCTTTAAAAACCTTATCTAGAGGAATGTAGCTTCTGTAGGGCAGCAAATTAAATGGCTTCTTTAGTTACGTGCTCAGCTGCTTCTGGCACAAACCCTAAAAGCCTAAAATCTTTTGCTAGTCTATATTTTGGTGATGTGTGCTTTTAAGCCATTTGCTAAGCTAGAATGATGCATTAGAGATGGCTCAAAGCCAGAAAAGGACTTGAGCAACCCTTTTCTGCACTGGCCAGATCTAACCAAGAGTCAACCCAGGCGCCATACACAGTATTTACAAATATGCCAGACAAAGGAGCTCAATTTATGCATTTATTTCCAGTAATCATGTAACGACGTACCTAAACAAGTGTATATACCTCCATGCTTTTACATTATGGAGCAGTTTTAGGAAAGTAACTGCATTTACTGTATTGAACCACAGCCTGTATTTATCTGGCATTGGCTGAAAACTTTTTGCACGTTGGTGTCACAGAGATGTTATTGCGCAAACCCACGCGGTGGGTTTTCTTGACATTTGCTGAATCATCTTATTGTGGTTATGGACTTCAATAGGATGTCAGCGTTAGATGGCCGTTATTGTGGGCCAACGTAGCATTTCTCAGGTTAGATTTTTTTCACTGAAGCCTGACTTTGTCAGAGCCTTGTGTGAGCACTGTTTTCAAAATGTCCCTTCAGTAACTTGCGGTGTAACAGAGCCAGACTCTGTATCAGCCATTACCATTTTTGTGTGACGCACAGGAACCTTCAGGACACTAAAATAACATCAGTAAAAGCCTCTTGTTTTGTAGGCAGACTTCTCTAAGGTGGGGGGGGCGGTAGCAGTACCAATCTGTCCGTACTCTTCAGTGAAAGACAACTGCTGAAAACGGCCTTTTGTGCTTGCAGTGGGGCAGGCAGGGAGCCTAGCTCGTCAGTCTTTGCTCAACTGCTCCAGAAAAAGAGATTCTTGTAACCTGTCTTTGTAAACAGGCTTTTGGAAGTGAACAAGTGATTTAGATTTACAAAGAAAGAGCCCACAACATTTTCATTGAAATTGGCCAATTTAGTGCTATCAGCTAGATATTAGTAATGACGCCATATGTATGCCTGTATGCTACATGCGTATGTAGCATAGGTGGTATAAACAGGTCTTATTTACTGTACCTGGGATTGAAAGAGATGATACCTACACCCAGTTTGTACAAATCAAGGGGTAATATTAACAAAGGCTTAACTATGGTTAAACAGCGAGTTCCCTTCTATAGTTTTATTTCCTTGCACTAGCCAGGTGGCTTTACATAGTTTGCCTGCCTGGGTTTTGACTCCGACCATTCACTATATAGCAAAATTGAATTAAATTGTGAAAATAAAACACACTCTTAATCTAGCTGTTGGAAATAAAATGAAGTACCTTGTCAAAATTAATTTTCCATGGAAGGAGGAGTATTTTACCTCAAGTGAAATGTTGATTTATAACCTGCAGTACAGTAAGTGGCATCTGTTTATATATGTTGCAGTTTTTTGAATATTTTAATAATTTGTAATGAACAATAATGTCACCCTGTGCTTTTTCAGAGAGGTTAAGCTTTCATTATGGGATTTTTGTGTTTCAGTTTGTTTATTTTTAAAGAAGTTGCAATTAACTCGTGCTTTACTTTTTTAAGCACGTTTTGTGATAGGTGACATTTTCTGTTATGAGAGAGAATCACTGCAAAGATTATAGACAATGAACTTCAGCTATAGAGCACATGTCAGTTCTTATGTGAGGTCTGACAGTCCACACTAGACTTTTGCCCAGACTGTGTACTTCATCTGATACCTTATCAGTATTGGGTGCATAGTGTATGGATCCCTTCTCAAGAAGAACTGGTATGCATTTTTTTGATGGACTTTTTTCCATTTTAAGCTAGAAGTATCTAAAATGCAAAACCTAAACTCATACAAAAATCCATTCTACAAATTATTAGTTTCACTTTATGAAGAAAGTACATACACTTGAAAATACAGCCACTATAAATTCCACTGGCACGTGTAGTTAGAAAAAAGGGAGTCTAGAACAATTAAGCGGGAGAACTTTTTAATATTGCTAAGTATTGGTGTGTATGTGTTCCCTTTGCCAGTAGCTAGGGTCAGACGTTGGCCAGTACAACTGCTGCGGGCTTTGGTTTGGCCAGCAGCGGTACCCAGCATACCAGGAAATCCTGATCGTATTTAAAGTCGTGATTCCAGTGGGACCAAGATTGTACCTTACAGCATAGTGTAACGCTTGCTAGTGTGCTGTTTGGGCACAGGAATAACTAATGGTTAAGATTTCAGTGTAAATATATTGTAAAATGGCATCACCCTTTGTAATGAATGTGTAAATTATAAATATAGTCTAGATAGACCTAGTTGAAAATGAATGCTTTGTAATAGTCATAGCTTTCAGTGAGATCAGAATTTTGTTCATGTGGCCGATGATTTTTCATTTTTAAGTCTTACCGATTTAAAAAAAAAAAAAAAAATCCTACAGGTAATACTATGGCATAGGAGAGCGTGTTCTGCTCTGCCTACCACAGTTCTAAATTGGAGGATTAAAAATATCCATTGTTCTTTTCCATTAAATCTTGAGCTCCTTACTTGGTTTTTATATCATCAGATCCCATTGATTTTTAAATAGACTAACCCAAGATTATCAGAAGGAATCATACAAGTCTTCATCTGAGTTGTTTTATAAATCCTTACACTGCTATGTATGTTTTTGGAAGCAAGTAACACAGGTCTCAAAACATCACTTTGCTTTAATGTCTTAAATAAGCTGCCTCTTTCAATAAGACAGCTCCATTTTATTCCCTTGGTAACCAAACTTTCGCAGACACTGGCCACGTGGATCACTGGAATTAAAAAAAAAAAAAAAAAAAAAAAAAATTATGCTATAAGGACTATATTGGGAGGGTGCAGAATTAATAGCTGATTTTGCACGCTGGCTCCATTTTCACCAAAGAAAATCTCTTAAGCTTCATGAATACTACATAAGGCAATGTGTCACCAGTTACATAAATTCTAAACACCATCACTCGCTCCGTTTGCTACCAGCCAGAGGTGCTACTGATTGGGAACAGCAGGGTCCAGTTTGGTGTAATACGAGGATGTATCCAACCTTTCAGGCTCCAGACCTGACTGGTAATTGTCTGTCTCTGGTCCTGTCTCAGTCCAGCTCCTAACAAGGCCAGTGGGAGTTTCAGCTGAGACAGCCTTCAGGATTTGGCCTATTTAATTCATGACAAATACCACAATGCAGGCCTTTTGCCTGCCAAATCCTGAGGGCTCACTTTTTTGGAAGAAAAAAAAAAAAAAAGTTTTATTTGTTGGGCTATTTTTTCCCCAAATGAATGCAGGTAGTTATTTTCGGTTACATAGCACACACACATTGGTAGTTAAAATTTACACCTACAGTAGTTGTTTTGAACAGGAGAGAGAGTGTGTGTGTTTGTGTAAAATATAACTGTAAAGACTATTTTTCTGTAAAAGTCCATAGTCTGATACCTTTAGTTGTACTGAACAGAGCACTGCAGTGTGAATAGATCCACTGGTGTCTCTTTAGCAAGCTGCTGCTAAGGGGAATGGTGTCATAGTTAATGGTCAAATAGGGACCAAATAGAACTGTCAGTACAAAAAAAGTGCCATTTACGAAAAATGTTTCTTATTTTACTGTTGAGAATACTAAGTGGTGACTGACTGGAATTTGTGCCCAAAGCACATTAAAGTTTAGGTTCTCTGAGGCACTTCCTAAATCACAGTTTTCAAGCCATTCATCCAATTGACTTTATACAAAAAACACGTTTCAAGACATTAGAAATGACAATAGCGATCATTAAATCATTCAGGTGATGTTAAATGGCTTCCATTAGTACAAAGGCAGCCCATACCTTTGCAGTGAGTTTGTACAGTCAGATCTCAAACGTGGTCCAGCTGAAAACAGCAAAAAGACGATGGCGGCACCTCCTGAGCGCTGGTGTCCAGTACTGTATTGTCTGTGGGAGGCCTGATTACCCCGGGAGGTTTCAGGAGAGTCTGTGTTTCTGGTTCTGCCACCATCTCCGAGACCTTGAGGAAAAGCTAAAAACTGAGGCTCAATTTCCTGTTTTGGCATTAGCAAGCTACTTTCCTATAGCTCTTGTGATCAGGTCAGTGGTCACTTCTTAATAATTTTGAGACTCTTTGATTCTAATGGGAACAGAAGGAAATTCAGAACACTGAATCAAAAATCAGACCTATGAGTAGGTCAGACCACTGGAGAGCTGAAGGGACAGGTTAAGTTTGTTTCCTTTTCCTTGAAATCCGAATAGACCTCTCTACAGCTCTTTGCAAGACAATGGTCAGTATGTTCATCTGTTCTTTACATTTGGTGCTGGGAAGGGATGCCTCACTGCAGGAAGAGAGGGCTGGAGCACTGTTTGCGGGGAAGGGTGGGTGAAGCCCTTGGACTATATAATATGGTAATTTGTGTCGCTTTGAGCAAGGAGGCATGTGAACAATCCATATGCTGGTGATTCTGCTGATTTACTGTTCACCCTGCAGGGGCACCTCACCCTCAACCCAACCAGCAGATCACCCTGACCAGTGTAAATGCAAAACGGTTTAGTCAGTTTTAAAAAACAGATCACATTAACATTATGTTTATTTCTCCAGTAGAATCTGTTTCTTTCACAGTCTTTCAGTTGCTGCTTTTCTGAAGAGTGAAGTCTTTATTTCAGACATCTGCCTATAGAAAATAAGTATTTGTTTTAAAGGGCACATTTAAAGATGAAAACTGAGGCTTGAATAACTTAAATCAGCATACAGATTACACAGATATAAAAGTTCTCTTTCATTGTCTTAACTTACAGTTTATTTTGTACAGAATTCATTATGTTATACATCTAAGACATTATATTGTATAAATATCTTGGGTGTGATGTATATACATATTCAGTGTTATAGATTCAGCAATTGATGTATGCATTTCACAATACACTCTAGTGTATTTAAATGTAGTGCACATGATTTATATTTCAGAAAAGAGCATATCCACTATGAAAACCTGGTATGTCATTCATAGGGTACTCTACCTTGAAATACAGGGGGTTTTCCATTATATAATGGACTGTTTGTATTGTGTCATATGGCTGTAAGATTTTCTTGTACATTCCCCAATATGAATTAAGAAACAGCAGCTCAAAACGTTCTACATCAAGAGGAGAGCAGGGCGCTGGTTTCCTAAGTTCTTACTTAAATGAGAAAGAAGGCGTAGACAAGCCACACAGAGCTAGGCTGTGTGTGATGGCCAAATGAAAGTAAAAGTTCTGCACAGATGAGAACGACTAGCTCTTGCTTCCCCATTCTCTGTATGCCCGTGTTCAGCTGCTGTAAATCACTCAGCTCTGAATACAAGAATTGAGGGTCTGGCATCAGCTTTATTTTTAAAGTTCGCAAACTCCCCACATTCCAGTAATCCGCTCTTTGCTTACTGAATTTTTCTGGGTGTCTCCCAGTGGATGTATTGGTACTACATACCATCTTCCCTTGATAGCAGGCAAAGAAACTCATTTACAATGTCTTCTCTATACATGCCATAAGTTAGATGTGCTGTTTGTCCAGTATTAAATCACAGGTGTTGCTTTCTTGGGCACCTACTGAAGCATACTTCTAATTAATCTGTCAAGATAGTTTCTGTTTTCTTTTTTAGACAATTCTAGTTTCCTGCATACCTACCTACATACATATATATTGTGCCTTTTGATCATTTGGCTACCTTTGCTTTGTAATCTCAAAAGCAGAGATTCTTTTATCAATGTATAAATGCTGTTCATTTAACAGCAAAGTGGAATATTATATATTCCATGAATAAAAGACTTTATTTTAAAAGAGTATTTTAAAAAAATTTAGGTGGATCAGAAAACTGTTGGTTTTAAAAATAATTTTAAATTAAATTTAGGTACATTTAAAGTATGTCATCATTTTGAAACTGAGATATTTCATTAAAAAAGGACTGATCAACTCGAAACTATATTTTGCATCAAATATATTCATATAAATGCTTTTCCTTTCAATTTTATGAGAAGTAGCACAAGCACTTAAACTAGCGTAAATCCAGAACAACTCCACTTTATTGGTGTTATCCCAGTTTTACTGAGAATAGAATTCTTTCTTCCCACTTCTTTTGTTTTTTGTATTGCCATTTTTCCATATAAGAACTTTCATGTAACAACATGTGATGTAAAACAAAAAGAAAGGTTGTATGAATCTGCAGTTGTAGATAGTTTTTTTTCCCCCCATTGCCAGATTTGGGGAGGAGTCTTTTTTGTGAACGGCTGTATCCAATTCCATTGTTTAACTGATCACCATTGGTAGCTGTACTCCCTTCTAACAGGCTGTATTTGTAATTTATCTTTGGGATAGATATGTGTATGATGCCTATGACTGCAAAAGCCATGCCTCTGTGAAGCCCCACGTTCAGCCACTGAGCCACCTAAGAACTTGATTGAAGAACATTGCGACCACGCCGACAGATGCTGTACTGAGCCAGGACCTGACCACCCTACGGTAAATAAAACACTGACCATAGCTACATGTCAGTTTCTACTCCAGAGTGTACTTTAGATACATGCTCAGTCCAACACCAGAATGGAAATATTTCTGGTCCAACACTAACAGTCCTAAAACCCTGCATTTATAACTGTCTTCAGCTGCAACATCTGAAAGTACAGGGGTTTGCAAGCCATGTGGCAAGTAAACACTGAAAAAGCCTGAGGTCTCCTTTAGTGGCTTCTAGCACTATCTACACTGCGTGTATGACTGTCCTTCCTCCACACACTAGCTTGCAACCTGAACATATAGCTGCTTGCAGGTACTATGGACAACCAGGTATTAGACCTCAGGTACAAGTTCAGGGATGTAACAATATGACAGTAGAGAGGCACCCCAACTTAGTGATCCTCTGTCTTTCAAGCCATAGCCCTTGAAGGGAAATTTCCTGAACAAGTAAGTCAAGCTGCTGCCCTCTGTTACCCGTTAATGAGTAAGAGCAGCCAAGCACAACTCTAAGTCCCTTGGCACTCGATGTGCTTATGTGGCACTGACTAGGGATGGACTTCAGCATCTGCTGGTGTAGTTAGCAGAACTGGGGCCACAGTGAAGAAATGGGTCATGGGGTCCAGTACACTGCTGTGAGATCATAGCTTCACTGGTAAGCTGATGGATATGCATTCATGAAAACAGCTGTGCTGTTGCCCTCTGCAGCTACCATCAGCAAGTTCTCTCCTCTGATTTCAAGACTAAATTTATTTGTGGTTGATTTATATTCATTTACGCCTGTGCAAACAATACGTTTGGTTTATGGCAGGGCTAAATAAAAAAAAAAGCCATACTGGGAAGAGATGTTATATTCTAAAAAGAGATTTTTATGTTGTTAGTAATAAGGATCATAGTAGGAATTAATATTTCCTTACGAGGTCTGGATCATTTAAAGAGGAGAGAACATTTGTTAAACAACCCAAGATTTCATTTGAGACAGAAGTGCTGCATCACTTATGAAACAGAAGCATCTCTGTGGTCTATTATTTTACCTACTTAAAATTAGATTATAACAGATGCCATCCCCTTACTATGCAATGCGATGCTAGCAAACGTAAGTCTCTAATCACTTATATAAGTCTGGTGTCCTCACTTTCTAGTCTCACCATTAAAATTATCGTATTTTGCAGCAGTTATATTAAACGTTCCCAGTTGTGGGTTAGGATCCAAATGCAGAATTTCCCATAGTTAAGGTTGTCTGGTCTGTTCTAATATCAGAACTGAATTATAAAATTCAAATCCTATCTTGAGCTACCTAAAAGATGAACTATGGTATGTATGACAGTTGTAATTTGGATCTTGTGTTTATTACACAGGATCCATCACAAGAACATGTGCTTTATGGTTTTTGTTAAGTATTATGTAGATTCAGGTTTTTTTCTCACTGTAATTTTCAACTTATTTCAGTCATCCTTCAATAAAAAAGTACGTGTAATGCATGTGAAATGGCAGCTTTGCATCTCCAGCATGTTTTCCTCGTTAAAATCAGGAATAGTCATGTTATAATGTACCTAGTGTGTCTTTTCTTTCCTTCTTCCTTTTTTAATGAAACACGGAGTAAAGTTTTTCTCTTTAATGGCCTTACGGTCAGAGATGTTTTAGACAAGGTCTGGGGCATTAGCTGTTGAGCATGGACTTATTTGTCCTGCTAATTCTACCATCAGTGTATTAATTAATACTGTTACTCAACAGTGACTCCAAGCCTTTGCTTATTTGCTAGGAAATTTCCTTCCTATTCTATGCACTTCAATACCATATTTGACTTTCTCATTCTGGTTCTAATGTGTATTGTCAACCAAGCTGCTGTTTCAGCACAGCATTTTCCTTTAAGTATGTGCTGTTTTGTTGCAGGTTACTTTTTCATGTTAGCAATGACAAAAGTAAACCCAGGGCTACTCCTTGGTTTTTATTTTCCAGGGTTTATTATTGTATTTACAGTTCCCTGTAAGCAGATACAACCCTTTCCCAGTAAGAGTCCTAATACCTTTCTACGTTTCAAATACTAATGACCCATATGGAAAGGAGAAAGATAATCAGTGATGAAGGAGGTATCTCTAGGGGCTGATGCAGGTGAATAGAAAACTTAAATCATTATAAATACTACTGTACTGCACTTTGGTACAACCGAAAAAAACCCTTCAAAGAAAATACTTAATGTTCCCTAAGTCAAATAAAATTCATAAACAATAGGAAGAGAAATTAACCACATGGGGGGTTTATATCTGTAAAAAATAATAAGACTACTTGGCTGCATTGCACATAGGCAATAAAATTAGATTCATTCAGATCCCTTTTAAAGGTAAGCCTCGTTTCAGGCTGTAAGCAAGAAATGTCCACTGTGCTTTACAAAGGACGACGACTAGAAAAATCAATGCAAACAAATATCCCTTTCTTTTCTGATTTAGCATTTATCATGAGATGACAAACAAATGAAGTCTCCTCTGAGTCTGAGCGTAGTTGTATTAGCATTTTGCTAGTACCAGGCAGTATACAAAAACAGCCATCGTGTGTGACACCTCCAACACCTACAGGTAGCTGTTTTAGGGGCACATCCTGGTTTGCGGTGAAACAGGTTTAACTCAGCCAGCCTCTTGTACCTGCTCAGTGATAGCAGGTTATCATCTCAGTAACTCCAAGGTTGGACTGTCTTGTTCCTATTGCTGACTGGACTGACTGCTCCACCATCCGTAAACAGAAGGCATAAAGGTGATTACAAACATAAGAAAGTAGTTTTACATATTGTCTTGCAGTCTTTCCATATAGTCTCTAAGTTCCTTGGAATCACCAAGATTCATATCTTGGCATACCCATTTAATATTATCATCACTATCAAATAGAATTGAGTTGGTGTAGGGGCCTCCATCCTCCGGCAGTATTGTTGTATATGAAGTGAACTTTACTCGCTTCTGCTTTGGCCCAGAAGGATTTATAGGTTCACTTTTAACTTCTTTTTCACAAAGGTACTCAGAAGATCTGAGGATATGGTTATGAAGAGTCTTCTGAGAACTCCCATTAAGGAGAAAGTTGCTTTCTTCAAACTGCATTCCCCTGTCAATCATGGTAGTGCACTCCTCTGATGGGAGCGAAATGTCAACTGGGTTTTCCAGCAGTTCAACCTCATTTCCAAGCCAGACCCAGTCATGGGAATGGGGGATGTTGCCTTGCTCACTCACAGCAAACCTTTTATGCCTGTACTTCCAAGCAAATGCCACACAGTTAATCAAAAAGACCAAGATTGCTAAGCAGAAGACACACAGCAGTGCATACATGCCAATCTCCAAATCTGTTAATCCTCTTGAGGTCAACGTGAGATCACTGGGATTGTTTTCTCCTGGTATTTCTACTTGCGTAGGGAAACCTGTGAAGGCAGTTGGGTTATTTTGGAGCTGGCCATCCTCCAGGGACTCCTGATCAATGGGAGATATGAAAGTTGTGCTTTTGTTTGCATTGTCTTCATGACTGGACACGTCCTCGTGGGTTTTGGACCATTCTTGTGCTGTCCTCTCTTGTTCTGCAGGTTTCTCTATAGAATTGCTTGCATGGCTTTTAAAATCTCTATCCATATCATCAATGTCATTAGTGCTTCCTTTTTGGTCAGAATCTTTTTGACCAAACTTCACTTTGACGCTTCCTTTCCCAACAGCCAGAATGCTCTTCCGCTTAGTCTTCTGACAGGGCTCACTGATCACCATTTCGATTTTAATCAAAGGTCCTTGCCCATCCCCTTCCGCCACTACCCCAGGCCATTTGGACTGAAGGTTTTGGTGTGCAGACACTACCATCTCATCCAGTGAAGTGATGGTGATCGAGAAGTCCTTGGAGTCATAGATATCTAACGGTGTCACTGACCCATCACTGAACAAAATCCAAGCACTGACTATGGCTTCCTGGGGGGAGAGAGGATGAGAAAAAAATGTGTGAAAGGCAAGAGAGCACATATCAGACACTCAGTTGTTTAAGTCTGTTTCACCCTGGCAAAACAAGTATACAGTTTAACTTTGGCTTATTTTGTTTTTTAAGAGAAGAGAATCAAAATGGCTACTCTGCTTCTCATTTTCTTCTCAAAGATTTGTGTTCTCTAGACCACTTAGGCATTTATCCCATCTTCAGGAATTATCAAAAACACGGTCATCTAAATTTAATAAAAGGTGCTGACAAAAAAAATAATTGACAATTCTTTTTCTCAGTCTGAAGTGAGAAGCCTCTTTTGAGTGCCAGGGCCTCATGATGAAAATAATCATATTTCCAAAGTCCTGGTTAATTAATTTTATAAAGGACCTATAGTGGGGAATTTCTGTAATATCGCAGTTCTAATGCCGTATTTAATACAGCCTGCAGAGCTGTTTATGTGTCGGAATGGTGATCCCATTCAGCCCATAGAAACAAACTAGGTTAAGAACACATCTCAATGCAGGATTGTAAATTTTCTGTCATGCTTTCAAATACGCAAGATTATGTGAGATATACAAAAGTGATTGTAGTCTTTTCTGGGTGCTATAGAAACACTCACAAAACCACCCTTTTTAAGGATGTTTTGACCAAAACAATTTGTCTTCTTACTGCAAATTGCTAGTGCTAAAAAGATAGTTACTCTTTCTCTAGAGATACAGCATCTCAATTCTATAATAAATACAATAAAAAAGATATATGTAATTTATTCTGTGGTCTCATGGAAAGCTATTTATTTCCTCAGATTATATGGTTCAAAGTAAGCACAAACTCATCAGATTTCAGCAATGCAGATCATGAAAACTTCTGTACGTGCAGCCAAAAGTCCTTTTGGCTGAACTGGCTTCGTGAGACTGTTAAAGGCACGGGGCTTCTTCCTCTGCTTACATAGCTAAGCCGTATTTTCCCATAGAAAAAGTGTCTTGAGTGGCACGTACGGGCTTCCAACAGCATTATGCATGCACAGACATGTCCATCACTTTCCCTGTGCTGTGCAGGTCTCCAAACTAGTTCTGAAGAGTTTAATGGTCAGTCTGTACGGGCGTTTGCACCTGTAGGAGTTGGTCAGTAAGATGAACAGCCTTTACTATGTGCAGTTACTGCTTTTGACAAAGCCATACATTATACGTGCTGTCTAAAATTTACAGCAAGTAGCTTTTCCCTAGCTTCTGACAAAGCACAGTAAACAAATAAATTAATTCTAGATACTCTTTTGGATCATACCTGTTTCGGACTATGAAGGATATCATATGCAGAGGTGGTAGAAACGATAGCTCTCTTACTTCCTTTGCTGATTTGTAAGGAGAGGGACAAGCCTGAAACTAGTTGTACTCCTAGATCTGTAATGGTTACACGATCATCTAGAACTATCACTGTCTTCTCTGCCAAGATGGAATCAGAAAGAGGTGACAGAACCTTGAAAGAGAAAGCAAACACCTTGCATGAAACAGCAACTAACTGTGTTGTAAAGCAAGATTAGACTCTAATCGGCATAGCACTACAGATCAATCTTAGGTTTGTCACACCCATGTTTAAGCTATAATTGATGTTTCCCCCAAGACGTTACACTCATTTTCTGCAAAATTACTTTATTTAAAAAAATAATTTAATAAAACAACCAATCACTTCAAAATTACAGTTTCCTCTCGACAATGGAGTATAGATTAAATTAAATGAATTTGTTTTTTAAAAAGTCATTTTTGTGTGGTCTCTAAAACCTCCTATGAATACAGTATAGCACAAGACACAGTGTAAGACAGTGATTAACACTGAAACTCAGAAAGGGAATAAATAAGTGTACAAAGCCTGGCTGCCTTTATAGGGACAGAGGACCTGAATGAAATGAAAGTGAGATTTGCAGAAGGACTTTGAAAATCCCACTGGGTGCCCGTCTGCATTTTTTAATGCCAAAATAGTCCTGTCAGTTTGCTCTAAGACCTTGTTTCTAACGTGGTCAGGAGACAGTCATCTTTCTACTGATGCCAGAAACAGCTGGTTCAAGCCCAAAGTATTTTGAGGTGTGATTTGTCTAAACGAACATGAGAAATCTACAGTGTAGCTCCTGCATCAGAGCTAGCTGCCTTCTGCTGTTTTACAGTCACTGCAGTGAAAGAGACGTTTTAAGGGCAGAAATCCCTTGACTTCTTTCGGATGTTTGTTTTAGGCTGAAAGGAGCTGAGCCCTAAAAGTACCTGTTTCTTTGTGTTGGCTACAAAGGAAACTTGGTGTGACTGGAACATGATGGATGTTTGCAGTTAATAAGAAGAGTCCCAGTGCTTGGATTCCTTTATTTTGATTAAGAAATATGCATGAAGTTAGACAGAGAGACAGGTGGTGATGATGAACACTGAAAGATTTCTGAAGATTATTTTTGTGTCCATTTTTTATGTTTCTTTTGTGAACATAAAGGGACTAATTTTTCAAAGATGTTTAAGCCTATAACGATGCATGTAGATCTTTGGTAAAATTTCCTAACAGTTAGGTTCATAAAGTCCCACTTATATTAAAAGCAGCTAGTTGGGTGCATCAGGTAACCTGTGTCACTGTTCAGAAAATCTCACTGTGTTGCCAGTCACATTAACATGGATAAAACTCTTCTGAAGTTTCACCGAAAGGTATTTTATGAAAGTGACAAATAGTAAAAATGAAAATGCATTCAAACTTCCTTTTACATTTAGCCTGTAATTTTTTTTTTTTTACTTGTTTTTTTCTGAGAGCAATTAATTTTATAAGCTGACTAGCTATTGTGTGTGTGCATCCAGAACTCTCTCTACGGAAGCTGCAGATACATCTTAGGCTGTACCTGGACCGTGGTGATGCCATGCTCACGACCAACCAGAACTCGGCCATCTTGAAGCTTAGCAATCTTGGGTTCTTCTACCTTCATGAAATCAGTCACAAGGTCAGTGATGTCAAACTGCCACTCAGAGCCTAGCATATAGGTCAAGTGGCCTCCAAACTCAGAGGATTCAGCTACAAACTGTGTGAGGACTCGCACCATGGCATGCTGGTACTGGAGGGTACAACCTCTTCCTTTTTTCTCATCATCCTCTTCGTCCTCACTGTCACGGGTAGGCCTGTAAATAAATCCAGGTTTGTCAGATACATTGCCATTATCTCCCCACAACACTGCGGAGCTTCAGCTGCATGGTATTTTCAGTTAGGTTAACGTTATCATCATCTGCTACTGTGTGAGAAATAGGAAATCACGTTTTGGATGTGTAGGTTACTAGATCTGAGTGAGATGCTTGTACAGCTTTTTTGTGCTGTACAATTTAAAAGCTACTGTGACTTCTGTTAGTGAACTCGTTGAGTGGGACCTCCCAGCAACTTAAAAATATGTCTGCTGTTGCTGAGATTTCAGTGGAACCACCACTCGTTCACTGTGTCTCCCAACGGCAGTCAAATCTTGCAGAGGGTTAAGGAAAGTAGTGTGAAATGTTTATGAGAGGGCAGTTCTGGAACAAACTCCTGTAGCAGCTCAGCAGGGATGGGAGAAGATGCTTCAGCTTCCTTTCCTCCACCTTTGCCCATAACATTTGTATCACTTTGCTCGTCTCTTCAAAACGATTCTAACACACTGGGGATTCCCTGCTTAGGTAATGCCGCCCCACCTTATCCCACATCTCTACCTCATAGGTTCGTTAAGCCCCCTGCATTTGAGAAATATCCCATGATTTCACCTTAAATCTCCTACAGGTCCCTTCTAACCTAAACCATTCTATGATTGACCACATGGGGCTTCCAAAAAACCAAATGAGGCACTTAAGTTACCACTCAGGACATCAATTACACAGATGTACAAGCACCATGCCAGACTGGTGAGACTGCCACTCACGCCACAGAAACAACTGCAGCATTAGACACGCTTTCTTTTAACATGTTCTAACTATCTGTCCCCCCTGCAAAATCTGACCTGTGACAATATAACAGCTTTCCACAAACCTTACATAAGGTATCACAGTGATTTGTAGATGACAGCAGTGGTGTCACACCTCACAGAATTTTGTCTGGTTTAAAACCCAGTTTCCCGTAAATTCTTTTTTTTTTTTTTTGGTTGTTATTGTTTACTCCTTGGGACCAACACATGTATTCTCTTTTCTCTTTCAAGTCACGTATTAAGCACGATGTGGTCACACTTTTACTCACTGTGTCCCCATGCTGTGGCATTCATTGCTCAGAAATACTCTGCCTTCCTCCTTTACTTATTTATTGAGCCTGAAGCCACCTCCACAGCAAGGGTGGGAAATACGGGGTAAGCCTCTTATTTTTCACAGTATTTTGGGAAGTAGTTTTGTGTTTACTGTGTTCCTTTATCATCTTCTTTGAAATACCAGCTATGAAAAACTATTATAAAACAGATATGCTTTTGTTATAAATTGTTTTATGACAAAGTTGGCAAACAGTAAGCTGAAAACATATCTAAGAAAAGCCCTTATGCTCTTCAAAATGATAGAAAGTCCTGCTTTTACAGAATCCAATACACTGGAAATACATTGTCAATGCATCAGTTGTTAGCTGAATATATATATTTGGCCTCAAGTAAATGGTGTTTCGTACAGCCTTTTTGGTTTTGTGTATGTAAAACAACAGTGTCCATCATTAGTTGCTGAATGAAACATTATTGAATAACCACTGAATTGTTAAGAAAAAAAACAGGATCCTAAAATAGGATTTACATTACACAGAGAAATTAGTCTTACAGAATTAGGCTAGCTAGGTATTTCAGGGAAGTTTTCAATTGTTCTCTCCATCACAAGTGTCGATCTGGACTATTGAGGTGAAGCCAGCCAGTCAACAAAACAGCTGCAAGGAAAGTACTAGAAGGGGGATATTCACAGAGCTTACGTGGCCCATGCCTACTTAGATTTGCTTTTGGCTTTATAATGCTAAAAAGAGTTTATGAACTCCTTAACATTCCCACTTCCAATTTATTCCTGTATTCGGACCCTCTTCAGCTCATCTAAACCATAACCCAGCTCTGAATAATCTCAGACTTTGGGAAAACCAGGTGTAGCTCCGAGATTTCAGGGTTTGGCCCTCTTTTAGTAATACAGACAGCAAGATTAGTACCTGTGCAGAACTGGATTAGACTGCACAGGAGCTATTCAGGTAAGAGGTACTTAGAGGGTTTTGGGGAAAAGAGCCACAGAACCAGTGGGAACCAGTTTTCTTGTGGGAAAAGAGACGCAGAACCAGTGTTCTGTGGCTTCAAGACAAAGGTTCACAAGTTCAACATTCACGCTGACTTGATTTTTTTTTTACAGAACTCTGTTTTCTGTTTCTGTTACATAACCAGATGTTTTACTACTGTTATTCACATTTATTTCTGCGCTTATTTATTTCTACTTTCACTGTTTAAAACTTTAGACTACTGGACTGTTTAAGAGAAAAAACACCTTTGAGAGAAAGAACTTTTCAACCCATATAGCTCAGAAATGTGAGTTGTGGGAAGAATGACCAGAGATAAGGAGCGTTGGGTACAGGCACAGAGGGAGCACTCCTGCCCTTACTGCCGGGCTTCAGACTGTATGGGCAGCCAGTACTACCAGCCGCAAAAAGATGATTCAAGTCTAACTCTTTCCTTGTGGATCTCCAACAAACAAAGGTAAGGGCTCCTTTTGTAGTAAGAACTACAAAAACATTTATAGGTGTTTGTGTACTTCTCCGTAGAAATGCATGGTTTCTATTGCATGCAAGTGTGGAACATCAGAAAAGCATCCCTAAACCACGGAATGGGCAAGGCGCTTTCTTATGCCAGTGCAAAGCAGAAAGACAGGTGTCTGAGTTTTCAATACAAGCTTTGCAAGTCTGCTTTACCAACTCAAGTTCTTTCTTTTTTGAAACAGATGATGTCCATTGCCACTTCAAAGCCACAAATCCATGATTCAGTTAGTAAGTCAGAGCATTTCAATGCTTTGTCTCCATGGGCCCAACAAAATGTTTGAGATCCACTGAATTGCATAGTTCCCTTTAGAGTCTTAAACTTCTTGTTACAGTGTTTTCAGTAGGCTTAAAATCCTTCATTAAGCAGTGAGCTCATTTTCTTTTTAAGACATCCTCATGAATATAAGCTATTGCTGCACATTGTGCTTTTCTTCCCCTTGGTCATCTCTGAGGTTAGCTCTGGGTATCTCTCAGAATCCTTCTTATCCTATTTCTTGCTGGTTGGCAAACTTGCTTGGAAATTTTTTTTGCTTTTCTGGAGTGAACCAGGATTGCCAGAATTACATTTAATTTACATTTCACACAGAGAAAGCCTTTGCCAGAGAGCTGAATTGAAACAGCAGCCGTGTTACAAGGGTGCCTGCTAGCACTGATCTAATCAGTGATCTGTCAACTTTGTATTATAGACACTGTCTGTGAGCAGTTTAAGTATGTCTCTCTTAATTTGCACCACTCTCAAACCAGGCATCACTGTTTTGAGCCAGATGCTAATTTTCTGTTAAAAAAAAACCCTAAAGAAATCAGTTTTGCTGACTTTGAATTTGAAATACTCATTAAAAAGAGTCATGTATTTAAAAAACATTTTCAACACCCCTAACTGAAAAAAAAAAAATACCTATTTCGGATACAAAATACAAGCCACTAGAATTTGATTTGGTAGAAACTACAGAAACAAGTTGCACATAGCTCCACTCACAGTTCAAGAAGAAATGCAATGGTACCTTTACAGATCTTGAAAATACAGTCTGCCTATTAACAAAAATCTCTATGGCCTTATCACCATAGGACATTAAAGTCAGTTAGCTAAAGGAGTCAATGTACAGCATGTTCAAGCTTTGTGCGGATGTTGTTATTCACAAATGGAATGGTTTGAATCCAGTTTCACTTAATTCACCTTAAAGTATGGCTTTATTTCTGAGTGGCAGCACTCACACAGAGGTTTAACTAAAGCAGTTTATTTTTTCCTTCATTTAAATTAGGCTGGCTTTCCTGCCTTTGTCTCTAGTAGTAGACAGGACCAAAGTAGAGCTACCACCTAATTAACCGTCAGTTCAACTGCCTGCCGTTCATCAGCAATACCAGGTTTGGCTTAACTCTGTTTCGTAGGTTTCAAAGGTTTATGCTACTCAGAGGTTCGCAGTAATGGCTTTATCACCTATCGTTCAGTAAGGCCAGATGCTGGTAAAAGGCCAGTAAACTACATGCCTGATACTGAAGCATATGCTGGAGTCATACTGTGTGATGTCTGCCTCCCTGGGAGCCTCATGAAAACAATGTGCTTTTCCTAGTTGCAAATATTTACTTAAATTAAATTTCCAGCTTGTTCTGTGAGACTTTAGCCGTGCAATTCCTGTTAATGCAAGTGGAAGCCACTCATCCCATGTAAATGTATGTGCATAGAACTAGTGCAGGAACTCCAAGAAGTTGGTAATTATTTTGCAGATGCATGAGGAATTGAAATACATGTTCTTGTTAGACTAGCAGAGTCTGCCTGGACCTCTTCTATGCTCTAATATTTGACTTTAATTTAAATATACACCTTTTGTTTGCTGAGATTGTGGGCTTTTTTGCAGCCCATTGCAGGAGTAGAGTTTCTGTTAGCCCGTGCTAGTTGGAGGACTGCATACCATGAATTAGTCATGAGCTGATCCATGGAGCTGACTTTCATCTGGAAAGGGAGGTTCTTCATATCTGCAGTAGACACACCATAGAGCAAATTCTCCTCTGGATAATAACAAAGCTTTGCCATATATTTACAGACTGATCTGGTAAATTGTATTACTGCTGTTACATAGGGGAGACTGGGGTTTTTTACAGCTTCTGGCATAAAAGCAGCCTGTTTTTTCTTTCTGTTCCTCTAGCAAGTTCTGCTTTTACAGCAGGTCAGACCAGGTGAAAACCGACACAGTTCAAACTGAGCTAGGCATGTGGCATTTGTGAAATTTTTGTAAAGGCCCTGTCTTTTTCATTGCTTTGTGGAAATTACTCAAGAAGTTAGGTGAGCAAACATGTCTGTAATCACATATAATTTACAA
Source organism: Burhinus bistriatus (assembly GCA_013397275.1). Classification (NCBI taxonomy): domain Eukaryota; kingdom Metazoa; phylum Chordata; class Aves; order Charadriiformes; family Burhinidae; genus Burhinus; species Burhinus bistriatus. Next base: position 1,150,860 of record VYXH01007725.1, on the reverse strand, counting down.
TTACAAACATGACAGGGATTATAGGGAGAAGCAATACAGTTTATTAGATCAACAATCATCATTGGAAAGAACAGATGTGATTTGGGGCATATAAACACTTTTTCAGGTCTGAAATAGAAGCAGCCATATTCAGATGAAGAACAGCCGTGCTGAGGCAGTGGTTTCACAAGCGTTTCTTTTGTCAACAGCACCAATAAAAACATTTAAAAGATTATTGTAAACCCAGTTATATTTTGCCATCTGGCCTCAGACAACTGAACCAGCATAGCCACGCTGAGCATGTGGGAACGAGGCAGTGGGGGAGCCAGAGGAGATGAAGGAATGTTTGGAGGTTGCTGAAGTGTCTCTGCACAATCCCTATAAGAAACGCTCAAAAATTTTACCTTCTGTGTATCGATGAATTAATTTATAGCAATGTTTAGTTCTTGCCAAGAAGACAAGGGAATGGTGTGAAGATACCAAGCGTAGTGGACAGGAGGAGAGTAGAAAATTGTTTTGTCTGTGGTGAGGTGAGGAATGAAGAAGATACATTACAATCCTTCCATGACTAAACCTGAGGACAGTAATATAGTCTCAGTTGACCTGTGGGCCATGTGCGACTGAACCGAAATTTAAGGCTGCCTAACCCTGTTGGCAGGGACTTTCGAAAGAATGCAGGAGTTAGATGCCCTCTTCTTTTCAAATTAGTTTCCTTTAAGGACAGATATCAAAAACCTCATGCAAAGTGCAAATACTGGCAATGAAAATGAAGTTGAAGCGATACAATGCTATGGCTCCCACACCTGCTGGGAAATGCTTGGTTTTGGTTTTTTTTTTTAAAAAGATTAAAGTACTCTCTTCTCTCTCTTTCAAACCTATTCTCAGGTGTCACACAAGACAGCCCTAACACTGTGTTATACATACCAGGAGGGCACTGTGAAGAACTACAGGCTGAACCATCGTTCAGAATAAGTGAATGTGGCCTTCTGGCTGTATCACTGAATGAGGATTCAGGAAACCAACCTGCAGCTCCTGACTGTAGTCCAAATGTCTTGTGTGCTTCAGGTCACCATTTAAAAACTCATCATAAAAACTCCCCCACGTTTAGGATATTGAGAAACATGTAGCTATGAAGGAGAGGAGGTATAAGCAGATTAAAAATTAAAGAGAAAAAAAAAATAAAAAAAAAAAAAAAAAAAGGAGAAGCCGCTAAATCTCAGGTAAAACCAACTGAAATCTAAAAATAAAGGAAATGTAAAAACCTTATGTACAAAGTAAATGTCAGAGTGAGCACAACTAATGCTAGTCCTAGACTGCCTATTGATTTAGAATACCCCCAAATTTAAAAAAAATCCACATGAATGTTCCATAAAACAAGAGATAATTTATTTCTAGTTGAAACCTTTTCCGTTCACGTGGGCATGGACTGCTGACACACAATGTCATAAACTACCAGCTGCAATTCTGGAGAATGATACAGTGTCCATACTTTCTCTTCCACCCTTCACGGAAAATGCTTGCTGAAGATGTGCCAGCAGTTCAGATGCAATCCGAGCAGCAGCAAACTCGCACTGCTTGCCAGCTTGCAAACAGAGCAGACTCTCAGACCATTATCTTTATTTCAGCTGGCCAAATAAATCAGAACTAGACACCAGGGGGTAAATTTCCAGCACAGTGTGTAATGGGTTTAAAGTCAGAATGTCCACGACCGTTAACCACAGTTGAATGTCTAACTCACCGAGTTTGCTGCTGAAAGTTTACTCCTATAATAAACATCAACAGCCTAATCCTGCAGCCTTTTACTCAGCAAAATCCCCACTGGTTTTAGTAGGAGCTGTGCCTAAGGGAGTGTTACAGCACTAGGCACATTACAGACAGAAGAAGGTAAGTTAAGTGAAACTTTAAGCAGCCAGCATATGTTCAGTTCATTCATCACCTAGCACATCTCTTTGTGCCACAAATGGCAACTTTGCCTTTATCACTGAAGCAAACACACAAATTTCTCGTGTGCCAGATCCTCACCACCTCTTAGCCAGAAAAAATGCCAACGTAGCCAAGAGGTATGTCACTCCCCTTCTTTGGAGCTCATTATCTGAGTATCCTCTAAAATGTCTCCCATTACCCTTAGTTTTATGCCCTCATAAAGTGTTAGATAATTCCACTCCACTGCTGCCTGTTTGGGCTCTTTAAGGCTCTTCAATAGCTGAGACGTTCTCCTGGGCAAATCAAGTGCTTTAGCTAGAAGTGCCACAGTGTTTAGCACTACAGTTACTGCTGCCAGAAATGCTTTTTCACTGTATTATAAATTTGAGCTGGTGTCATGCCTCGTTCTCCAGTAGTATTTTTCAACGTAGCCTGAAATCCACCAATATAGCAGTGTTCCTGGAAGTTCTTAATCTTGTAAATTGTCTAAATGATGGTTATTCTACAATTGGTAATTCAGCAGGGACGTATAGAAGAGAGCTCAAAATACCTGCCCTCCTTCCTCCCTTTTTTTCCTCATCCACATTGATCCTGGTAGAATCTGTTCATCAGAATATAGGCTTCAATAGGAGCATAAGTGGGGGTTTTGCCTAATTCAGATCTACTAAATAATGCTTCAGCCAGGTCTGCTGTAGAGTGCATCTGTACAAAGACTGAATAACCATCCAAACTCCTAGAATCATAGAATGGTTTGGGTTGGAAGGGACCTGTAAAGGTCATCTAGTCCAACCCCCTGCCAGTGCCCAGTGACCTGATTCCCTCCGTGGCCCTATTTTATTTAGCACTGTAGACAGAAACTAAGCACTGGCAGCGCTGAATATCTCACATGCACACACGCACGCGTGCACGGTGTTACATACAGGATGGGAGAGGTCCGGATTCTTTTCCTCAGATTTGCACATCGGAGTGTATGATGTGATTTCCTGAGATTGTGTGGAATTGATTAATGCTCCAGGCAAAGCCACTGACTTTTAAACTATATAGATCAGGATAAAATGCAGCCTACCAATATCATTGTTGGATGTTACAATGAGGGCTAAGACAGACTGTAAAGGTAATTTTAAACAGGAGAGTTTAGATTCAGAGAAATACTCTAAAAATTGTTGTGTTCTAAAATCAGAGGCCCCGGGCATGTATCTGGACTGTACCAGTGCTGTAAGCGTACCTTTTATTGGTGGTGACAGGTATCCTCCAGCCTTTGATCTGGCTAAGCTCTGTATCCGAGATCTCTATCTGCAGCGGGAGCCGTGGAACCCAGACCGTCACTTCTAATTGGGTGGTAAAATGCTGGTAAGTGAAGTTAACAATAGTATCCACTTTGCTTTTCATTTCCTTCCCATTAACGAAGATGGAGTCACATCTGTCAGAAACCTTAAAAAAAAAAAAAAAAGAAGAAAAAGAAAAAAGATTAATTAGGAAATGAATAAAAGTTCCTGAGGAAGCACAAGGAATGATATATCAGTCCAAAAGACAACACTGATAATGCGAGTCATGCATATTGTATTTTCAGTTTTCTAATTAGTAGCAAACAGTGATAAATGGACCCCAGGGAAACAGTTCTGCTTTCCTCAATGGATACTATTCAAACTACAAAAATAATTTAATGATGTTATATAACCTATGTGAATCTTTTATACTAGGCAAATTAAACTCTTCATGAATCAAACTCCATGTGCATCAAAGTTTATGTTTACAACTTGCTTAAAGAATCTGGAAAAAATGGGGCCATATGTTAGTAAGAAAAAGACTGACTCAGAACCATAAAACACAATCCTTTCCATTTTGTAATGCTGAAAGACAAAGATCCCCTTATGGCTCATGAGCAGAAGTGCAGCAGAAGCATTAATTTTTTAGAACTTCTGAGTAATTGTTTTAGGAAAAACGTATTTCATAGTTGCTTTGGGTCATTACATGAAATTACTGCCAAAACTAGCACGTGGGCTCTGTACTACAACTCATCTACCGTCTTGGTCTCGGGGATCCTTTGGCACAAAATCAAGGTCCTGAGCATAGATCCTGTTTATGTAAAGAACATGATGTAGCAATGCATTTCACCTGCATCCTGGAAAGATGGAACTCCTTCTTCCTGAGGGACGGGTTTTTAATATATTTATGAATGTATGTGTGTACTTTTAGATTATATACATACACACACATTTAGATTAATGTATAATGTGTATATATATATGTATATACCTGTATATATGTACATGCATATATGTACCTGTATTTGTATCTTTATACAGGCTTGCATTCTGCTTTGAAGCCAGAGAGAGGTGATGGTCTCCAACAGAGTCCATGTACTGTAGTTTTAATCTTTTAAAACCATGGCTTATGAGATGTAGTTGTGTTAGTGAAATGGACTTTGTTCTCTTGTCAGGACTGTTCTGTGTCATGTATAATGCACTGGGACTCAGATCTGAAGGGATTCTGGCTAAGCCAGCGATTAAATTCTGGTTTACTGGAGTTACTGAGATAACTCATGTAGACTCCAGTGGGGAATATGCTGAAACACAGGCTGGTTTTGCTCTGCAGACGTACCTCAAATCTTTTCTGATATTAACAGGAATTAGGGTTTATTGAGCCAAGAAAAATTATAGAAAATGTGTAGCAGCCTTTTTTTTTTTTTCCTCAAAGGCAGTCCTCACATATGACTTTGAAATTAAGTTTGTCTTGCTTTAAATCTCAGAATAACATAATTTTTCTCTGGAGCTCTAATGTGATATATTGCTGTTAGATGGACAGTACTTGAGTTCTACTACCATATGGAGCACATTTAAATAACAAAATTTTGCCTAAATCATTCTCATAATGCTTTTAAGATTTATAGGCAACTTGCCCAAGAATCAGCTACTTCAGCAGCAACAAAACAAGCAACCTGTATGCAGGTCATTCAGTGACAAGTTTTATTTCCAGAATGATTGTGATGACTTTGAAAATTACGGCCACTCTCAAGCCGAGCATGGAAGGAGAAACATTTGGGAAACGTTGTGCCAAATGATGTGTTGGTACATAACCACTGATCATCAACCACAATCAAACCACTGTTTCACACGTAGCGAGACCACGCAGCCAAACTTTTCAGATTGTCACAACTAACGTCATTCTTCTGTACTGCTTATTATTAAGTAATAGCTTTGCTAAAAATATTGTCAAGTGCCTTGAGAATCTTGTTAGAAAAGCTCACTAGCTGATACTTTGCTCTCTATATGCAATATCTATATATAAAGTAAAAAAGCTGCAATTCCACATTTACCATTTCCAAGTCAGCTTCTCAGATCCTAATCAATGTACTGAAACCACAACCAATTGCTTTATTACAGCGGGACTAAGCCAGGTTGTGAGGGATGGGGCAAAGGAAACTTAAGTCGCTCTTCTGGAGAGAATACTCCTTCCACATAAATGCTTAATGAGCACAAGAATTTTTAAAAAAATAAATCTAGCTATCTGATAAAGAGCTTAAAATGGACTCCAGGCTCAGGAGTACCACAAATGAGATGGAGCATACTCAGAATCTTTGTTTCCCTCTCATAATGTGTCACAAGTGTCTCTGGAAAGTTTAAGCACATTAATCAAGCCCATTAATTGAATGAGCAGCTGAGATTCTAAATCATAAAGCCTACATCTAGGGAGTTTTGTGAGAATTAATACAAGACAGAAATAATTAAGAAAACTCAAAGAGGGAGGGATAAACATCAAGACCGGATCAGGGGAATAACTAATATCTGACATGACAGCATTAGCTGTATTTTAGATTCTCTTCTTGCTGCTTAAAATGTTCTTGTCTTCTTGTCAGCAGGCAAGAAAGGTGCTAAATTAGGGAACTGAAAGATGGGCTTTAATTGTAGCTGTAAAAATATCAGGCTAGGCTTACAAATTTCATAGATCATATGTCTAGACAGAGCCATTCAGTCATTTATATACTGACCAAGAGGTAAGTATAAATCAGTATATATAACTACACTATAGAAGTTCACCCAGTGGCCTTCTGTAGGGTTCAGAGCTCAGATTTCACTTAAGCGTATCTTCCAGAAAATAGTCCAGCCTTGGTAAGAAAACTTGACGAGAGACATTGCTGTTGTTTCAGTTCTCTATCTGGAATTTGGGTTTACTCTGTTAGGTACAAGCAAACCAAATTATTTAAAGGAAAATTAAGTTTGTGCAAGTAAGGATGAAAACCACAGCAGTCAGCTGAATCCCATGATGAAGTGTGTGAAACCATGACCACTGGTAACCATTCAGGCTAGACCAAAGCTCACCTGAGGAAGCCTCTGGTACACTCACATGCATTTAATTACTGCCGTGTTTCATTCACTACACCTTACAGGAGTTATTACTTGAAAGTAGATTTGGTTCATCTGAAGGAAACGAGACACTTGAGCATGTGCAGAAAATGCCCAGCACTCCTATTTCACTTGGGATCTACTACAGACCCAGGACAAAGAATTCGTTTCATCCAAGTCTTAGATGAGAGCTGGGATTTCACGCTAACAGCACTCTGACACTCCTCCGAAGTGACGAGGGAATGAGAAACACACTGAGCTTTAGGGACTCGGTGCCAGCTGTATTCTCTGGCCTACAGCAAATGTTCCCCTTCACTTTCCCCCCTTTTAAGTCTGCTCCAAACTTTTCTAGTCACGCTCTGACTGCCAGAAGCAGCTCGTGATGCTGCTGGAAGAGGAATTCGTACAACCTGCTGCTGGAAGTTGGGGAGCACGTGCTTGTTTACATCAGAAAGAGCTCGGGCTCGCTGTGGGGCAAGCTCTGACACAGCATGGAGGTGACAACGCACAGATTTCTTTTGAGCTGCTGAATCTGAGGGAACAAAGACGGAAAACGCAGTTAAATCTCTCCTGCAAACACTACGCAGTGAGAAGACACAGCACAAACTTAGAAGTGCCACCCTCTCATCTAAAATGCACAAAGCAAGCCTGTTTAAAAGTCTGTCGCTATCTGTTGGCAACTGCCTGACAAAATCAGAAAGTGCTATTTGAGACAGTTTGCAAGCAGGAGGGCAGGCCGGCCGGCGATGTGCCCTGGTATGCAGGTCAAGAGAAAGAGAGCTGCAATTAACCTCGCCGGGCTTTGAAGCAGGTGGTTGGCTCCAATCCCCACAAGTGATTGTAAAACGCACAGTTTGCCCTGTACAGCCTGTCACAGCCGCCTCGTTTTACACTAATCCAGTACAAAAGTAGCTAGCGATCCAAAAGAGTAATTGGGAAACTATTCCATGTTCAGGTCAGCAAAGGTTTACACACCCTTTGGGTCAACAGGTAAAATGGAAGGAACGTGAACTGACAAGAAAACAAATAATGCCTGCTGCGTGGCTCGTCTTTACGTGCTGGTTTGATTCCAAAGCTCATACTTTACCCTCAGCTTGCAGGTCGTTTTGTAAGGAGACTGCGTGAGACAGATGTAACAGAAAACACTCACAATCCTTGTGCCTGTTAACCACTCAGGAGTTTTTCGGTGTTACGGCTTGAGAAACCCGCAACAATTTATTGTCGTTCAGACAATTATTCTCTCACCCAATGACCCCTCCCCACCTGGGAAGGGGAATTGGGAAAAAACAAGGAAACTCGAGGGCTGAGATATAAACAGATTTAATAGAGTAAGACCAGATAATTACCATTGATAATACTAAAGAACCAGTACTGACCCTGATACCAATATAAAACACACCAGGATTATACTCGGCCTGTTCCATTTGTAGGAAGCCGTGCACTCCCAGCAGGGGACAGCCAATGTCGGACACGGCGAGCGCTACAGTTTTGGGAGGAAGGGGAGGGCTCAGGGCTCCGGCACCGGGGCAAGAAGTTCTCAGGATCGCAGCCATCATAGAAGAGAGAACTCCTCAGCAAACTTCTTATTCTAGTGCACAATATTTGCCCATATGCACATATCAAGTCATAACATAAAAGTAGAAATTTTCATTAGATTTTATTTCCCTTTTAAAAATAAAACTAATGGGCCAAGGTTGAATTACAGTTCTGCTCCAGAACAACATACTGTCTCCTGTCAGGCTTGCATGGCAGAGACAGTCCGGTGTCTCACCCTGTGCTGTTAACTGCATGCAGACCTCCGCAAAGCACTTTTGGGCTAACCTGCAAGAACTGTATTTTTCCAGTACAGGTGGCAGCGCTGCTGTGCAGGACCGCTGCGGGGAGAAGTCGTATTGTCCACCAAGACCCAGCGAGGTGAGAAGCACCCCATGAGGAGGAGACATTCACCTTGCTTCTGACACCTGTGCAGCAATGCAGGCCGACTTCCAAAGCAGTCCTTGCGCTGTATGTACCAAAGCATTGTGTGTGGCCTGCGAGGCTTAACAATGCATTTATTTCAGCCTCTTCCACAAGCAGGGATTTTCCTATGCAGTTAATTCTGGCAATAGTTCTGCTTCCCCCTGCCCCAGCTGATTATGTGTACTGGGGTCTGCAGCTATTGTCTCCAAGCAATTTGAGGCAAATGGTAGATTAAAAAAATATGGATGGCAAATGACATGATGCTGAAATTGAAACTAATGAAAACAGAAGTTTTATTCCCTTTTAATTTTAGACATGTGCAGAATAGTCTTTGAAGTGTCGTTTTTGAAACATTCTTTTCACGTTAATTTGTTTTTATTGGCAAATCAGTTCTCCAAGTACTGTTCTCTGGAATAGCTGCTGTAGTTTCAGATATGTGTTGGCTATCGGAATCCCTCAAGATATAGTCTAAGGTTTGTTTCCTAGTTAGAAACAAAAGCAATAGTTTAAGTCAAGTATTCCCCACCTCACGTGTTCGATATGTATTTGCTTTTCATCTTATCAGTGAATAATAATATTACACAGAAACAGTATGCAAACCGTGTGATTCAATGCAGTCCAATAGCTATACTTACAAATATGAATCTAATGATTCCCCCCCCCACCGCTACCTGCTTTCACTGGAGAAAACATAAAAAGTGAAATATGTCAAGATGAGCCTGAAGCATTTCCCATGCTCTTCATCTTAAGTAGCCTTAAATTGCAACATCTACTGGCAAGAAAACCACATACTCTACGCTGAAACAAGAGGTATCCGTAATCTTGTTGTTTGGGGAAATTTGGATTGGGGCAGGAACGTTTGTTCAGCCCCCACAGCACTGTGGTACCCTGTAACAACGGGTCAGTCACATCATCTGTCAGCAGGAATATTGCTGTCTTTGGTCAGGTACACCTGCTATTTTTTTAATTACCCAAAATCTTGATCTTCCAACTGCTGAAGTCAATGCAATTGAATTAAGTGGAGGATGATCAAGCATCAAAGGCCAGAGTTTCAGAGGTTAGCAGGCATTTAACCAGGTAGGTGGAGATTTCCAAAACCACACGAACAAATCCATTGGGAAATCCAGGCCATTTTGAAACTACCATTTTGTAATGGTCATTCTTCCCAGTTTTCTAAAGGACTACGGTGGGAGATTCAAAACTCATGTCTGGACTTCAGGTTTCTCTCGGAGGCAGAAGCACAATCTGACAACCACTTGCTTTGAAAGCGAGGAGTTAGTGGGAGCAGGAGTGCTTCCGCACTCGGCCCAACCCAGACCCAGTGCGAGGCCCTAAGAACAATCCCCGCGGCTACAATGCGCCGCACAGAGAACGTTACAGATACAGATAATGACCGGATCCATAACTCTGCTTGCCAGACTGGGCCTATCCTGAAGACTACTTATGGCGGCGGTGCAAAATATAAACTGTAATTTATACTCAGGTCTGAAACGTAATGATGATGAGTTAGAAGCAAGATTGAAAGGAAAGCCCTTTGTCCAGGAAAGCAAAGATTTGGAAAATCAGATAATAAACTGAAGTGCTCTGTGTTCAAAAGACCAGAAGAACATGATGGTCCCAGTGACAGGCTTGTGGAGGGGATTATCAGTTCCCCAGATGCACAGAGCTCCACGTGGGTAACACGAGACCATTTTAATAATAGCTCAGCAGCAATTAGCACAATAGAGTTAGTGATACCCTATTGTTTTATTGAAGAAGCCTCTGCTCATTTCCTCTGTAGATGTCACTATTTAACACTATTGATGAAGAGAAGCAGGATAGTGAGGGAGGAGGGAGATGAGACTAGGTATAGCTTGTAAGGATGTGAATGGGTATTTGAAGTTTTAGAGTGTTTTTACCTTTTAACCCCCATTGAAATGCACTGAACTAGCGGGAAGGACAGCATGGAAGACATTAACATTTTGGTTTTACAATAGAGACAATTGCTGTGGCTTAGAAAAGGTGCAATGATCCATGAATGTACAATGAGAATTTTAAAACCTGCTGTACTGAATGAAGTGTGCGCTATTCAAAAACTGTTGATCTATGCAAAATTATTAAACAACACATGAGATCTGCCAGGATTTCAGTCCCAGGTGCAGAGCAGCTGCTCTCATTCACTTTCCGGCATGCCGTGCAGGGGCGTTCCTGCTGGAGATGATAAGTTTGGCGGGTGCGCAGGTTGAAAGGGGAGGACTAAAGAAGGTGGGTGTGCTTTCAGACTCCAGCCTGCTGCTCGGCCTGACTTAATTCAGGCTCAGTAATAACTGCTGTGCAGCCACGGCGGTGGCGCAGCTGCTAGGAAGGGCAGATGCTCTGGCGTTTCGTTCTTATTGATTATGTAGAGTGAATACTGAAAGTGATTGAGGGGCAGCTAATGGCAGTACATGGTGGCTGCCAAAATGTTCTCTGCTCCGTGTACCAAGTTCCTTTACTAATCAGCTGAGCTTTTAATTGCACTTTTTCTACAAAAATCAAGCTGAGGAAATCTTTCGCAATTAAAAGTTACTGTTTCCACTCTCCCCACTGATTTATCATCACCATGTGCAGATTAAGAGAGAGAGATCATCTTCATTAGGTGAAATCAATGGCTGTATTAAGACGCTGGTGTCTTTGGAAGATAAGAGAATGCCTTCGTTCATGGTACCTGGAATAGATAGTGGTTGGTCCATCAGGAATGTCAGCTGCCCTGCACAAGAAGAAATGATGCTCGATACCAATAACTAAAAGATCGTGGTGGCTGTGTTGCTGTTGGTTTTAGCACAGACATTTCTACAGTCGGTTGGGAAACCAGGCAAGACTCTACTTTGATGTGTGAAAGCAAAATGGGATGTAACTGGTAGGGGATACAGCATGACTTTTTTAGGTTTGATCCAACGCTCGTTGAAGTAAATGAGAGACTTTCTACCAATTTACTGGCCTCAGACCAAGAGTTTTAAAGGATGAGAGCACTTCACTGTCTATTGTAATGCAATGACAGCCAACTGTGACACAAGCTTGGAATAGGGAGATTTTTAGGGAATGTTTTTTCAGAGGCTGAAGTTCTTTGGGTATATCATACTTCAAGTTGTTTGGACAAACTGCAGTTAGATGGAGCAGCAGTTCCACTGCCAGGATGCAGAAGAGCAGGTGCACACGAAACTTACCTCATGTGGTTCAAGCTCATTTAAATCTCAGCACACTTTGTGTTTGGCAGAAGCTTCAGGAACGCTCTTTTTTTTTTCATTCAGCCACTACTTTTGTTGATAACACATGGACCAGACCTCAGAGCAGGATCTCCTGCTTCCTTGTGCACTTGTGATCAAAATTGTGCCAGTCCCATTCTTGTTCCATGAGTTTCTGTTTCTTTTAAGCAATCTAATATGCAAGTCAGCATGGCTTCTACTTGCCTTGTCACCATGATGGAGACCTTCTCCTGGGCTAAGATCCGTCCCAGGCAGGCACGCTTATTGTTAGACAGACACCTTCATTCTTTGCACTGAGATAAAGGATCTCTCACCAGCACAGATTCTAAGCACAGGCTCGTCTGAGGTGGCTTTTGCTTAAGTATTTGATCCTTGAACTTCTGCAGATTAGGCATTACCAGCATTTGTTAGTTTAAGTAAACATCCAGGTGCTTCATATTCCTCAGCTGGTATCCCAGCAGGGCTTAAGACAGATATGTTTGAGCTATAAGCCAAAGAGAGTTTCCCTGCCCACCCCACCCCCACCCCCAGTATTACTCACACAAATGGGGTTATAGGCTGACAGAATAATTTACACATCGTTGAGAAAAGTAAGAAGGGAGAGAATATTCAGGCAGATGCAACATACTTCAGTTGCACTGAAGTTCTTTGTAAAATAATGGGCTTTAAAAGTAATCTTCTGTGTACTAAGTAAACTTAGTGTTCATGATTCATGGCTCTAATCCCTGTGACTGAAATTTAAGATCTAAGGCTCCATGAAATTAAAAGAAAAAGAAACAATTACATGCGTATTCATTCAATTTCATGTATTGCGTACCCTTCAGTTTTTCCAATGAAATTTTAACAGAGGAAATAGAGGTTTCTAAAAAATGTGTACTTGAAAAAAACCAGCAGGTCCGTTGTAACTGCTGAAGCTAACGAGCTCATCTGTGCCTGGTTTCTTGACATTCCTGGAGAACACAAGTCACCTCCAGATTTCCCCCTCTCCCACAAATATTACATAGATGCTACACCACAGTGTGCAAAAACTTCAAGGACACTAAGGGTGTAGAGCCCTCGTGCAGGACACTGCCCACCCAGCCCTTCCCAGCTGCACAGAACCACCGCAGAGCAAACAGGAGGACACACACGACAGGGCCACCGCACAGAAAGTCCTTGCGCTGCTCCTGGACTGCTCCGCAGAGGAAAGGAGCCCCATATACTGCTTTTCCCACCAGAGGACAACTGCACCCCTTCCCGATGAATGCAGTTTGAATATATGGCAACAACAGTACCGTAAAGCCACAAGGCCAAAAGACGACTAGACAGCCAAGTAATAAAGCTTGTGAGCTTAACATAGTACTAAGAGTTAATGTGTTAAATCATGAATGTTTGCCACACCGATCTAGCCTTTAATCTTGCTCCAGTAACAAAAGGATACACTATCCTTATCCCAAAGGATCAATAGGAAAACAGAAAAAATCCAGAAAGAGCTTTTAAAAACACAGCAGTACGCTTTTATTTTGTAAAGAAAACTCTGGTCCTGTGCCTAGATTTTAGCGCATCGACATGCATACGTCTTCCCAGCTAGGTTTTAGTCTCTGAGCAACAAATAATTCATTAATTAGTAAAAAAAAGGGAGAAGGGACATTCAGACAGCAAACACAGCCAACAAAAGCAGCTCTCAAACTGCATTCATTCAGCCAAGTGCTTCAATAAAATTATTTGCAAAGAATGTCAAGAGCTTTTACCTAAAAAAATTACCATCCTTCTTTGGTTTTACAAGATGAGACTATACTAGACTATTTTAGTCATCTAATATAGGACGATGCAGCAGATTGCCATTAGGAGAGAGTTCCCTATTCAGCAACTGGAAGAAGCCAAGAGACATAGACGGATGTAATTCAAAGAATTGAATTTAGATACGTACCAAGATGGTGCAAGTTCCTCGCATATGTAAGATGGTCAAACGTATTCTAGACATCACTAGATCACACATCCTATTGCACTGCATGCACTACAGTTCTGCTAATGCTTGTAATTTTAGCACAACACTAAAAATATTTGGTGCTGTCTATGAAATTTCCAATTCCTGGAGTCATATTAGCTTGTGAAAAACTAAACTTATTTTTTCAAATGAAAAAAGCATCCAGCTGTAGTGGATACTATGAACAGTTTAAAAATGTGGACTCCCTGAAGGCTGAAAACACAGATGGGCCCCAAATGTATTTTGAACCTCATTTTTAGCCACTGCTACCACTTTTCTGGAGGGAGGGTCCGTGTATACCTGTAAGGCCAATATTTTAACTACAACATTCCCATATATTGTGCATAGCAAAAGGCACTTTTTAAATGGCAGTATTGTAACAATACAGGGGGCTTTATCTACAGCACAGGGAAGATGATGAGAAAAAAATGTTCATTGGCTACAGAGGAGCAGATGGTGAAGGTAAAAAAGAGAGTTCTGCTCTTTCCCATCATCACCGTTCCTGTCCCAGATGTCCCAGCTCCCGTGCTAGCTTCCTGCGGGACGGTGCTGTGTCATCTCCTTGGTGACTGCCTGCCCTGAGCAGTGCTCCTGCGGACGGGTACTTGCAGGGAATACTCCTGGACAGTCACTCAGGGAACCAGAGTGAGGCCCTTTAGGATGAATGCACTGGAAAGAAAAAAGTCCCAGTGTATCAAAAATATGGCCAGATTTCCATTCAAGCGTACAGTCTCGGTACTCTTGAAATTGTTAGGAAGTGACTGAATGACACAGCAGATCTTTTCCAAGAAAAGACTTCATCTCTCTTTAATGTCAGAATGACACAATCATGACACTTAGCTTAACTCCTTAATGCCAAGTTCTGGATTTGCTTCTGTATATAAACAGATCTAAGACAGTGCTGAAGACAGCATGCTTCAGTTGTGACACAGTCTTAACTTGGAAGCTTAAATTCTGCATATAAATTCAAAGGAATTTACGATACCGTACATACATAACCTGCACCTCAGTCAGATGGAATCCCTCGAAAATAGGCCCCTGTATAACCCACTATTTCTGACAGCTGTACACCTACAGATCCTCCTACTCCTACCTAAGGTTTCTTGCCAGACCAGGGGAGGAGAAATCCAAGGTGAAAACAAGGGAAGCTTAAGGGTGGAGGGAGGCAACCGAGCCAGGGGGGTGCCTTGGGGGAAAAGCTCCCCTTGTGTTACCCGCACAGGGACAGCAGTTCCACTGCTTCTGAGTCACAGGGTGGTTTACAGATAGCTCATGAGTTAGTTACAAGAATGAAAATCTGATCTGATCACAGTAGCAGCTGCGTTTGTGTTCTCCAACTGGAACAGGAGAGGAGTGAATTGTCCCTCTGGTGCAGGAAGAAGCAGGGAGCGGAACAGAACAAATCCTGCAGGAACAGCCCTGTTTGGGGAGAACGCTCAGGGTGAAGTCTGCTCTGTTGCTGTCTGTTGTTTGACTTTTATTGTGTCAATAAATCCAAACTCCAACAAGGGAGAAAGCAGCACATCTCAGCTAGAGTGTCTATGCAGAGCAGAGTAAGAAAATGCCTGGTGCAAGTGGAATACAAAGGTTTGGCTACTGCACTGATAGTAATTAATATGTGGTACTGAAGGTGGAAATGGTTTTTTCATTGACATGCACCAGTGCTGTATGTGCTCTCTGTCTAAAGGGTGTGCAGGACTAAGGGGCTGCTGACACCCCTGCTAACACTTCCCACCTTTATTCCCTCTTTCATTTCCCTCTCATGCTGGAGCTTTTCACCTTTAAGTGTCTTCCACCGTGGGCAAAGGATGGTGTTAAGGAAATGGCATTGCCAAGGACGACATCTTTCCCTACACATTACTGCCCAAACATGCAATTCAGCCACACGTGACACATACCTGCCACAAGTCATTGAACGGTGCTTATATTTCTCTAGAGGTTCTCTGCTGGTCATCTCAGTGTATTTTACAAAGAGAATTAACTGTCATAATCCTCCTTTTTACCAAGAAGGGAACACAGCTTATTAAAACCCTCAATCAGAAGAGGAGCCCTGAGGACACATGGTGTGTGGCTCAGAAGTAGCTTTTGGGCAGGTGGCCCTACACTGAACAGCCTGGGGTTGCCAGGTCCAAAGCTCCAGACATCACAGGAGAAAGATTGTGCTGGGGGCTGCAGACCTAAGGACTACTAGGGTCTGCAAAACATATAACAGATCACAGAGTTTTCTCTTTTGAGGAGAATTTTTTAAAACCTTCTAATGACAGAACAAATGTCAAAGTGCCTACATTTCGAATGACACAAAATATACTTTTTTCCACAGAGCTCTTCAGAAACCATGACCTATCAAAATCAATAGTTTGCTATTGACTTTAAGTTAAAGGCAGAGATTGAGTTATCAGAAAAATCAGTGTAGAGCTACCTGACTCCTCCACTGTTCTCTTCACTGGATCATCTTTGCTCCAAAGCCCATATGACCCTGGTGGACTGAGCTTCTTTCTCACTGAATAAGACCCTGTTAAAATCCAGCTACAAATGAGTGTCCTTCCTATCTGTCAGCCTTTCTCCCATCTACAGCCACAGTGCGTGTACTTGTATGAACTCCATCTAAATGCCAAGGCAGATCTGTAAAGCTTGTCAGTTCCCCTATTGAATCTGGGCAAAAATAACCAGTCCAACTCATGCATGAAAGGTAAGTGACAAAGCGCCCAGTGCTGCCGTAAGTTTTCTGTTCTACTTCTGGATTTTTCTCTTCTGGTTTGTTTTTTAACATCTTCCCTTAGGGCTGTGTAGATACAGAAAAACACGCCACAGTCAGAGAATGAAAAAGCACGGGAACAGAACAAAAAGGTTTCTTTCTTTTCTTAAATTTAGACCAATTCACTTCATCACAAGACAAGTATATGTAAAAGCTACGTATGACATAAAAATATATCTCAAACCCCGCAATCACAGAAAACATATGAACCCGTTTGGCTCTTTTACTAGCAGTTAGGCTTTCTCCTTCCTAACCAGAAAGCCTACAGGGGCATTATGGGCTTACCGGGAAGTATGTTCAATCAGCAGTGTAAACCAGGGATGAGCAAACCAGGAGAGGCTGCTTGCCTTGATCATGTGCATTTCTTTGTATTTCTTTCATGCTGCCACATGTGCCTCATCACCCAGAAATATTCCCTAAAAGCCTGTGGTATGGACCTCAGGAAATACGGGTTCGTTTAAAGCCTCTGCCATTGATAGAGCATAGAAGGAGCCTGACAGCTTCATTAGACTGTATGGCTGCTGGCAGTCTGCAGGAGGGAGATGTTGCCACTCCCCGTTCCGGGGGTCAAATGACCTCAGAGTTGCAAGTCGCTCCGACACTGGGGCAAACAGGTGCTTAGACCGTAAATTTGTTGGGTTTATTGCTGTTGTTACACACATAGACCTACTGAATGCACGAAGATGTAGACAAGGTAAAAAAAAAGACAATACCTCCAGATTGCATCTGAAAAGGAAATGGTGTCATTAAAAATGGTGCTTTGCTAAAAATTCCTTAAAAAAGGGATAGGAAAAGCCTATGTTAAAAATCCCTAGAAGAAGAGACAGGGAAAGCAAAATGGCAATAAACTAGCCAGGTAATCCAAATACAAAGCAGGTTGACAGCACTGGCAAATGTACCCGCTCAAGCTGCACGTTAGTTAGCCTGGGTTTTGGTACAAATGTATTACAATTTTACAGGTATTACATGTATTGGAGGCGTGGGTCAGTTAGCCCAAGATGAATTCTTTGCCGTGGCTGCAACCCGAACTCATTGAAGTTAGCAGAGATTTTATGTGAATTTTAGTTACACTGCTAGTCCAAAGCAGCTTACTCAAGAAGGCTATTGCACCAGAGAGGTGCAATCCACGTGTGAGGTACTCCACGCACAAATACAGAAACTACTTTCACGTGAAATGCTAGGTTGTTCTCTTACTTCCATCTCCTAGCTTGCTATAGCTACAAAAACCAAGTTAATGTGAAGAACAGATCTCATTTTTTCATTAATGCATACTTTTTCTCTGGAGACACTTCCTTCCCCGTTCGTACAAATTAAACAGAGCCAAGGTAGTCCAGTGCTGTGACTGCCACATTTCTGCCCAAGCAGAACAGAAATCCCATGCAACTAGTATTGTATCCCAGGCATCCCTGCCACAGGGTATGAGGTGCTCTGCTGTGGTTCTATACTCTGTGAAAATCAGCACTGAAGGCTTTCTGAATGATTTTGCCTTTATTTTCTTGAAGAAACTCATGTTTCCTCTCTTCTTCACTGGTCTTGGAGTTTTCTTAATACTGGCTTCTCAGTTGACATCACACAGATTTTTTTTTTACAGTGTTCATGCTGCAAGTGCACTTTGGATGCTGTGATAGGATAGCTGTCATCTCCTCCTCTGGGCTTCATCTCCTATTTCATCCCAAAATCTTCAAATAGTTTCTTGCATTGATCTCCCACTTCTGTGACAAAGGAGGGCTTAGGGAAGTTTTGCTGGGGATTTTAACCACACCTGCTGCCAATAACCGTACTTTTTCTTTCTATACATTCACCTCATTCTCTGATAGATTTCATATTCTTCCCTTTCAGCTGTTTCTTTGCAGCTCTTGTTTTGTTTTTGTCCCTTTAAGCTCTTAGAGCTTACAGCTACATGGCTTCCCCTATCTGTTTGATTCTCCACACATAAAGACTTTCAAAAGGGGCTTAGGAGAGTGGGACCCCCACATCCTCTTAATTTAGGTTGGTGATGAGTGCCTAAGATGACCCTTTTGAGACATTTAAGAGCTGGACAGTCGGTGTCTCAAAGGCAAAAGGCCTGCTACGCTTACACGGAAGCCTGCGACCCAGCGGGATACGCAGACACACGGGAGGTGTCTCCCCCTGTGCCTGAGGATATTTCAGCACCTAAGGAACGATTGTCAAAACCACCTTTAAAAGAGGAGCTCTCGAGCTTCTAGTGTAACTGGAACTTCTCCTCCAAACCTCCTGTCTTGCTAGGGGATGTCTTTGGCCACTGAGCAGCAGCGGGACAGAGTCAGGATGTTCCTGTGACCTCTGCCCGCGCTGGTGGAGCAGACAGCCTTACAACACACCGGCTTGGAGCTCTGCCTGCAGACATGCTGGAGAAAGAACACATTCCTGGATGTGCACCGATCTCTGGCAAACCCAAAAGAGTTTTTCCATCAAAATCACTTTGGCCAGTGTGACAGGTACAAGGGACTATCATATGTCCAGTTTATTTTCTGTTTGCTAAAGGGTAACATGAAAAAGGGCACAAGGGTTCTCACCACCAACGTGGTCCTTAAATGTAAATACTCCAAATTTTCCAGGACGGGCGAGCTCATGAGTTTAAAGGAAATTATTTCTGCCTGACAATAATCTCATCTTTATACCATGACATTCTCCTGCAGCAGGCATCTCTGAAGGCAGTTTGTGGCTACCAAATAACTTTATTAAATAACTCTATTAAAGTCTCATGTTTTATGCAGGTCATAGATGCAGTTCTATTGATTTAACTCGAAAGAGCACCCTTTTTTGTGGGAGTAAGATGTTTGCTGTTCTACACTTTGCTGCCTTCCTTGTTGCCTAACACGACAGTCTCTGCAGCTGCTGTAGGTCACCAGTTTTCGGTGAACTAATGTTCAATGCAGGGCACTTGCACTTATTGATTCAGCATTAAGGGCCATTCTTGTGCAGATACATTCTGCCTTGCCCATCTATAGTCCACTTCATTTCTAGCTATGCACTCAGGTTCAAGGGGACTATTCAGCAAAGATTTTATTCACACAAATAACCAAAACACACTTCTGGTTTCCTGTGCTGCTCAAGAGGCTGCTATCTAGAAAACACACCTGCATATTGAGGCTTGCATCTCACGTATTTTACAGTACCTGAAAGGCACCGCCAGAGTCTCCGGAAGCCATAGAAAAGGTTTGGTACAAAGGGTCTGTTTCTCATGAGGTAAAAAGGCCAACTCGGTTGACGACAGTTAGATAGCACTGGTGGATCTCTCCTCTGCCTTCCTGCAGAGCAGCACAGGCACAGTGGCTGTGGCTACAGCAAAGGGCTTAGGCAAGGTTGCACCAACATCCTGCACTGAGGTAGGCAGTTGGGATGAGCTACTCCAGACAGATTCTTGCTTTTCAGGATATTTCTTTCCCTTAGCTCTTTTCTTGTCTTTCAGTCTCCTCCTAGCCTTCTTTATTTAGAATCGCCTTCATTTTCAGGTACCTCAGGCTTTTCCCTGAGCTTGCTGCAGCGCCTTCTGAACACCCAGTGACAGACAGAAAAATAATTATTTGAAAGACAGGCAACAGCAGCCACCTTCAAAATCTCTTCAGTCTCACTAAATAGGATCCCTTCCCATCCCGACCCACAGACAACTCACACAATGTCAGCAACCTTCTCCAAGGAGTCACGCTCCTGTACAAAACCATCTGTGTATTCTTCAAATGGGCCAAAGCTGGAGGCATTTTCTTACGAGAATTAAGGAGATCAAAGTTGGCAATAATATATTTTTCCTCAGCAAAATTAGTTACACAAGATGAAAATATCAATAATAACATAAGGCGATTAAACAAGCCACATTGTCAAGTTTGCAAAGAACAGAAGGTCTTAGCAAATGGCTGTCTACTAGACTTTAGACAACCATACTCACCAACAACATTGTAAAAAACAAACAAGCTGTAACTTAAGTAGTTATAGTTGCATGGCATCCACAGAGAATACTGGGAAAAGTCCATCATTGTGGACATTTGATTTATTAAACAAGTAGCACCAAAGAGAAGCCTCCCCGTATCTCAGCTCTCCACTGTAACAGTCCTGGTTGGATCTTCCCCATCTCACCATGGTTAAGTGCAATTATTTAGGATCCAGCTGCACCCATGTGGTTTCCTCCCCGTGACGTTGCATAAAGAGACAAAAAGCCATGCCCGGACCTCTACAGGAGGAGGCTAACGCAGGAGGTGTTGCAGGGCAGGCTGTAAGGAGGAGAGACACAACTCTGGCAGTCAGCTCTAAGCAAAATGCAGCCCCATATTCGTGGCCACTGTTTCCCTGCTACCCTTTATTTGCTTCAGCATTACTTTGTCCTTGGTTATGGTACTCAGGTCCTGATCCTCACTCAGTAATTTCGCAAATATTTGCTTGGCATTTATAGAGCGCAAAATGTGCTTAAAAACACAGCAATGAAGGATCTACTCCAAGGAAGGATTTTCTCATTTTACACTGATAATATCTCACGCTAAACTCACTACAGGTTGGGGAAATCTAAAAGGCTACAGCTCCAGCGTGGCAGGGACTATTTAAGTCTGCAGTTTTCCAGTATTGGTATTGAAATCTTTTATTTGTGGGATGGCAATGGAAGATGTGGAGAGAAAATCTCCCCTGGCAACATGTACTCTTGAAAGGCCCTTTCAAAGCAAACATTCCAGCAGTGAGAAATACTTTAGCACGCCGCGTTCCCGTTTTCTCCTTCCTTCCCTCCCTACCTCCCCAGCCTATGCTCTTAGTATCAGAATAATAAATTTCTTTGTGCCCCATCTTGTGAAACCGTTTCACATCACCTTCATGCACTTGGCTGGGGAAGACCTCCCAATCAAAAGTTATATTCTTTCACACAGTGCTATCAGTATTTTACATTTCTTTGCAGCCAAGTGTTATCAGCTGGCCATATAGCATTCAGTTTTGGGGGGAAAAAAAATCATTGTATTCTGAAATACTGATTGCATCAAATGGCAACTAGATTGGAAGACAGTAATCACGCTGGGCTCAGGCGATTAAAAACTTGCTTGGAAAATTGGCGCTTGCTGAGCCTCTATAGAAAGAAATGAATTAAGAAGGAAAACAATAACGAAGGGCATACATTAATTTTCCTCTGCGGTGGATAATGTTGAGTGTAAGAGATCTAAGGCAGGACTGTGTGTCTTAAGGATTTTCTCTTACATTTTCAGACAAAAACCTGATCCATTGGAGAGGGGCTGCAAATTAAATCCAAACAATAATCTCAGAAGCAGCAATTGGAAAAGAGCAAATAAACAAAGCATATAAATAGGAGATAGCATTTCCTGCTAGGAACTTATCATTTCTGACAATGCAGCTCAAACAAAGAACTCCCCCTTGCTGGCAGTCCTGCTGGGCAATCTCCATTCTCCCTTCCACGGGTAATGTCATTCCCCTCCTCACTGCTAAGCTGCACTGGTTATTTGTACAAGTAACTCAATAAAGGATTACCTCCCAGAATGTCTATATTGTAGCAAGCCCTGCCTAACTCTTGTTCAGCTGTGAGAGCTGTAGGGGAGGCACCGTGTCCACACCACTTCTATACAGGGTGGAGTACATTGTCAGCACTCCACAAATAATAAACACGTGCAAGTCAAATAAACGCCCAAATCTTCTTCAATGAGGTATATGTGCATTTTACAGCCTTTTCCTGACACTTGCAAGAGTTCATGTGTCTCTGCTCATTATTCCTCTGTTTATTACAATACATCCCTTTCGCTGGCTCATGACTGATTTTGGATCTGGGCTCATGTTTAAGGGAGGTTTTATTCTCCAGCCCAGGGCAGGACCATGTAGCGTAGCCCGTAAGACATCACAGGTGCTCTCTAGCAGGAGCAGGCTGGAATTCCCTTTGAAGGAGCTGCAGAGTATGCTAGCTGCAGACTATATGCTGCCAAAATGTATTTTTACAGTGTGGGAAGGCCATATCCTGCAATGCTTCTCCCAGGAGCAGTCCTCACTCTCACTCAGTAAATGGGGCTATTTGCACAATTATTATGGGAGCAAAACCAGAACAGGAGTGAGCACTATTATATCTGTAACGTATATCACACAGATTTTATACACAGGGATACATCCATCTATATATATCATAGATCTGTCTGACTTTGCCACATTTGCAGCGTTACTCATTCACTGCTCAGAGCACACCTGCAAGCTCTGACCTTCCCCTGTTTGGAACGGATGAACCAAAGCAGAGCATTTCACCCCCAAAAATGCCCACTTGTGTTTATGAAGCCAAACCACCCAGGCATCTCTTCTGGACACCGTGCCTCCCCGTGCTAATTACAAACGCTGGGTCTCAGGACATCTCCCAGCAAACCTGTCAGTCACTGCCGGAGACCTTTTCTCGGGGCATGTTTTGAAAAGCAGAGCGGGTGCCAGCGGCTGCACCCCCATTTCAGACCACTGATGGGACAGCAGTAACCTGTCCAGCCTGGCATGGAGCCCGTCCTTTCCATAGCTCCAGAGGCCACAGTATATCAAAGTGGTGGGGCTGGAGGAATTCACTGTACCACCTGTGGAATGACAGAATAAATAGAGTTTGTAAAAATGTCTATTCGCTGTGTTTTAAAAACGCCGCAAAGAAAGAGGTGGGCATAGAAGATACGAAGACGCAGAAGAATGTCAGAACAGGATTAGACTCTTCTGTAAACTCTTCCAAGCAAAGGCTTTGTTTTATATGTCTGCTGACCACAGTCATCATGCCTGTCTGTGTGTGTGTATATATGTGTGTGTGTGTACGAGAAGGGCATTTATATGCCCCCCAATGCATCTATTGATTTCTATATGTATCTCTACATATGGCCTTGTACGCACCAGTATTTTATTGCCTCACAGTTTGCTGAGGGAATCTGGTTTGGTACTGCATGTGTGCTTTTGAATCTAAACTGCCATACTTTTCAAACAAAAACGAGTTTTTGCCATACAGTTGTGAACAGATCTGTACCAAATGTAAAATAAAAATGCTGACCAGCTGTCTGGCACAAAAGTACTAAGGTGACTGAAGTTCCTGTTTGCCATCCAGGGCATGGACTCTAGGAGATGGCGTTAGTGCCAGTGCCAGTAGCTGTTTGACCACTGACTATTTTAAAAGAAACACACAAGCAATATGCTTGTTTATTCTAGAATCGCGGAGCACTTCCAATGCTTTTCCTCAGGAGAAATTCATCAAAGGAGTAAAATTAAACAACCTAATATTAACAAAACAGTGATTCATTTTCACACTGAATTCAGTGGAAAGCTGCTTAATTCCCCAGCCAAGTGTTACAGAATTCCAAATCTGCCCCACTGAGGAGTTGTAAAATACAGAGGTAATGGATTTAGTTTCTATTTCCTCTTGAACAAATGAAAACTTTAAAGTTTTATTCACTGCTTGACACTTTTGATTTTTAAAGCTATACTGGGACCATGCTCCAATAGCCTGATTCGACTCACAAAAGCAACTCTTTACCTCTCTAGCAATTAAAGGAAGTCTTTGATGTGGGAGTGAATGTTTCAGTACAGTGACATTAGTATAAATCAGACCTTAAGAATCCACAAGACAAAACAAAATGTAAATCCTGCCATTTATTTAACCCTGCAGCCCCTGTTCCCACTGCAGCCGACGGGCACTCTCACTACAGTGTGTAACACAATTGGAAGAAGAGAAAAGCTGCACCCCAGTGTGTGTCTTCTATTCCCTGTCCTTCATGTAAATGGCAAAAGAACTACCATTTGTAACTTCACTGTGTTCTTTCATCCTTATCTAATGAGCTGTCCAACTCATTAATACAGTATTTATTCTTTAAGACTGGATTTTCCCCATTCCTCTCAAAATCCCAGATACACCCCGATCCTGATGTACAAAGGTACAGATCTGCCTAGTTACCTGTTATTCCTCCTCTTGTTGCTGTTCCTATGAAGGAAATCAAAATAGTTTTCATTCTGATTTCCGATTCTGTATGATGAGAATGCAACATATTAATAATTAAAAACACAGCAAGAACAAAAACGCCTCCTTACCACAGGGGAGAAAGGGAGCTGGTTACTGTCAATGGTAGGTACTTTTTATGTCAAATAAATTAACTGCACTTCAAAATGACAGTGGTGTGTCAGCCTCATCATCTCCATCCTCAACTCCAATTATGTATCTCAAGGGAATGCATCTCAGAACACATTAGTAAAACACAGGTGTGGGTAAGTTAAACCACAAACACGTATACTCAAGCTGCATTCAAAATCCGACTGTGACTCACAGGGCCAGGGGAATGCGAAGGTTTGGTTGCCCAGTGTCCCGATCGCTGCCCAGCTGCCCCAGCACAAAGTTCTCTGGAAATAAAGTCTATTTGTGGGTTGAAAGATTCAGCATTGTATGTAGATTTTAACGTACATTTTTGGTGCCCAAAATACTTCAATGGAATGCTATGCCATCCAGAAAGCATCATTTGCTGCCCAATCTCACTCCTCTCAACTATCACATCAGTGAAGAGGGCGGAAGATAAGGACTTTTTTCTCGTCCCGTAGCTGACAGCTAATGGCTGTTTTAACTTTCACATGGAGTAAAATTTGCCCTCTGGAAAACCTCTGTCAGTCCAATGCCTTTCACAGAGTTGCATGACTTTAGCTGAGAGCACGTTTTGGCCCCAGGGATTTTGATGACAATGGGAATCTGAATTAATTTCCCCAGCCAGAATGATAGCTCAAGAGGTATAAAAGCCTGGAATCCATGAGGTTCATGCATCCGCAATTAAAATATTTAAATGGCCAGCTGCATTACAGTTTATAAGGCAGAGTTAATTTCCTACAGAACTTGGGAGAAAAAGCCTCCAGAAGTTTGTCATTTTCTCCCGACAACAGCTACTTATTGCAGCATTTGCTTTTGTTGAGCCTGGACCGAGTTGTTTACCCTATGCATCTCAGTATAAAATATTCAGAGTTTATCCTAAGCAATGTCGCGGTTCAGGCTAATGATTGTTTCCCAGGGCTGGGATCCATGCCCTTTGCATTTCTGCTCTCCGAGCGGCCAAATGCTAAGCCATAGAATTGTTTTCTTCCTCTGAAGCAGCAGCTGGTCCCTTGGAAGACACCATAAGCATCTCTGCCGAAATCTGTGTAATTGCACATGTCGCCATGGTCTGTTCTTAACGGATCCTCTCCCAGACAAAACACTGTTTTCTCAAGCTGGCTTTGAAGACTGTGTGTGTTTAAAAATAGCTTCCGGAAGATACACACATATATTTTGCTATAAACTGTGTATAATATGTACTGTGTACAGAATATTAATTCTTCAATATGTGATTTTGTAAGATTGCCTCACTGGCATCATTATTGCTATACATGGAGCTGTTTTGTGTGCAAATAGGATTCTGGACCCAAAGTTTTAGCTTGGCACTATCGTAAAACAATATAGATTTCAACCTGTTGCCATGTAACAAGAGTGGTTTTTAAGATAAATCTTTAATATGCAGTAAGTGGCTGTGTTACTCTTTTCTGATAATACTTTGCCTAGCTAGAAAACTAATTAGCAGAATCTGGTGACCTGAATGTCAGAACCTCTGATATTTCAACATAAAAGCAAAATCCTTAATTCAACAGTCGACATATTGTAGAGAGATCTGCAGTACTCTCTTGCCTATCTCTTAAGACTCATAAAGACGAACTTTGTACGGGGGCAAAGGGGGTGAGGGTTTTGGCCAAAATAACTGGAAATCATAAGAAGCTCTAATTTCTAAGTTTGATGAATTGCAAGCAGTTCAGTGGCATTTAATTATTGCTCTAACTTAGGCATACCTGTCTACAGATACAAAAGACAAGATGCACAGCCTTCAACAGGTTTCTTGCCAATAAATCCTACTGGGCCAGGAGCATCCTTATCATCACCATGGCGCTACTGAGACAGAGACCAGCAGCAGAGAGGAAAACCAGAACTCCTCAGTCCCAAGCAGGATCCTCACCTCCTAAGTAATCCTTCTGTTCAGCTGAGGGATGCTTCACTGCCGTAAACCTCCTGCCTTTGCCAGGCATCAGGGGAGTCATTATTTCAGGGGCTTTGCGATGGACTGCAGAGTCCATTACCTCCCAGCTCCCAAAGACGAATGGAGATGAAGCTGACAGGGACTTGGGGTTGTTAACAGCTGATTTCATGGAGCTGATGCTACTGACTCACTGGCACTAATCAGGTGAGATTAAACGGAGAGCACGGACAGGGAGACAAACTCACCAAATTAAACATTTGCACTTCAAAAGCTTTCTAGTTGAACAGCTGCCTGCTGCAGCCCCGACCTGTCCCCTGTTCTGGGGCAAGACAGAGTGGTTAAGCCTCCAGGGCTGTCAATCTTGAACCATTCAGAAGCACTGAAGAAAAAAATCACTTAAAAAATAAGATCTAGTTCAAAATGAATTGTGTAATAAACCAACTGGCACCAAAGTAAATCCATCATATAAACAAGTAAAGAGTATTTTCACTGCTTCCAGAAAGAGTTTGGACTCCTGGCATGAGCTAAATTCTGCGCGAGTGACCACAAAATAAAGCTCTTAGGTAATGTAGTGATAGGTACTCAAAAATATGATAGATGGAGAAATAAGATCAGCTTCACTGTATGTACAAGTACATTATATTCTTGATCACATACTTTAATGGCGAAGCAGCTGCAGAACTTGCAAATTACAAGCTCTCCTTTGTTTTCAGACCTCCTGCATAAATAGTTGTATTTAACAACTCCAGGCAGGCACTTCTTTCTGTAAATTGTCCTAAGAACGCGCTGTGAGCCTGCAGCAAGAAATTATTCCCAAAAATTCAGTATCCTCTAAATTGGAGAACCGCAGTATCCCTCCCTTTCCTTTGGTTTTTCTCCCCCACGGTTCCTTGTAGCAGTTTCTGTGCTGGGGTTAGAGATCGCTGCGCCCAGGATTGTTGAATAAGGTCCTCAGCTGCTCATCTGCTTTTTGTCTGGAAGCGGGAAGAACCTTCCTCAGATTCAATCTATTTCAGCCTTTCCTGCCTTTTACTGCACATTAGATAAAGCCTAGCTGACTGCTGCTAGGGAAATTAGGTCTTCTATTGTTTTAACATTAATTATGGAGAGTTCAAGATAAGGTTTGTGTTAGAAAAGTAGGGGGTAGGAATGGTTTGAATTTTACTTTCATTATAATTAGACAGGAAATTATGAAAAGGTGAAAAATAATTCATTGAAGTGCTTTCCTTGAGCAAGCTAACAAGAAAAGTGCATTCTCGCCCAGATGGAGTTCATGGTATATTATCGAAGCCCCATTGTTCTTAATGCATGTCTCTGCCTGGGCACACTGAGCCTGTTTCTATTGCACCTACACGTGGGCAGAAATGGGCAGGGTGAGGCCCTCTGACTCCCTTCTGTTCCATTGAGGGCCCTTTCTGTTACCAAAAAATTAGGCTAAATTAGTCCATGGTGTAACTCCATGGAAGCCATTTGAATTACTGCAGAGATTAATTTGAACCATCAGTCAATTTCTGCAGAACTCGCAAAGGACATGAAAATATGACTAATCTAAGAATGAATTAATTGGGCAGCTGTCTCCCTTTCATTTGTACGCTACTGAGATAAACACTTGGACTAAAAAGCTGTCCTCATTATAATTTCCTCACTTGATGCTGCTTTGTGGGTGAGGTTTATGACTACCACGTAACTACAATGTTTTCAGAATTTTTCTTCATGTGAAATTACTATGGTTCAGGCTTTTCAAGGCACTTGTACAGGGAGGAAAGAGGAGCGCATAGACCTTGCTTGGAGCTTCTAAGCAGCTGTAAAGATTGAATGTGCCAAAGTCCCTTAGGTTAGACTTCCTTCTGTAATACAACCATCTCAAGGTGTTTCCTCCATCACTGATGTTGGTCTAACTCTTTATTTCCCTCTAACTATGGCTCAAAGACCAGTGGGAAGCAAACAAAATCCACTGTAACAGGCCAGCAAAACCTCAGCAGCACTTATACTTCCTTATACTACTTATACTGGCAGGATGGAGGAGCAAAGGAGGTCCTTGCCATGGTACAAATGCTTTAATCTTTTTCTTCAAGGCTTTTTTTACCCACCTGTGAAGACTGAAGCTCCATGGTTCAGCATACATACAGAAAGGTTCATCCCTCCATGCCTACAGCTCCTTTATCTCTGAGTGTATTGCCCATCACCAGAGTAGGTGAATAATTTGTGCATAAATTCTATCAAGTTTCCACCACTTCCTTCTTTTCAGCTTCACAACCCTATTTAGCTGTGGCTTGCAGGAAAAGCAGGACACTGGAAGGGAAGTCCTTCAAGTGAGTCCGTGGCAGAAGACCACCGAAGTTAATGGGATGCCAGTGGAGATAAGGATTTTGTCCATTCAGAGTCAACAGTAGCTTCAGAAAATACGTAAGGCAGGCTGAGGCTGAGAAAAGGATGTATTTCTCCGCCTTGTTTGCAGATAAGGAAGTGAGATTCCGAGGGGAATGAGTGATTTACCCACAGCCACACAGGAAATCAGCAAGAGATATGGAAATTAATGCTAAGAAGCATTTCAGTGCCTTAATCATAAAGCCAATCTTTTCCCTCAAATGCCAACAGTATTAAATGTTCCTTTTCAATATTGGAATAAGCATAAGAGTTTCACTGACTTACAGTAATGTTTCCATCAAAAAATTTTAGAGGGTAGCCAGTTCAAGTTAAAATGCTTGGTCAGTATTACGACCTCTGTCCAACTGTAGGGACCAGCAATTGGAGGGACGAGGGACTGTAGTTGAGCTGAGCAAGTCTAACTATGAGATTCCTTTCAGGATCAAGTCACGCTAAGGTCGGAAAATGCAAGGACAAAAAGTAATAGGTGTGTGTCATTATATTTACCACTATTTAGGTAGGCTTTGAAAAACGCGGACTGCAATATTCTCTTGCTGGGAAGCCATTAAACTGTTGGGCTGAGGGAATATATGGCTTAGAATAGGAAAGATTCACATCTCCTGCCTACAAATAAATTACTTGTACGTCATCTATCTATTTGACCATCTCTGAGTAGTATTTATATCAAGGTGATATCTAGGTAGCTGCCTGGAGAAGCACGTTTTGTATAAATACATAATAGCCTGAGCCAAGGTCTGTTTTTATTTGAACTAGCTTCAATTCATTGCATCTTAATTGAAAATAATGGTGTTACAGCAGTGATCAAAGAATTGTCTCATTAATTGTCTTTTAAATCATCAGCTATTAAACAGAAATAAAAGGTTAAGAATGCAACACTCTCTGTTCTGTCCAAAAGAATATGAATATCTCTCCAATTAGAAAGAAACAATAAAGGCAGAATTAACAGTGAAAAGAAGCTTAAGATTAGGCAATTAGATCCAAAATGCCTGACAACTCTTATCAGAGGGTTTAGCAGTACCACCTATATAGAAGAGGCAACACAAATTTGGAAGCAAAGTCAATATTGACTTTACCAAAGGGGCTTGTAAAGGGAATATGCATTTTTCTGAAAAAATATAGGCACATAAATGCTGTACTAAATTTTAACTCAGCTAATTAATCGTTACGGATTCAATCTTGCAACCAATACATATATTTCCAGTTTAAAAATTATGCCTGAACAGCATTCAGTCTGAGCACCTCTCCGTAATTTGTGACTGAAATCCATTATAAGGATGCTGCAATTTTCACAAAAATAACATTACTCTCATTTTATATCACCAGGATGAGGCAAGATGAACTCGGTGAAGACCACATTCACACCTCCTGGTTTTGTTCATTAAGTCAATATATTAGAGTTGGGTACCAGGTCTGGGAAAGAGTCCCAGAGGCATTCTCTTCTGTCAGTGATTTGATACCCAAATAATTTCACAGAGCAGTCAAACGAAGACCTGATTTATACCCAACTTAGTCATTACGAAAAAAGGGGGGGAATTATGGTGCAAATCTTGTAAAAGCTGTGCAGAATTTTGGCCTGTGTTTTGGTCTGTTCTATCCAAATCACTGAAAGGAATGGGAGGACACTCATCAACTTGAAGGTGCTTAGAAGCAGGTCTTACTCCATCTAGAAATACAACCTGTTTTGAAGAAGCAAGAAAGGAAAATGGTCAAAGGGCAAGAGCTTTTCTTTCTTGAAGTGTATAAATCCACAACTGCAACTGGAAATCTTGCCTCTGCTCACAGAGGTCATGTCAAGTCTTGTTTAGTTGCCAGCTTCAGTGGACCTTTTAAATTTGGGAACCAGAACAACTTCATGCCCAGCTTTGACAGGAAATCCATATGGACAACTACTGATTGAACTAAATGGACTTTAAACAGGCAGTGTTTTGAAATGCAACATCTCCCTGACATCTGCAGATACTAATTTTATTAGTGGAAGAGGAATAGGAGTTCTCTTCCTGACCTTTTCCTATCTGGTTCAGTCCAGTATTCTCTAACTACAGCAAGTCCTAGAAATACTAGAAACTCAATTAATAGAAACAAAAGTCCACATATACCGTCTTTTAGATCTGGATCTAGTTTTCTGAAGTGTAAAGAAAAGACAGTCTCAGCAATATGTTGATGATATATAACTTGGTGCTTGCATTTATAATATGAACAATTCATTGTGAACTGATAAATAACAGCCACTATTCAGATAATAGCTGTATGGTATACAGCAAAAAAAGAATAGTAAAATTTATCAAGAGAGTCTGTTCCTTTGACAATTACATTAGTCATAAACAAAGACATTCATTCATGTTCCTTCTGGTAAGGACTTTCAAAGAAATTTGGTTTCCAGAAAAAGAAAATGTGATTTTTAATTTCCCCACCTGATACATAAGGGAAAATATAGAAGCTAGAGCATAGGCTAGAGACTCAAGAGACCTATGCCATCACTGGCTGAGGCTAAACATTGGAACAGTCACTTTCATGAAAAAAGAGTATTACACTGATGTCCTTTGCAAAATGCTTTGAGGTCTGAAAACTGCTAGGCATCGTTATTGTATAACTAAGCCCCAAGCTATCAACTTCTCTGAGGATACAGTGGCACACATGCTTCTGCCCAATAACTTGAATCTTATTTATGAATAACTTGCCTTCATGTTAAATGGAGAGAAATCTTAATGAAAAAAGTTGGAAGCTTTTGCCAAAACCCATCCTGCTTTTCCAATAGCTACCTAGGATCCCATGGATGTCATCTTTCACCTACCCATAGATGTCAGAAAGAGGAAATAGCTACAAAAAGTACAGTTGTTCTGTAAGCTCTTTAACTGCAAAGGAATTTCTTTGTTGCTGGACTTAAAATGTAATGAAATTTTGTTTGATTTAGAGGATGTAATTTATTCCAAAAATTGGTAACAAGCTTATTCAGAGTTGTCAAAAATAAGAAGGTGAATTTTTTGTTCCAGCATATCATCTTCAAAATAAATACCTTTCCTGTGTGCAATTCTTTAGCCAGCTAAAGAACATGAAAATTTATCTGACAAAGTACAAGCTACCTATTAGGACCTTTGCAGTCTTATCTACACAGAGGTTACAATAATAGGTTAAAAGTACACAGTAAAGGATGGGGGTTTCCAAGGCAATCTGCAGAAAATTTAAAGAAGTGCTCAGGTCTGGAATACATTCACACAGGACACAAATGATAGCTAGAATATGGGGAGGAACTGGCTACAGAGAGAGCTTATGATAAGGTCTACAGGTTACAGGATTACCATGTAAAAAGGATGACTGTAAGACCCTATTTTTACAGCATTTATATATAATACACTGCACTTTCCTAGAATTGAGACAAATAAACTATCTTTCTAGGATTACCCTCAGAAATTAATAAATAATACAACCCCCACCACCACCCCTATACAGAATTCATTGCAGTCAATTCTTAAGTTCATTTAAAACAAGAAAAAAAACACCCCAAAACACATAACAAAACAAACCTATTAAAGATATTCAAAAATACCTTTTTTATGCCTAAAAATAATGAGCTAAAAGCTGAAAGCCATGCAATGATGTCAGAAGTCATGCAGTCAATGTCTGATAAAGTCACATTAATGCTATTTTCATCTCAATGTCAGGGAGGGAGAACCAGTTGAACATACTATTTAAAAAAAACCAATAACCACAACATTGTTTAAAAGCTCCCAACTCTCGTTTTGCGATATGGTTGTTATTTTCTATTCTCTGTCATGCTCCTCCAGATTTTGGTACAGTTCAGTATCTTTACTTACAAGAAATTCCTGACTGGAAAGCAGGTGATGCAGTCAGAAGCATGAAGGCAACCTTGCTGCATGCTGTTACAACATACTGCGTTATTACTATTAAATAACAGAGGCAGAAAAGCCACACAAGAACAAAGATCCCTCTACAGGGAGTTGACTTTTCCCAAGTGGAATGTATCAGACAACATGTTCTCTCTCATCAGCACTGGCTGGCCAACGAAGACTAGGACTGCTCTTTCAGCATCCCTGGCCCTCTCTCCCGTATCTTACACACCGGCACAAACAGCTCCACGTCAGTCTATAGAAACATGCTAACCCTGCATAACCTCTGGAGACCATTCTCCTCATAGCGCAGTGGAAGCAACCTGCCACCGCAGCAACAGCCGTGACTGTAAAACAAACGGTTGATGTAAAATCCCAAATGTGAGCTAGGTCCCACTATGGTCGTGGTGGAAGAGAAAAGGGTGAAAACTCTGTTTTCCAGTTCATGTCGGTGCCTTACCTTTATGACGTCTTCATCAGCTGATTTGCACTCAGTGGAGTCCGAAACATCGACCACAGACCCATCCTCTTGCACAGCAACAACCTTGACTGGAACAGACACCGTTTTGCCTGTCAGAATGGCCGTGTTAAGGACCTCCGTGTCCTGTATGCACACACACACAAAGGAAGGATGGGCGTTAGAGTATAAACCCATGAGAATGCTGCAGGGGTCAGACTGATGAACCAAACCCCTGCCTCTGACAGGGACAGGGCAGAGAACGACCCTTCCTTGCACACACCCTCCGAGCTCCCTGCAGTCAATGGTTTAACAACTTTCTAAGCCAAAAGCTGCATTTGGACCATCAAGTTCTGTTTCTGACAAACATATGGATTTACTCTTTCTGAGCCCATTTACAGGTTTGGCTGTTGTGGCAATGATACCTGTAATGCAGTTACACATGAAGGCACGTTTGTAGCTTGGCAGAACCACAGTGCTACTCGGGTACGATCTCCACAGGGTGTCAGCGACTCTTCCTACCCCTTTGCCCCAAAATCATGCCAGTGATTTGGCAGGTGATTATCAAGCATTACAGTAACAGCATTTCTTCCTTACTGTTCCAGTTAACATTATTGCGAGTTGACCATTTTCCCTTTTTGGGACATAAATACGTGATGAGAAAAACTACACATGAGGTAGGGTATTACAAACTAACCAATGCCATTCATATACAATTTTTTTAATCTTTCCCCATCAAAATCCCACCTCGAGATGTTTACCACACTTATCTCTAATCCTGATGAATTCACAGTGCTGGGCATTCTAATGACTCCATTAACACAGCCTTCCTCTGTGTCTCCGTACGGCTGCAGTTTGATTAATTACTCCAAATGAGTTGCTACAGAGGTCCCTGCCTTGCGTAAGCAGGTACGCAGACTGGAGGGGAACAGCCTCCCCAGGCCTACAGAGCAGCTTGGCTCTGCTTAAGCAGTGCTTTCTGCAGGCCCCAAACTTGACCGACGTGCAGGGCGAGGGATGATCTGTGATTTCATAGAGATTGTTTGGCTTTCTCCAAAAGCCTGCAATAGGAAATACTGCTTTGAATCAATCTGCTTTTCATTTTTCAACTTCCATAAAACTAATTGCTTGCCAGTTGGGAAAAAAAAAAAAAAAGTTGCTTCAAACTAATCTAACTTTAAATTCCATTATTAGAATTGGTGGAAGAAGAAATAGATTTTAGTGAAAAATTTGATGGCAGCTTGGATAGGGAGATATATTCACTATCATTTGCTTGTGTCTGCCTGCTAGATTGATAGAAAATAATGGGCATTGACCACAAGCTAAGGACAGCTGGAGAAGACCAATAAATACTTGCAACTAAGATGTATTATTAATCAATATTCGGAAACTTCTACAAAAAGCACCCTGAATTAAATGAGTTGAAGTACTAATAACACTAGTGCCAGCTAACTAATAGAGTCTACTAGAGCTTTATGGGCAGTCATGTTCCAGAAAAGCATTTAAGCATATACTTGAGTCCATTTCTGTTCAGAACAGCACTAAAAGTACGTGCTCAACTTGACACTTAGACTTCAATGTGATTTAAGCATGAGTTTAGTGTTGTCCTGAATAGAGATGCTTTTCTGAATAATACCTCATGAAATAAATATACTGTCTTTGCTCCGTTCTCTGCGAGGCACAAACCAGATGTTTTACATGGTAAATTACTGTCTAGGGTTTTTTTTATGCTGAATAGGCTCATTTATAACCAGCTGCCATCCATGAGGGAGGGACACTGGGAAAGAGAGAAGTATGTGACAAAAGTGAAAGTGTGAAAGAACAACTGTAAAACCTTTACAAAGACTGAGGTTCGAACAAAACTTAGAAGAAAATGCACTGCCAGGTGAAAGAAAACAATTAGATGCACCTCAGGTAGAAAGAGGTTGTATAAGACAGAGAGAGAAACTGAGGGTGCTTCATCCACGAGTATGTTGGAGAAGAGGTAGATCAAACCAACAGCAAATATCTTATAAATCCTAAGCCATCAATCCAATATAAACATACGCTAGATATATGATGAAGACACGGTGGTGCTGTGTCAAAACGCTCCCGAGAAGCAGTTTGCCAGTACGCTATTTCTAAGCCATTCTTCAACAACAGACAGTCTTCCTCAGTGCATCAGGGGAAACAGCATTTTTGCCAAGGTCACAAACAACGAACATGCAACTAATTCTACTTCCAAACCCACCTCCGTTAGCACAGCTATGCAACTCCTACATGTCAGGGGCAGGCGGCACTTGTATGCAATTAGGGTCTGATCCAAAGCCCTACTGAGTCAGAGATGAAAGGTTTCTTTTGACTTCAGTGGACTTGGAATCAGGTTCTCAACAGGCCTGAACGAATTTCTTCTTTGGTTTTTGCACTGTTCATTGTAGCACCCTCGTGTTGACCCTCATGTGTGACAAAGGATAAACAAAACCTCCAGCCTCCTTTTAAGTCTAAGTGCTGCTTAGCTACCAAGCTTTGGTTGGACTTTGATGCTCTGAAGGATAATGCAAAGTTTATGCAGACATTTGCATTCCTTTCCTAAACTCCCCAGGAAGATAAGCATGAGAGAAAAAGTCTTAGGAGAGTCACCTCGTGACCCCGCTATTTGTGGGTGCTCTGAAATATGCTCATCCTACTCCTGACACAAGCACTGTCCTGAACCTTCCCTCCTTCCCAGCATGAACAGGTACCCACCGTGCTAATTAGCTGGTGCTGCTTCACAAAAACTACACTTCACTGGTAAGCAAGTCTACTATATAAATCAATATTTCAGATGCCTGATGCCTGGATCGAGTGTTACACAAGTATAATACGCTGTGTAAAGACCTTTTTAAGAGCTGGCTATTTATGGACTGAAAAAATATATTTCCTCTGAGGAAGAAATATGATGGCAGAACTGAACTAATTGACTGTCCATTAGATTTATAAACAGACTGTTTTTTTTAGTGCATCTTCAACAACTAATAGCTTTTCATCTAGATTCTGTTAGGTTTGTTTTATATTTCCATGGTAGGGTTTACTGCAGAAAAAAAGTGTTACTGAATTGAAGATACCTGTGCTGGTTATTTCTAACAGCATCTGAAATGTAGAGAGGAGTAATAATGTTGATTTAGAAGCTCAACATGAGCTGGCAATGTGTGCTTGCAGCCCAGAAGGTCAACTGTATCCTGGGCTGCATCAAAAGCAGTGTGATCAGCAGGTCGAGGGAGGGGATTCTGCCCCTCTACTCTGCTCTCGTGAGACCCAACCTGGAGTCCAGCTTTGGAATACTCAGCTCAAGAAGGACATGGACTTGTTGGAGCGGGTCCAGAGGAGGCCACAGAGATGCTCAGAGGGCTGGAGCACAGGCTTGAAAGAGTTGGGGCTGTTCAGCCTGGAGAAGAGAAGGCTCTGGGGAGACCTTATAGTGGCCTTCCAGTATCTGAAAGGGGCCTACAAGAAATCTGGAGAGAGACTTTTTACAAAGGCATGGAGTGACAGGACAAGGGGTGATGGCTTCAGACTGGAAGAGCATAGATTTAGATTAGGTCTCAGGGAGAAATTTTTCACTCTGAGGGTGGTGAGACACTGGCCCAGGTTGCCCAGGGAAGCTGTGGAGGCCCCATCCCTGGAAGTGTTCAAGGCCAGGTTGGATGGGGCTTTGAGCAACCTGGTCTAGTGGGAGGTGTCCTTGCCCATGGCAGGGGGGTTGGAACTAGATGATCTTTAAGGTCCCTTCCAACCTAAACCATTTTATGATTCTATGATTTACACAGACAGGTCCTCCCACATGGCACAGCTTCAGTGAAACATCTGGAACAACACTCAGGGACCACCAGCACAAACCTCTAACTGCTGACACTGCAAGGTCCCAGGTGAAAAAACAGGAATCCCTTCCTATTTCTTTTGTCAAGGGTTTCAGCTGTGAGATCTTGACCAAAACCTTCAATTCAAGCAGCCCAGGTGCAAGCTACACGTTCATATTGCAGGCTCTATCCCTGAATAATAATTATGTTCATGTTTATCTTCAGCTCCTTCTCTGTACCTGAATGCATTAGCACTTCAGCAGAACTCTTCTTAATTACAACTGTAACCTGCTAATAGCGTTTCTTTGTTGTCTGAAGGAATCTACTTCTTATCCAGCCTAGGCTAAATTAAAATTTAATACAACATCAGGTCGCAACTGAACTAGGAAGCAAATGACAGCTGTTTAATTAAAACCTAAAGCTGATTAGATGGCACTACTGAGAGAAATACTCAAGAGGAAGAGCAGAAAACTACTGAAACTCAAGGCCAGGATAATGGCTTTATTTAAATATGAATAAACTCTGCGCACAGCCATAGTAAATGTTTGACAACTCATTGCTTTGGACAAATGGGGGAGAAATGTGAATGGGAGACGTGTGGAGAGTCATGATAGAGCTGTGATTACCAACACTGCTATGCATTATGTATGTGACCAGAAGCAGGGATTACTGAGGAATGACTACAATAGGTAGATACAAACCGACTGAGGAACTCCAGACACAAAGTTCCCAATAATTAACCTTTAAACCTAAATCCTCCTTAGGCATGGGACTCTACGGCAGCTCACCCAGCTACTGTGAGATGACATAACACAGTTTTTCCCCCCTCTTCTGGCTGAAAAATAAAGACATGGAGAAATAGATTATGCGTCTCACAAGAAACCATCTCAGGAGCCAGGAGCTGGACACAGGTTATCTAGACCCCAGCCCAAAGCTGCCAGCGCATCTTTCCTGCCCACTTGGGAGCAGCCAGCATCCTTTCCACAAAGTCTGGCGGGGCACAAAAGCCCGACGCCAACCCAGTTTAGTGTGACAGATATCATCCTTGTGATTAATGCACAAGCTGGATGTGTTTTTTTAGAGGTTAACAAAACATGCTACAGTACAGTAAACCCAATAAACACTCAATTGTAAATCAGGAGGGAAACCTAAAGCCAACCCTATTCCACTGACAAATGCTACAGCTAAATGCCTTTTGGCATTTAGTTGAAATGACTGTCTTTAGTGAAGAAGGCATACAGCTGAAACATTTGTCTGCAGAACTGCATTCCTTCATTATTATTTTTTTTCCCCAGAGTGTACCTCACGAAAACACATTTGTAATATTAGAAGGAATCTTTAGGAACCAGTTCTCCTGCCTGGAAACGGCATCTCTTAAAAAATGTAAATTATAGGGCAGATTGTGACGTGTGGGCTGGGCTAGGGGAGGTTTTTTTATTCGATAAATTATTCACCACCTTTTTCTTCAGATCAAAGAGCAAGGCAATATAAGTCCATTAAGCAAGCTTAATATATAAATTAGATGCTTTGCTGAAATTATTATAATCCAAAGCAATTCTGTACTTTTTCCCCCTTATAGCTGAATACCATTTTAGGTTTCCAATACATATTAATGAAGCCTGGTTGCTAGAAAACTATTTATATTTTCCACCATTGTATCAGGTAAGATATACCGTTTTGTTACCTAATGGCGAGAACGAACAACTAGGATTATGTGTTTATGAAACATTAGGAAACAAACAATCTTGCAAAGAGCTCATGTTGTTCTTTGACCCTTTTTCTTCCCTACATTCATACAGCCAGTCCACTTCATGCCAAGGAGCCAGACCCCACGGCAATGCCAGCAGGAGTGCTGCTAGCTGCTTTGGCAGATGGCTGATCAGTCGTTATTCGCAGGCTGAACTGGCAATCCTGCCTGCCCAGGACTGGCCTCAAGTCTGCAGAGGCTGTGGATGTGAAAGGAGTTACATGACAAGTCCTTATAAAGGGCTGAACAACAGCTAATTCCTTATTCTGCAAACATCATTTCAGCAGAGCCACTTGTAGAATCAACTATTTACCAAGTTTTCAGGTGTCAGAGTGAGGCCTAAAGCGTAACCACAAATGAGTCCTCCTGCCCTGACAAGCACACGCACTGGTAGAAGGTCATTCCTGCTCCCCTCCAACCTTCCTCTGTCTCCGGCTGTTTCCTCATTTCAGTTTCTTATCCAGCATATCATTATTGGGAGTGATCAGTTATGACAGATGGCAAATGACAAATACTGCAGGCTACCGTGTCAAAGTTAAAGGTCATCCTTTATCTCCTTTGTTTACCTGCATAATAGCTTTACTTCATATTGGGATCCCAAAGGAAGAACAGGCAGGTGCATATATTCTGCAGGAGAAATTAATTAATGTAGATTGAACCATACAGAGAGGTTCTTAATCACCGATTCTTACAGAACAATGTAAGCAGCAACTATTAGCCTAATTGAATATTATTCTAGATGTATATCACAGTGTGTGCTGCAAAAACGCCACAGAATAGCACAAAAAAGCACAATACAGAGCCTCCAAAGCGGAATCTTATTTCATAACTTGTCTTTTTGCTACAGATACACTGAAGGAAGCTCTTACCCTAGCAGAGCGTACCTGGCACGCGCAATCAGCCACAATGGTAATTCTGTCATGGAGTTCATGGAAACTAAAGCTGAGATATATTCCATTTCCATGTTTTTTTATGAAGGAAATTCAGCTCATTTTGAGGTTTATGTAGGATGAATAAGCAAAACCTGCTGCTGAAGGTGAAACCTGATTAGAAGCACAGCTACTGTCATATCTATGACCTGAGGCAGTTTTATTTTATTTTTTTATAACTCCGAACAGATCTGCCCCCATTAAGCAAAGGTTCAGAACGCAGCCTGGTGCGCTTGGCAGAAGTAATTGCAACCTGTCAGGCAGTCTCCACTGTCTCAGCTAAGTACCAGTGCTTTCTGCAGGAGCAAAAGACCTTTCCTGAGACTGGGCTCGTGCTATTTCACTTCAGCCTATTATGTCCCAGTAGAGTTTATTCTCCAAACCTGCTGTGTTAAAACATCATGACACTATTGCTCTGAAATGTTTGATCAAGGTAGAATGAATGGGAAATTCTTACAGCTAGAGAGCAACTATCACACAGCTGATTTTAGTTGTCTGCGCAGAGAACAGAGGCACCAAGAGTTCCCAGCTTGTGTTTCAGGACCTTTTTGTACACTACAAATACAGGACCTAAAGTCGGCCTAAAAGTATGGCAAACTGGAATTTCACACTGGAATTTACTCTATGTTTAGAGATCTGTATAGTACCTGAGCATTCATGACAGACTTGTGCAGTTCTTCTCAATAGTAAGTGATTGCTGACCATTTTTAAGCGTATTTAGAATTTCACAGTTCATTTAAAGATGTTGGGGTTTTCCCCTTTTTATTCCAGAAAAACATGATCATGTTATGACTTAATAAAACTGTGGGTCACCTCCAGCTGAAATCAAACAACATCCCCCTGAATTCAAGAGGATGCAAAATGGGCACAGCTGTCTCCTCAAAAGCAATGACATGAGCCTCTGTACAAACTGATACACTAATGAATGTTTTCAAATGGCCATGAAATAATAGTATGAACATTCCTCAAAGGCATTGCTTTTTCCACAGAAAAATCTAGGAAGACCATGCTTTGCCTAGTGTATGGAATGTAAATATTGGATTCACTTGACTACTAACAGTAGTCAAAGATACAATTTTCTGGCTCTGTATGCTTGTCCTACAGGCTTAATAATATTTAACAACATTGTGGATGGCCATTTTGAAGAATTTCTTTCAGACATTTCTCTAATTCCTTTCCTAGCCATCACAATTTCTTTCGGACTGGGCTGGAAGGAGGATTTTCTAGAGGAAATTCTATGCCCCCAGTGCAATGGGAGAGCTGGCAACTCACCGGCTTGAAAAGGCTTCAGTTTCACAAGTGCAAAACTACAGACACGGAAACATAAGGTTGCGTATCACACGAGTTTACTGCCACAATCTGTGTGCTCATCTTCTACCATGAGTGCTACCTGGGCAGAAATCCATGTCCTTCTGTAATAACAGCTGTTTAATGCTATAGAAGAATGCACAAATTAATTACAGCATGTCTACATGACTTCCCAACATCCTGCAGGAGCATCCTCTTATGCTTCGTGAGTGTGGGTTCTCTTTGTCCTTCGGACACGGTGACTTGCTTCGTTAAGCCATTCACTGAGTGGCTACAGCTTAAGAATACCTACTTATGAGCAGAAAAAATTGAATAGGAAAGTGACTGTGACATCGCGCAAAGTCCTCTGAAATCCCCTGATAGAAGACAGTTGTCTAGCATTTGCTAGACAGCGGGTTCAGAAGAACTGGATTTTATATCTTCTCCCTCAGCATAGTTCAAACGCTGGTGGAAGTACAGAGCTCATAACGTACTAAGTAAATTTAATAAAGAAGTGTATTTTCTGGACAGACCTAGGTGGATATACTTATTAACTGTATTTGAGAAGTGCACTGTGGAGTTTAAAATGGGATAGAGATCTACTGGATGCTCACATTCATTGTCCTGCAAAAGGAGGACATCATTTTCCAAAGAACATGGGTCTAACAGTAAAGATCCATGCCTTACCCAAAGAAGTTTCTTTTTTTTTTTTCTCTTAAAGATGGTCTGTCTTATCTGTCAGGACCAGACTGTTGTACTTATTTTACCTTATTTTACTTATTTCATGGGCTTGCATCCGACTCCTCTCAGATGTACGGCGT
This sequence comes from Burhinus bistriatus, assembly GCA_013397275.1. Taxonomy (NCBI): domain Eukaryota; kingdom Metazoa; phylum Chordata; class Aves; order Charadriiformes; family Burhinidae; genus Burhinus; species Burhinus bistriatus. Next base: position 1,109,436 of record VYXH01007725.1, on the reverse strand, counting down.
ACATACACACTGCTGCAGGACTGGCTTTTCAGCAGCAAACGCTTTGGAAGCAGACCCTTTCCCACTGTCTGCTCTCCCTCAGAAAGGCTATTCTCCCCCCAGAGTGCCTGCGGCGAGTGATTCATTCTCTGGCAATTCCTGTTTTCAGCACACGTCTTAGGACAGCAAAAGTGACACTTGGGAAGTTTTATCTCCCTCTATTGCCTATTAAAGGGCTCAGATGCCTAGTTTAGACTTGATGTTTAGAATTAGGGAGAGAAACTCAATCCCTTCCTGCTTTCAAAACTATAATTTTTACACCACTGCATGTTTCCTACAGTGACATGGACTCCACAGGTGACACAACCACGACTTTTATCTACCTCACCTCATAAACCTGCCTACTGCTGTATTTGAAGCAGTGACAATAAAAAGCAGAAGACCGTATCTGTAGCCAGTGCAGGCATCAGCATTTACCATCCTTGCACACTCGGAGCTTTCTGGTGTTTTAGTCACTGATTTTGGGATCATCCACCAACCGTACATTGCTCATCCTTGCACTGCCACTCCACTTGAACCAAGTGTGGCCTTTCAAGTTTTCAATGTTTACTTTCTACTTAAACACTACGGAAGATGTCTCCTGCCTGTGTTTAGAAGTGGCTGGATACCTTTCTGACAAGGAGAAAAAAAAAAAAAAGTTTCTTGACAAAAATCAAAAGCATAAAAAAGACACTTTTGAGATTATTTCCTCTTGAAAAAAGCAAAAATTAAGAATTGTGAATTCTTTTGAATAAGAATATTGATTTATTTGAGGTGAGTTTTTTAGAGTCTTCTGACTGATCTAAGGACTACTGGAGGGTTTTTTTCTTCCTTCCTCTGCTACTTCTTGGCTTGAATTTTGTTCCTCATTTTAATTTTTCAGCCTGTTCACCTTGTACCTGTTCAGAAGCGCTGCCTTGTTCTAACATGCCCCTGTGTCTGATTATTTCTTTTTTTGCTCAACTTCTATAAAGAACAAGCTCTTTTTTTTTTCAAGTTCAGAATGAAATCCCTTTTTTGTTTTCATGATTGAATTTCTCAGTGAACTCTTGTGCAGTGTATTTATTTCCTGCAGACTACGACAATATCATCTGTGTTTCAAAAGCCGAGCCACTGCTTTCAGAACATTAGGATTTTTCCAGAGTCCACCAGCTTTGAGGAGACATAGTCCCTCAAACTAAAGAATGTTTTAAGAACCCGTGAGCAAAAATAAAAAGTCTGACCAGATTCTGCTCTCAGCTAGACCAGTGCAAGAGGGAGTAATTATAATACAGACCATGAAGTAATACAAGTGTAAAAGTCCTGTGAAATCAGGATCAAACTATTTAATTTTTCATCTTTTCCCCTGTCTCTTTCATCTGTTCTAAAAATTACATATTGAATGATTTATTTAAATTACTCCTTATAGTACCTTGCCTCTCCACAATACTTCAAAAACAGTTCTCAGCTCTGCCAAGGACAACAGGACAGTTATCTTCGTTATACAGCTAAAATAACTGAGGCAGAAGAAATCCCACCAGGCCAGTGACAGATCAAAAAACCCGAATCCATATTCCCAATGTTCTGGGAATATCTCTTTTTCTGAGAGGTTACATTCAAACTTGCTGTCTTCAGGCTGTTGGTTCTGTACAGTTTAAATACCAGTTCCCACATCTTTCCTACTAAATGGCCTTTTTGCATAACAAGTAAATGCTGAGCATGCAACATCTCAAACAGTTAATTTATTGGTTGGTTAACTGAAATTGAGCTGTGCAGCAAAAGAAGTATCAGTGACTGTAAAGAAATATAGAAGGCTACAAACAAAGCACGCAGCAACAGATGCAAGGAAAGAAAGAAAAACTGTATTACTTGTCACCTTTCTTAAGTGGAAAACGATAATGGCATACTAGCTGTGCTGATTTTGGCTGGGACAGAGATACTTTTCTTCATAGTATAGGGCTACATTTTGGATTTGTGTTGAAAACAGTGTTGATAACACAGAGATGTTTTCGTTACTCCTGAGCAGTGCTTACACAGGTTCAATGCCTTTTCTGCTTCTCACACCACCCCACCAGAGCGTAGGCTGCGCTGGCACAAGCAGATGGGAGGGGACACAGCTGGGACAGCGGAACCCAACTGACCAGAGGGATATTCTATGCCATACGATGTCATGCTCAGTATATAAAGCTGGGGAAGAAGGAGGAAGGGGGGGGGGACATTCGGAGTTACAGCATTTGTCTTCTCAAGTACCCGTCAGGCGTGATGGAGCCCTGCCCTCCTGGAGATGGCTGAACACCTGGCCTGCCCACAGGAAGCAGTGAATGAATTCCTTGTTTGGCTTTGCTTGTGTGTGTGGCTTTTTCTTTACCTGTTAAGCTGTCTTTATCTCAACTCATGAGTTTTCTCACTTTTACTCTTCCAATTCTCTCCCACATCCCACCCTGGGGGGAGTGAGCGAGCGGCTGGGCGGTCCTGGTTGCTGGCTGGGGTTAAACCACGACACCAGCATATACTCTAATGCCACAGACAGCTGAATGCACTCCAGAGACAAATCACAGAATACCTCTTAATATGAAACTATTGCAAAATGTTCCACTTTGAGACGGCTTCCAATGTCATCTCACAGGTGGTTTGAAATGGAGCAAGACAATAGCAGACAAGGGGGATGACATTAATGTTTCTCAGGAACAGAAATAGAAAGTGACAGTATTATCGGTTTTCGATAGAAGTGTTCTGTAAACAGACAAAGGTCTTCCACTTATTATTCTATGAAAGCAGGTATATATAAGAATCACAGCATGTTTCTTTGATAAAGAATTTTAACAATGGTTCCTTGTCCTTATTCCTCAGCACCAAACTCAGTCCAAGTAGGGACTCCAATGTAGTTTTAAAACTTTTAAACTGTTTGTAAACTATACGAAGTAGTGGCTGACTTGGTTTTCCATCTCAATAAAAGGGACTGAAGGACAGAAAGAAAATGAAAAAAGACTTCTATCTTTGCTTCCAAAGTATTACCTTCAGAATTAGCCTTTAGAAGTCATTAAGACATTATTCAAATTCAAACTTTACAATCTATTTCTTTAGAACCTGTTATATTATGAGTAATGGGAAAAATACTGATCTTCCAGAAAGATAAACTAGGTACAGCAAGAGAGGAAAAAGAGAATTACCCAATTCCTGTTGCAGAACTCATCTACAAGAACTATCTCAGTGGAGGAAACCGTCTCTCATTTGCTGCCATTTTACTTTTACTTACATTTCATGTGAGGCACAAAATTACACAGCCTGACTCAGCTGCAAAGAGAAATTAGATCACCACTACTGGACTGTTCAAATGGAATGAATATTTGCTATTTGCCTCCATTAAGGAAAATTATCTTCCTTAAAATTGGCTGTGTTAACCATTCATTCTTTACTTTTCCTCTAAAAATGGGCAGATTTCCTAATGATCATGCATTTATTTCTTCTTTTGCAGTGCCAGTGTCAAATTGTGTACCGTTGTAAGGTGGGAAGAAGGCCAGGTCTAATGCCATATTCTTTCCTGTACTGCAGCTGATGGGGTCCTCTTGCTGCATAGTCATTGCTGCTGCTAAATAGACAGACGAATACAAGGGAAGATGCATTTTACAGAAGACAGCTTAAGAAAAGATAAGGTTCTCTGGCATTTTGACACATCATTTTAGCAAAGGATTGACAAAGAAGGAAAAAGCATTGCACCTAACGGCCTTCATAAATGTAACAGAATTCCAGCTCAAAAGAGCTCTCAGTTGAAAGCACCCCTATACAATTACTACACAGAAAAGAGCAAGCTCTCCTCACCTTCCACTTCTCCTTATAATTTTGGCTCTTTCCCTTCTTTTCTTACACCTTGAAGTATTCAGCCACGTTCTCCCTCCCTGATGACATCTTGCCTCCTCGGTGGTCAAAACGCAGTCGCACAGCACAGATGTGGGCCAGTACTTCCCACATTTTGTTTTCAAAGCATTCCTCCAGAAAGGGACTATCTTATATAAATCAAATTATAAACTCTCTCATTCAAAGACCACTAACATTTTACATCTACTTCATAAGAATACAAACAGCAACGTAGCAAAGGAAGTTCAGCTCTGCATGTGTTGTGACCCCACAGTGAGCCGAGGACCCAGAGATGGAACATCTCCCAGCACCGCACCACTTCTCACACTGTCTCAGGATGGCCTCAACATGCTCTTCTCAGATTTTTGATGGACAATACTTTAGGAATAAAATCAATGGTCATGTCACAATTGAAGCATGTTTATGTTTAAATCCACGCCATGAAGATGCTAATGCAAAACCCAGGTGAGAGTATTCATCTACAAAAGCTGAACCTGGGTATGGGAACAAGAAAGTCCACACAAAGATACTAGTGAGAACATGGCTTACACTACTGAACTTTCAAATCTTCTAGGCAACAGGAATGATCTGAAAACGGATAAACCAGATCTTGAAACAAAAACTGTGTTTCGATACACCTTTGTTCCTTTGTTATGATGCAACTTTATCATTTTCCAAAAGCCCAAGAATTATTGCCGGAAGGCACCTTGTAACAAAAAGCAGAAAAATATGATCAAAAGTTTCACTCCATATCCTCCTACTTTATTGCAGGTTAGTTTTGAAGGACAAATGTTTGTTATTTTCATGGCCAATATGATACGAAGTGGTCAACCGATGCCCAACTTTTAAAGTCACAGGACCACAACTACATCAAACATACCTTTCTGTTTGTTTTTCATTTTTTGTTAAATGACATTGACATTTAACTAACTGCCCAAAGGTTACGCTCTCTTAAATGCAGCAGTGCCTGGCATTTTAATACTGTTTTTCTTCCTCTTTGTTAATGAAGGGAATTGTGCGAGCTGTCATTGATTTAGTTTTGCATTTTCCCCCCAGTAGCGTTGTAATTGAACTCCGGTACGCATATCCAATGCAATCTGACAAAAGCTATTACGGAGAACAACCCAGATTAGAACTGCAACCTTACTTCTTCCTAATGACAAGTTGTGACAGGAGCGGAAGAGAAGATGATGTGCAAGTTTCCCAGCCAAGTAGTGCTGGGCTGTGTCGCTGACGAGGCTGAGAAATAGAAACAGCCTGAGACAGAGCCAACCTTGGACATGTTAAGCAGAAGAATTTCGGGAGGCAGCCATCCGACAGCGCTGTCTCCAGGCAGCCACGGCTTGCAGCAGCNCCTTTCTTCTTGGCCAAGAATCTCATAACCAGAGTTTTAATCTAAAAAGCCTTATTCCAGCATGCATTGCTATTCAGTCCAGAGGGGAATAAACCTAGAATCTGGGAAAATTAGTGCAGAGGAACAGACTTTAGAACCCATTAAGCATAGCTGTGTGTAGCTGCTGTACTCTATATTTCACCAACTTTTATGATAACTCATCCCACTTATTCTGCATGGTCTCTTGGGGAAAACAAGCCAGAAACCCTACATTTGATTAAAAAACATTGACATGAAAGGTGGACTGGGATATGATATATAAAGATTTTCCTATTTTTACATGTGCAGTGATATTTAGAAAGGTTGGAAATTATGTTTAGATTTTATCTATTTCTGGTCAAATGGATTGCCAGAGGATTTTTCTGACAGTGGCTGTCTGCAATGCAATGGCAGCGAATATGCAGACAATGTGCTAGGTTCTAGAATTTCATTCATAAAATGTTGCAAAATGAATTCAGATGAGGTGGGAGCAGCAGCGGTTTCGTGTGTGCATGATTTTCAGATCGCAACACACCTGCGCACACACCTCTTTGCAGGGCAAAGTCTCACTGAAGATTATTTTTGACAATTAACAACCACACACCTGTGTCAATTGTACGGCATCTTTCTAGTTCTCACCTCTGCAGTATGGCATGAAGGGGGCTGACGTGCGACTTCCAGCTGCTCCAAAGAACTCTTGCATGGACAATGAGGAAAGCACCGTGCTGCTCTGCACCGGATCCTGAGCATCACACGTCCAAATGCACCAGAGCGAGACAACTCAGGCTGCCATGCAGCCTCCACACTGACAGCCCTCGGCTATTTATCAGAGACCAAAGAGGTTTAGCTGTTTTGCACTTCCAGGCTGCAGCCCGAAGAGTTTTGGTTTAGACCACATGAAATTGCAGCTTGGGGGTTACTCAAGATGGAAGCTCCCAGATGACCTGGAAACACCTCCCAACAGAGAATGTCCTTATTCACGTATTTCACAGAATTTCATGCAGGAGTCCAGGCTTTTTGTATCTCACAGATCTATGTTGCTAGTGCTTCTCCCCTGAAATTTCTGTTTAAAAAACAACCATACCTTGGCTGCTGAAATCAGTGTCTGTATTGGCAACACATTTATCTCTCCAAGATCCAGTGTCACTCTGAAGACAGATTTTCTTCTCACACAAAGTTTTCTGATACACATTTCACTGATGACTAAAACTTCATATTTAATATTTTGTTCACATGCCCACAAGGATTGGTACGAACATTATTATAAATTGAAAAAAATGCATAATGATTAATTGAGTAGATTAACCTCCAAGACACTTGGACAGCTGTTTCAACATCCTGTCTTTGAGGCCAATATGCTGAAACAGCTGTTCTTACATGTAAGGTAAAATTGTCCGCTTTGTTTTGCAGTGTGAACACTCTAGGTCTATTTCATATCTTAGTAACTTCAATGTACACCTGGAGCATTGCCAATTTTTTTTCATAATTTGCATACATTTTTTTTCCACATTATTAGCAACTTCACCAATGTCAACTCATTTGTCCAACAATATGCTCAAAAACAAAGTCAGGTGGCTTTCTGTCATCTTCACAAGGGATCCACATGCTGCTATCTGTAGCGAGATGCTTACAGAATGGATGAATGAATTTGATTATTTTTGTATGTAGTTTTACAATAGCACAAGTGTTCCTTAAATGGAAAGCATGTGCTGGTTTCATGGCACTTCCTCCCCTTGTTTCCAAGGCAACTCAGTACACAGACACATGCAAACACGTGCATGCTATTAATATTCTTTTCTGATGTGAGAGATTTCTTTATTTATCAATGAAACACTAGCCAGCTTCTGTCATAGCGAAAGCCTAAGACAAACTTCTCACAGAGTAACTCATAGCAGAAAAACATTCAAGAAACTTTACCCTTCCATCGTACGCTTAGATCACGTTTTGGAAACTTCTTGCATCAAGATCTCCTGTCTCTTCTAGCCACGTCCATAAGGAATCCTGCGTGCACTTCGCAATGTCCTTCTGTTTTCCCTCTACCACGTAATGCTTTCAGTCAAGTTCTTCCAAAGAGAAGGAAATCATAGAATCATTAGGTTGGAAAAGACCTTTAAGATCATCTAGTTCAACCACTGGCCCTAGTCCATCAGGTCTGCAACTAAACCATGTCTCCAAGCACCACATCTACACGACTTTTTAAACACATCTAGGGACGGTGACTCAACCACCTCCCTGGGCAGCCTGTTCCAATAACTCTTTCAGCGAAAAAGTTTTTCCTAATGTCCAGCCTAAACCTCCCCTGGTGCAACTTGAACCCATTTCCTCTTGTCCTATCGCTAGTTACTTGGGAGAAGAGACCAGCACCCATCTCACTACAGCCTCTTAATTCCTTCAGCCACTCCTCATAAGACGTTCTCCAGACCCCTGGGAGGTTGGTATGTGCATGCGTGTCTCTGTATTTCCTCCCAAGACTAAGTAGCTGACAAAAATGGTGGCACTTTGGTCTTAAGGAAAGGTAGTACAGCCTCAGTAAGCCTTGCAAGAGCCAATCTGCAGACGTGGCACGGCTGCACCTGACACTTGGCACTGGAACACGCTCAGTCTGTCCTGTGTTTCTAAATGAAACTAATTTCAGAACAAGTAAGGCCTAGGTACAAAAATGATTTGTCATGCTCAGCACTCCATGCTAAATCACATTTATACCCTCTGATTCTCAGCTGTAATCCTCTTCGGAATTCGCTTAATTGTTGGGCTTTTAAGAGCTGGGGGTCAGGTACAGACACTGAGTAATGAGTGAAAACCGCAAAGGCAAAGCAAGAGTCTGACCAATTCTGCTGTTTATCTGAGAAGCGAGATGTGATAGAGAAGGGAGGCAGCTGGAAATTGCAAGAGATGTTTTGAAAGAAAGCACTCTGAATCATTGTTGGTTTATTGTTGTTTCCGTCTATCTGATTTTTTTTTCTTTGCATAACAAAAAGGCCTGCTGATTGCCGTTACTGCCTGAGGTTTTTGTGCTTGTCATTCCCACACTGAATGTCAGTGTTTTGTAGGGTTTCAGAGTACATCAGACTTTGGATCAGAGTTGGCTCTTGCCTATCTGGATATCCTCTTAATCGCAACACAACAGTGGTACGCACAAACCTCGTCTACCCTTAGGGGTCAAGGGCCATTTCCAAAATAAAACCTACTTTTAAAGTACGGCAGGGGTATTTGCAATAAATACTAAGTTAAACGGCGATGTAAACTCAGCGCAAGGCAAATTCAGGCAAAGGGTCTTACTCAGATTTCCCTTATACCAGGTATGGATTTGAAGGGACATAAACATAATTTACCTCCAAGCTTAACAGCAGGCAATTATGCTGAAGTGGGACACTACTTATGCTGAATCCCGTGCTCAGTTTAGGGGCTGATTTAGAAACAGCTGTCTGTGATTTAGTATACAGAGAAGATGGTATAATTCCATTAACATCAGGACAATATCTATGCATTTCATAGCAGCAACACCAGGGAAAGTGGACCTCTTTTCCATACATGAATACATGATGCTCCTCCTTTGCATAAAAATTTGGAGCTGTGCTTTACATAGTTCTACTCTACCTTAAACACGGCAAAATAATTCAGCTTGCCTAGTACATCTGAAGTTGCATTATGTCACCTCTTGGTTATACATAGATTCTTTAAAAAGAGCAAAATCTTCAGCAGATGTTATGGGAACTCCCCGACTTCAACGGGAGCTCCGCTATCTCGTACTATGAAAATAGTTTATTAATACAATTCCCTTAATTCATGCACTCCCTAACTTTTCAAGATTGCTACTATTAACTTGCACACCATGTAGCCTTAATGATTTTAGGTTACATTTTATATTACATGCTTCTATTTATAAATGGTTTGTAAGGGAGACTAATCAATATTTAATAGGCATTTTAAGTGTGCAACAGACATGAGTAGCATGTGTTAGAGAAGCTTATAGGTACATCAATAGAAGGGTTATAAATACCTGTTATAAATACCTGTAAGCTCTGGCTTGTAAGTAACCCATTGGGCCAGTAGGATTCTGTAACAATTTTAATAGCAGGTTATCCAATTAATAACAGTTTTATTAATAACTAAGTCCTTGTAAACTATTTTAAATCAAATCCAGTTATACAAGGAAGCAATTCTGTGACCTATCATGTCAACAAATATTAGGAAGAAATCTCTAGGTTTCATTTTTAAATGCCACTCTCCTCCTGTAAGCTTGAACTAATACTGTAACATTTCCAATCCAAACACCATTACAGTGTTATTCTGGGATTTGGGCATTTTATCATACATCCTTAGGGTTAAATTCTACTCTAAAACACATAAATTTAAGTCTCACAGGAGCCACTAGAGCTGCTTGCTGTGCATATCTGTGTGTGTTGGAGGGCACAACTTAGCCTTTTTATTTACAGAACCATTAATTAAATTACTGCAATTAAATATCAAATCAAATTGCATTAAGATAACATTAAGCACACAGGAAGTCAGAATCAGAGCTTGTATTAGGGTTAATGGGAGCTACACGTGGTTAGTTTTTAATGCACCTCTCTATAAACCATACCCCAAAGGATGTAGCTTAAACTGACAGACACAAAACAAAAATTTTATGCAAATATTATTTTACAATGTCCTAGTTTTTGCATCATTTCCAATCATTTGTGTGAGTTTGCTGCTATTTTTCTCCTAAGGCGTGCTACCCTAAGTCAAACGGAAGAGCTTTATAAATGACAGTTTCTGATCAACTCAGAGCAGTTGAGCACCACAAAATTACGAACTTGCAATTAGTCCACAGGGTACGTGTTTCAATAGAAATGCAGTTGAGATTATGATTTTCTGCTTTATTTCCAATCTAACTCTTCTCTAATTAAATGCAATAGTAATAGAGATTTCTGCAAAAAAGTCAAAGAAACATGAAAACCTGCTTTCTTTACCATCACACTCACAAAACTGACCATCGGTAGCACAGATCTCTGCTACTGCTGAGGGCCCCGCAGGACCACTGGTTGCCAACAGCAGTGGCCAGGTATCTTCTTGTGAAACTGTTCTGAGGTCCTCTTTCAAGCACCAGCTCCACCACGCAAATCCCAGCAACCACATCCCCCAGGCAGCTGGTAGCTAAGCAGGAGGTGAGATCCCTCCCTGCAGAGGTTTTGCATTGCCTAGGAAACGAAGGGAATCCCCCCCGCCAAAGTCTTGAATTTTTGCCACAGCAGCAAAGGGGAAGGACTAAGGTTTCTGTTCCTTGTGCCATCGGGAGTGCGTTGCAGCACACCAGTAAACTGAAACAGATAGATGTGAACCCTCCTTCAGGAGCCATACAAACCAGTTAGTGGAAAATCATCACTGAAATGGAAAACATTGCTGTTGCATCAGGCTCCTTGTAAATTCTTCTGTATTCTGAATTTAATGGTTCTTTGGAGAATTTTACAGGGGAATTTAAAAAAACAAAGCAAAACAAAAAATGTTTGCTTATCCACTGACCAAATTAGCACAGAACTCTGTGTGCCTATATTTTCAACTGGAGAAAAACATTAAGATTCAATATTTATGTAATGTTTTATGGAAGTTCAATAGAAAAATCCAATATAATTTCCCAATTAAAATCACCTGCTAGTTGACTTACATCCATTACTATTATCTTAAGCCGCTGCATACTGAAGCTATTCACACAACAGTGTTATGTGAACATACATAGGTTAAAAATTAGTAATTACTGTCTAGACAATTCACTGTTAGCTATAGCTGAGTGAATATAATGAATAATTTATTTGATTAATTTTGCATTCCTTTTCCTCTTTGTGACTTGATCATGACCAGTTAGGAAAACTTGAAAATGTACTCATTTATCAGTTTCTGTGAATAATTTGTAATCTGAATATTCTTCCACAAAACAAAACTATTCTAACCTGTGGTTTGAGATTCACATTATGGGATATAAGCTATGGAGACCATTGGGATTGTAGTTCTTTTTTTCTTGAGGAGACAATCATGTAACTAGCAACAATGCAAAAGTACTTTTACCAAAAAAGAAACCAGTTTGCAGCTCATTTTTTATATAAGTTATGTAACTAAGAAAACAATCTGTGCAACTTATAAGCAATAGCTAATTCTAAATTTTAAATGGCAAATTTACAACTGGAAATAACTGATAAATATGAACCTATGTGAACGCTATTATTTGTTCTATAAAATCTCAAGCATGCTTGTGTTTCTGGGAATTTATCACAGTACTTCTAGCTGTGTTAGTGATCTCTCACACACGCATTTTTACAAACTACCTGTTGGTCACTTCCTATTGCCCTGAGCTGCAGCTGCTGCTGCACAGCATCAGTCCTTGGGAGAGCCTAGGCCTGGATGTTGGGTGGCAGTTTCCAATGCAGCTAAGGTTTTATTAAAGGACATACCTGTTATGCAAATACCTCAGTAAAAATCCTTGCACGGGCTCCTTTTAAGCCAAGTTACTAAAGTCTCTAGGTACATGTGCATTACAAACTTCTAGAAAAGTAACTGGAAGAGAAACTGGACCCCAATTCCCCCCCTTGCCCTAACCACTAAAGTTATACCCATTTTGTGAGTATTTGAGTAGAGTGGGAAAGGTTCAAAATGAGGGACTGAGAGCAGGCTGCTCCTCACAGTCCATAAACTAGAGATGAAGTGGGAAGTACATCATCCTCACTTTGAGTTTAAAAACCTGCAAGCAGAGGGGGGGGGGGGAGCAACATCTGAACTGGGGGAACACTGGAAAAATGTGTCATTTGCCTGAAATGACAACAGGTATTTGTGTCTCTCCTTACCATCCTAAGCTATGCACTCTCTTAAAATCTCTGCGACACCACTACTTGACTAAAAGATATTGCCCCGTATCATGCAAGACACACTCCCTTTTCCATCCTCAGCCCTGGCACCACTGGGAAGCTCCCGCACCCCACCACCTTGAAGGATGCTCTTCTGAGGTGCCGGGGAGCCAGCGCAGGACTCCTGATACCACCGGGCAGCTGAGCATCTGCTCACCACTGTCATAGCGTCACTGTCCCATCCTCTTGTCAATGTAACTGGGCTGACTTAGACACACACAACTTACTGAAAGTACACTGAAAGTACCCTTCTTTAGTATCTGTGAGAGCTAGAATTTGCAGAGAGGTGTCTAACAGAGTTAAACAGCAATGTCCATTCAAAAATCCCATGAAGTGACTATCTGTAGCCTGGTATCTTAATAACTTTCAGAAATCCAGCCATGAGATGCTCTTGAAAATCTCATCTCAAATTCTATAAACATGACTCGCAGTACTTCACAGTCATAGGTCTATCACTCTTCATAGGGCTGGAGTTTTGCTTTTAACATAAATTGCTAGTCCCTAGAAACCAGATAATATTACATGGTAAACATTTCTGATTTCTGTCATCGGAGTCAGATTTGAGCTGGCAATCTAGAGACAAAAAGCTAAACAACCATTACAGCTCCCTAGTCTGACACAGAATTCAATGGCGTATTTTTCCCTTTGAAATTTGCTCTTCATTAGGTGAGCTTCAAAATGGTGGCTGAAACAATGAGTGTTTTTATCTCTGCAGCAGATCAAATGCATTTTGACATCCGTACTCGATGGAAGAAGTGACACACTAATGAGAGACACAGATCAAATATTCTGTTTGTCACTTAAATCTCTTGCAACATGCAGTACATCAAGCCTGTTAACCCATGCTTGGCACACCAAAATGCTGCAGTGTCCAAATGGTTCTGCATTTTCTTCCTATTAAACTTTAATTCTTGTGCCTCCTCCTCTTTCACAGAGCCTGGGCAACACTACAGCAATTAGCTTGCTCCTCACCGCAAGGAAACAACATGAGGAGAAAGGGCAGGTGCAGGAATGGGGATGAATGAAGGACAATTTTTGAATTATACTCTCTGCCTTTTTCCTTCTACTCTTTACTACAACCCTACTGAGGCTGCACAAGCAGGAACAGCAAACACTGGCTATGATCAGTGTGTAAGTCAGGACAAGGTTCTTCCTCTGCAGGAATTGAGAAGAGCAGGTTTGGGCTCTCTCCCAAGCTCCGGAACAGAAGCCCTTCCAGCATTGGTCTCATGGCACTGACGTTTTGGGCAGTGGTATTCCCAGAAGCTGTGGAAAGCAAGTTGGAATGACAAGAGTCATTGCCATTTAAATGCACTTACCAACTCAGAATTAGAAGGTCCCAAAGATTATGCAAAACTTGATTAGCTTCTCCCTGTCCTTTACGACAGATTTCAGCATGATGCCGACATTTCATCCCTTGAAACTCACTGGATCCATTTCTTCCTCTAGCCACAGCAGGGAATGCATTTATTACCTCTCAAATAACCTGGAGTTTGCAACGCCTGCTCCTCTCTGCCCTCATCAGTGCCGCTGCCCTCACTCCTGCCACCCCCACGAGGGAGTGTTGTCTTTTGACTTGGACTGATCTCGAAAGAGCTCACAGACAAGCGCCAACCGGTACAAAATGCAGTTTTGCCTTCCAGCTCCACAGGAGGCAGAGTTGTGAAACTGCTAATTCAAGAACTTCAGAATTGAGGAACACAGAATATTACAAGGCTGTCCCAAAGCACTGTGTTAGAGTGTCATAGTTATCGTAATAAAGCTGTAGCTTAGCATTTTCAGTAAAGTTGAGGCACCTTTGGAAGAAATTTCTTTATACACAATAGCTGTTTACAGGCTACATTACAACTTCTAAAGCTCTCTGATTGCTGCTCTGCTCCATCTTTATGATGCTATTTTAATTGAATTAAAAAAATAGAAATTACATGTAAAATAATTCCTAAGCCTAACTGATACTGGGGCCACGTAAATCAGCAGTAACTACATTAAGGTCAATGCCAGCTTTGAACAAGAATTGTGTTAAATACAAATGACCGTTTAAAAAGAAAAGCTTTCAGTGCAACATATACGTAAGAAATATAGTACAGCATCTGCTTGGCAAGAACACGGTCTGTTTGCATGAGCTAAGAACTATATGTATCACTCATACACGTATACACAATACAAAATTAATTAATGCAGAAGGGACTCAGCTTGGTGTACATCTTATAAATGCAGGCTGACAATTAAATAATCCTAATAAGACTAACTCTCCAGCTAGCAGAACAGCTCAAAAACAAACATAATTTTGTTCATGTGTGCTGATTTAATTAACAGTAATTTCAGTATCTCTGAGATTTCTTCTCTGTTTTACAAATTATGCCCCTTTGATGAGGGCTTTAGTTCAAATTACTGGCCAATCAGCTGTAGACCAAGACTGGAACGATAAGTTAATTGGCAATAAAGCCAGAATAAGCACTCTGGAAAAAATTACAGATGAGCCCAATTATTGGGTAATTGTTGAAGGAATAAGAAGATTCTCGTTTTAGGTAGACAAAGTAAAAGCTTTGTGGCTCCCTCCAGCACACCGTGTTTTCCCGGTCTGGATCCTGTTAATGGTCTGTCCCGCTCACAAAAATCACGTCAGGTTGGCTCAGCTCATCCCTCTTGCAATCACTCTGTCAAGAGGTTCACTGTGCCCTTATTCCTGGCCTGCAAGCGGTCCTACCACTCTCGATGGTCTGTCAAGGGATCCCTCCATCAGCTTACACTGAACTCCCATCGGCAAATTTTTCATAAAGATAGAAGAAGCAAGCCTAGAAGAACAGAGGTAACCCAAATAGCCCTCCAGAGGCAGCATAGCCGTATCGGCTCAGTGGATGAGCACCTCTTAGCATTTTCCTCTGCACATTTATTATTGGAACCACTTCTAACAAGAATTTAGTGCCTGTGCATCCTTGGAGAGGGTTTTCTAGGAATAGTAACTCTCCACATTGATCAAAGAGACCCGAGATCACTCTGGCTGCAAGAATACGTGGATGTCCTCCTACCCTTGATATATGGACAGCACGTTAACTCTTCCAAATACAGCTTTATTTAGAAACACCTGACCAAAGATGCTACAGGTATTCGTCAATCAACTCTGAATTACAGTTACTTTCCAAAGACGGGGGTGTGCAGTGCAGAATTCAGGCCTCATTAGTCTGATCTTCAGAAAGAAGTACCTCCAGAGCATTACTCTTTTAATAAGAAGGCAGGGCAGAAAGAACATGGCAGTGGCAATGTACGCAGCCTCTGTGTCAAAGAGATTAATCACTGGAGCAGACACAGCATCGACCAGCAGTGGGGGAGGATGAGACCATGCAGCTTTCCAGGCATGGCCACACGGCGCAGGGAGGAGACGTGCAGTGTTTAAGAGCAAGAGTGGGGAGAGATGTCCCCTTTATCTCTCCCCAGCAGTTGCTTGCCTGGATGATCATTAATTAGCTCCAAAACTGTGCTTTACAGTGATGACAATGAAAAAAAGCAATGCCAGACTTAGGACACTCATGGGCACATTATCTAAAGACAGATGCTGGTGTGGGATCACAGCAGGCGTTCCCACGGCATGGGCAGTTCTGCCCCATTCCTGGTGGTGAAGAGACAGAATTTTTTTTAAAGAGAAGCACGGGATATAAAAAGCCAGCTTGCTATGCTGGAATGGCCTTTGTTTCATGGGGTAATTGTTAGCATTCATCCAAACTGCAAACAACTAGCAATATGTGGTCAAATCACTGCAATTTGGTAAGCTTCAGAGTGATTTCCAAGAGGAGGATTAGTGGAAAATACTGCCTTTAGGACTTGATCCTGAGTAGCTTGCAACAGGATCTCTGAAGCACTTGGCATCAGCATTCCCTGCATATTCATTAATGTTTTGGACTATGGTTGTAACAAGTATCAGCAAGTGTATCTAATTTCATGAAAGACAATTATTGGTTCACAGTGGAATAACATGGTGCTTTTACTCAAGCAGGCATAAAACACGAGTATGAAATCCCTCATATAATCTCTAGCTATTGTCACTCAATGTTTATCACCCAACACAGTTGAATACAATTCTTATCTTTGATGGATGTGGCACACAATAGCTGTTTTCTTGAGTGCATCATAAATATTAATAGTATTCACAGAGCTTCTTAAAATTTGTCATGTCACATTGCTTTCATGGCAACACTCAAAATGTCATTATTTTTGTCCCACCAATAGCAAATTCTCTTTTGGTTCCTTTCTTTTTTACTCTCAAAATTCAATGGTAGAGTATGCTTAACTGAGCAGAGGAAAAAAGGGATAATGGTTCACAGTGAGCAATTCCAAGACCTAGTTCAGATGCCCAGAATGAGACTGAAAGGGAAAAAAAATGTGATATCCTTTGGAAAATACAGTCCAGTTAAAATTGAAACACTTCATGAAATTGAGGAGATTTGGCTGGAATTTCATTTGCAGAAGAACACTGAAAAAGAAGGCTGACATTATCAAAATGATCCTGCTCTGCCATATTCAGAATGGGACATTTTCACTCAAGAAAAAAAGTTTTTTTTCCAAATTAAATATTTGCACGTTATTTAATCAAGGTTCATGAAACACCTCAGTTCTACAAGGAAAAATGTTTTTCTGATTCTGACCAATCCCAAATGGCTTTTCTGAATGCCTGTTCACAAAGCATGTTGAAATCTCCTAGCTTTGTCCAGTCAGAGCGATGCCCATGCCGGCATTCCTCATGCCATGTGCTCCCCACACATTTCTCCTCCAGCATATTTCAGAGTCAAAGTCTTCCCTTGGATAAAACTTAATAAAATCTTCAGTGGTTTGTATTTTGGCTGATGTGTTTCATGAAATCTTTCAAAATTACATCTTTCTCCATAAAATTCACCCTGTGGTTGTCAGAATAGCCTTACAAAACATAAGCCTTTAATTCTCTATGACAATTAATTTGAAGATGGTAATAATTGCAGAAGATACTGTCTCTGCTACAGAGACATAAAACAGGCGCTATGGCCATGGGAAATATAACAATACAAAAGATGATCTTCCTTTTTCTTATTCTGTACTCTCTCCACAGTAGTTAATTTGCTTTGAGTTTAAAATCAATCCCTTCAGTGTGGGGTTTTAGGGAAGCTCAAGGCTTCAATGCTGCTCCCATTAATTAATGTTAAAATTCATACTGAAATCTGTGATCTGGGAGTCACAGATTCTGGTTTTATTTTTTCAAAAAAATCTTGATAATCCTTGATATTTCTGCGATGAAGATCTACTCTATATTGAATTTACTTTTAAATATTTTTCCCGTGAAATGGTGAATTCTGTGAATGACAAAATCATGTTCTGCGCATTTCACTTTGCATGTAAAGTAAACCAGAGATGCACTGTATAATTTAAAGGGAACTGGAGGCCAAAGGTCAAAATCATTTCAACTAAGAAATATGCATTAAGTGCAATGGATAAACACACATATGAGACATTTTGCACATAAATACATTTTAACCAACCTCTAAAAAATATGTAAATCATCTGGGTTTGCTAGAACTGACTGATCCTACTCTGATGTTTTTGACACTCAGGATTAAGCGTTCTGGGGTTTTAAAGCTGACCCCCGAGAGAGTGAAGAAAAGAGGCGGCTAAAGCTTGATATTTTCTTATTTTAGTTTAAGGTGAAGGTAAGCTTCTTTCTAAGGCTGGGTCAATTTCCATCTTGGTGTGAATGTGCTCCTTTAATTGGTAGCTGAATATAAGCTATACTGGCATTAGGAAAAATTATTTCTGTGGGAAAAATAAATTTTTAAAGGTTTTTTTTATTTTTAAACACTCCCTTTTTGACAGCCGGATTCAACAGTGTTCTATGTAGGAACATGGACGCTCAAATTGACATTACTCCAGACATCTTTTAACTTGTATTGAATTAAAATGAATGCACAGAAGAAATCTTTTCCCCAAAGAAAGGCACAGGAATCGTCATGAATGAAAGCCGTGGCAGAGTCTGAATAACGGAACAGGACGTAATCTCAGCAGACTCATAGACAAAAGCTACGAAACAGGAGAAGTAGTATGAGGAAATACATTATTTCTAAACTTCAAAATGACTGCTTATTTGACTAGAGGGTCACACAGGCATCATTCAGTATGGAGAACCACTGCAGATCATGGCTGGATGTGGATGCATGCGGATCTGTCTTGAGTTTGTGCCACAGCCTCAGCTTGCTTGAGGGCTTACATATGGAGACTACTGCTCTCCAGGTATGTGACAACATTCCCAGCACACACCAGGCACCCAAGGCTTGTCCCTTTTATGCAGGGCAGACAAACTCCAGTATTTTATAGAGGGTTTTCTATTTAGTCAATCATTTCTGGAAAATCTTCCCATAAAAATATTTTACGTTTTTAACGGAACCTTTAAGCTGGACAGGCATGCAGCCCTTACTGGGAAAGATATATCAGAATACAGCAGCGGTGGACTCTCCTTGAGTAAAAGCACAAGGCCATGCCATCTCCTCTGCAAATGGGAATTGGTGGCATCCATCCCAAACGGTGTTTAGCCTCCTGTTCCCCAGTGGATACTCGGCAGCCAAAGCTAGAAATACATTTTTAAAAAATCCAACAAACCAACCACCCTCACTCTGCATTCCTGCTTTTTCTAAAAGAAATAAGCAAAGTGTTGCACTCAGCAATTCCCTTTCAGCCTGAGTTATAGAAATGGGCATCTTTAAGGATGATTTTTCTGGGTGTTCTTGTCAGTACACTTGCTAGTAGCAACTGGAGATGCTATTATTCAGCTTCCCGTTTAAAAGAAACCTCACTGGAGTATATACAGCCATCTGCGGTTCTAAGTGATTCACAACATTAGTAAAGCATTAGTCAACCAATAGCTTACATTTTTGGGGAGGAAACAACATTTCTGAAGACATAGATTAAATACTTCTAGGATATACAGAAATGTTTCAGGCTGAGAGGCTCAGAGCACTGGTGAAATATAGATTGTTGCATTTGGAAAACACTTTAGAATAACGACAGTCTGGGAATTACAATTCTATGACTACACAAGAAAGGATCTGTAGCACGTATATCTAAAACATCAGTGCTGCCAGTCACAGACCAAGCCATCATTTCCCTAGATAGGAAGAGAATGCTAGATATTCGTCTATTATTAAACCTATTGTTCCTCAAGCCTTCGGCTTCAGCTGGAGCCTTCTTACAAAAAACAGTTAAAATCCCATCTCTTCGTTGTCTTGTTCTTTACTTTGACTAAGTTCCCGGTTGCCTAGAAACTCTCTGAAAGACCTGGGTTTTTCTTTTTTTATTATTTTCCTCCAGCTGTTAGTTAGATAACAGATTAATCCAACCACATTTATTTGTGACAGAAACCTGGATGACAGGCTCAAAGCTGGTGAAGTGTTTGTTTCTTGTACCCCAGGAGTCAGACTCCACTGACTACCCTGCTAACAGCAACTTTCCATAACTATGGAAATTGCAGGTATGTCTATTTAGATCAAGAGAGATAACTGTGAGAATTCTATCACCGCTGGATAGAACAGATTTATCTGTGCTACCAATTCTATAATTAGCAGCACATACACTTTCACTTTGAAGCTTATTCTATCGCAAAATTATTATATTAAGACAAATCAAGGCATCTAGTTTAGATCTAACTTTACAATGTTCTGACAGATCTGCTGGATGCCTAAAACACACCTTCTGATGCATTAGACGTCAGCCAGATTCACAACTCGCATCCTACTTAAATACCATAAAACTCATTTTAAAATAATCACCAGCAGTGTTTATAGTTAGTAGTTGTAACATCAGAAGGCAGATTCTTTTCCTGATATTCAGTAGCATAACAAAATAGCGGAACCAAAAAGAACTTCAAATGTGGTTGCATTCCACTTCCTCACCTTGATCCGTCATTCTGCTCAACGTGATGAAAATGGATCACCTTTCTACTTTTTGGGACGTTAGTTCCACATGTTAATCTGTACACCAGATGTTGGAAGAATCAATTATCAGAGACATTTATTGTCAAAAAGAAAACAAGACAAGCCTCACAGGAGCAAAGCAGCTGACATTTTCATCTGACACTCGGGGCATCGTGGAACGTTAAACTGAACAGCCAGGTCCAGATCCTCAGAGGTATTCAGGTATTTGTATCTTGCAAGAGGACGGTGCAGTAATGCTCAAGCTAGAAGCCTACATGTTGTCCCCAAAATAGCGACGGTGGTACGGTGTTCAGTTTCATTCATTTTCGATAGGTAAAATTTCTCAACAGTTTTTTATCTTAAAAGCTTATGGTAAAAACTTAGACAAAACTAAATATTCTTTCCCTTCTCCTCCAAAGAAACCTCCAGGAGTCAAATATTGCAGCTTCTCAATAGGCTTCAAATTAAGGGAGTAATCCTCTCATCTGTGCATTTTTACCTGAATTAAATCGGCTTAAATAGTTATGCACAGCTTTAGGTGATAAAACAGCATTTCCATTCTTCAAAGCCACTCATCTGTACTGTCATTAGTTCTTGACAGTATAAATCCCACCTCTTTTCTAACCAAAACAGTTTTTAGAGATAATAAGCAATAGTACTGTAAGATTTTTTAAAGTGTTTTAAAAAGTACCTTTATGAGTATGCAAAGTGACTTACAAATCATTCAGAAACAGGTAAAACTGAGCAAGAGTGACTTAATTTCCATTTAATTTTCCATTCTCATCAAGCTTGGTTTATTCAGGTCTGATTAATTAATGCCTGTAAAGCGTTCTGAAAATATAAACCACTACATAAATAGTAAATAATAATAGAGTACTTAAGCAAAAAATAATTTGTTAATTTGCATGGAGTTTTAGGAATTAGCATTTATTTATTTTCCCTATGTAAGCAGGCCCATCCAATCCCTTTTAGCTATCAGAAAATGCTCCAGCAGTTACAGGACAATGCATCTTCACGTATCTTATGTGCCACAGTTCACAGAAAATGAACTTAGAATGACTTGCAAAGCTGTACTTATAGAGGAATACACACACATAGTGTGTCATTCATTTTCAAATCCACTGTCCCTCCAAACAGGAACCTAGCTGCACAGCTTCCGAGATTAAAACAGCAGCACTGAGAAGGATTTCAGAGGTTGCTACGTTTTGAGCTTTGTGTTTTCTCAGCCTGCTGTCCAAAGAACTTAGAATTTTGCTAACCACTTCTAAAGCAATCTGAAAAAAAAGTAACTAAGAAAGAATCCTGTATTTCCCTACATACTTACAGATGGGTATCTTATAACACCTTGTCTCAATACATGTATTTTTATACCTCTACAGCTCTACAAGAGGACAATTATGCATATATCCCATTTCCATGCTCAGAAAGGGTGAATTTCCCAATCTAGCCTCATCCACAGAAATAAATCCTTCCAGGGACAAACCACAGGCTATTGGTGTAAGCACTTTGGCAGATCAGTTAGTTTATAAAACAAAGGCCAGGTAGGATAGGGATGTGTGGCCCAGAATCCTGTGTGTTCATCTCAGCATAAGTCAACGAACATTGAATACCAGACAAAATAAACAATCTGTTTCTAAAATGGTGTAAAATGCACACAGCAATACCATCTGGGATCAGATCCTACGTGAGGCTGGAAACGGTGCCAGTGAGACAATAAGCGCTTCGCACTCTGAATTGATTTTGAACTGGTGCTCTAGTCACCTGCTAAGAGGTAATAAGGCCGTGTTTGCACTAAACAAAACCTGGGAGTTTTGTTTGTTTGGGTTGGGTTTTTGTGGTTTTGGTGGTTTGTTGGTTTTTTGGGTTTTTTTTTGGGGGGGGGAGGCACAGGCTGAACGATATGGGCTGAAAGATACTCTTACGTCCTTTCATGTCTCAAAACATTCCTCAAGTAAAACCGGATGTGTTTTCCCGTATAACCTTGGCTGTACTCGCACAAACTGGGTCGCTTCCTTTTCCACACTCTTCTCAGCAGCTGGGAACGATGGAAATGACAGTATAGCTTAACAAGAGCATTCCCCACCATGTCCCTCTATAATAAGTACTACAGGACTGAAGCCTCTCAGCAGGCATCTGATTTACAGGCAGAGCCAAAAGAACAACTCCGCAAAGAAAGCCGATCCTTACAGCAGCAGTAGGGTTATCACAGCTTCATCCAAATCAGCTCCCGAGAGCAGCATAGGCTGCATGCATTTGGGATCACCCATCTTGATATTTTCTCTTTTCTTTGCCGTGCCAGCCCAGGATGGTCTGCGTTCTCGTGGCATCCTCTCTGTGCACTTTCCCACTGTGCGCAGAGTCTGCACGGCTCACCCAAGAAGTAGAGCTACGACTTTCAGAAAGCAAATCCTGAATTACTGGACTGTGCCGTTTCCATCTGGATGTAGTTCCCTTGGAAATCCCAACTGTCTGGCCCCGTGCAGTTGTTGCAACTGGATGTTTCAATTAGAAGGAGCTCAAGGATTTGGGGAGAAGTGTCAGATGATGCAGAAAGTAGGCTCCCTGCTTTATTTTCTCTCATTAGTGCAAACGTTTTATTTATTTATATATTTTGAATGCACTGAATTTGGTAATAAATGACATTGAGATTTATTGTATGGAGGATCATTCAAATTAAAATGAATAGTTTGGGAGGAGTTCCCAATATTCCAAGATTGTATTTTAGTCCTCTTCCAAAAAATATGCAAATCACCCCAAGAAACCCACGGTATTTTTACAGGTATCATACAGAAGGAAGAACAGTTGGGTTTGCTACACTAAGTATTTCTACTTCTCTCATGAAGTATTTCTACTTTTCTCACAAGCTAACAAGTTTCCAGTTACTTCCTACTGTCCCTATCAAGGCTTAAAAATCTCTGTTCCCTTTTAGTCACAGCACATAAGCATTGCAGTTTATCATAATGTTCTTTCACCGAGTTATGTCGGATAACCTCACCTCCGGAGCAGGCACAGAGCACAGCGGATAGGTGCTACCCTGGCCAGGATTTCACCTGTAGACTCTCCCTGCCCCTGCTTCCTTCCGTGCATCTCAAAACAGTGCTTATTAATGCACTGTTAGTTTGATACTAAAGGACTAGCCAGAAATAATCTGCAATATTCATTACAGACAGCAAGATTGTCTGCTAATAAGGAGCTATTTTTTTGCTACATAATGCGCAAAAAATCAGCTGTATCTTCACTTAGAAAAACCCAAAAGCAATAAAACAAACCAACAAAAAAAGCCTTTCAAGCTTGCTACCAAATGTAAATGTTAAGAACATGAGATTTGATGTTAAGGGCTTCATAAATTCACTAAAGCAAAAAATCAGCTCTTTTCATCAGGCTATTATTCAATGTTACCATGCAGTCTACCATATCTTTATCTAAAAAAAAAAAGCACACTAGTAATGAGAAAAATATCCTGACTGCTATCTCCAGAGTCACCACAATGCAATGACAGAATAAATTATCTGCGGGCCCTTTCAATTTTTTCCTGTTTGTTTAAGAAAGTAGCATGGAAAACAAAGATAAATTCATGACCAACTGCAGCAACAAAACAGCAATATTCCAAACCATATGGAAGAGGATGTCTTTATACTAAAAGAACCAAAGTGGCCTACAGAAAGAGATTCACACATTAAAGTTCATTTTTGTTTTGCAGGATTTCACAGTTAATTTCTGCTCCAGTAAGTCCTTACTGAATCCAACTCACTCTTCTTACTGGAAAGAAATGTTTCCTCTTCATGCAAATGCTGGTGTCATTACCACTGAACCACCATGAGATTTTGGTAATACCATCAAAACGTTCACTCTTGCAAATCAAGAACTAAATGTTTTGCTCAAACCTTACAAACTCCAAGAAACATTATGTTTTCATCTATAAACATGCAATGTTTACAATGAAACTGTGGATACGCTGAAAAGGAACAGCAAGTAATTTATGCTCAGTGCAATGGCAAAGGCACAGAAACATGCTGATTTCTGGACCCTTCTGTGGTGCACTTCTGGGGGACCAAAGTCCAGGAGATGTCAAAACTCTCCTTTACAGATAGCACCTGCACTCAGAGGGAGACTGCCTTACCAACGAGCCAGACAATTCTTGAAGAGGAATGAACGTTAAAATGCATTTAGTTCAGCCAGGAACTCTGGGCCTTGGGAACATGTTTCTCTGACCACCACAGGATGATGCATAGAGCAGTTACTTTTTGCTCCTGACTGGGCAATGCAGTGCCGGAACCCACACCAGTTAGTGACTGTTAAATGAAGCAGCACTGCAAAATGACAAACATAAGGGAAAGAAACGCGAATACAAGCTGTTGTTCCTGCCATTGCTGTCATCAATTCTCCTGTCAGCCTTGGGCCAAGCCAGTCAAGGATGCTCACATGCAACAGCAAAGTAATAGCCCATGAGACCCCCATTTAAGGACTAAGGTCATAAATTCACAAAAGAAGCTTTTTGCTTTATTCCATGGTAAATTTACAATGACAAAGCATCAGAGATTAGATTAGCTCCACTTTAAATTCAGGTTCAGCCTCAGATTTTGTTCAAGGACATTTTAGAGACAGTTGAAGTGGTCGACACCTGCCATAACTGCAAAGAGATGAAGCGAAACCCTGGCAAAACCCTGGCAGAGACAGCAGCAAAGCTCTGATCCAACATTCACAATGGGCTTTTGGGTTGGATTCGCTTTTCTTTTCTATCTGTGGTGCTCTGCATGGCACAAACTCCATGCTATCTATTTGAAACCAGCAATGCTATGTGCAAGACTGTTCATGAACCACATTCTGTCATTATTATATCTGATTCACCATGACTACTTGGTAATATTCCATCCACACAATTAGGGTTTTGTTTCATCTCCTACATGCTTCAAACAAAAGCACTGGAAGAAAATTCTCTATTGACTTTTCTGCACATAATTTCTCCTCTACCACTGGGTTGCCAGTACTGTAGCCTTTGGTAGTAGGAACTGGAAATTAAAATTATTTAGGGTCTTGTTTACTTTTACAAGCATCTTTCCTTGCTTCTGTCCTAGTAGGAGAAGCTATTGGTCATTCAGAGGAAAACGCTAATATTTGTTGGTTGTATGGTGTAACAGAAGAAAACCAGCACAGACCAACTCAGAAAGGAAGGGCAAATATTCATGAGAAGTAACAAAAATTACCAGTGTAACAAAAATTACCGGGAAATGGTGTAACACCCAGGCTCTCTGGCTGTTTCTCTAGTTTTACACCAGAATATCCCCACTAAAATCACTGTTCATGTGTAAGCTTAAAGCTCTAGTACTAAAAAGTCCATCAGGCCCAAACGTAGACCAAAGGTCCCTCCTCGAAAAGGTGCGTTTGATTTTAGAAGAAGATATTTGCGTTTGATTTTAGAAGAAGATATTTGCATTTTTTAAAGAAACCATCAGCTTCAAGCTTTCTGCACACACCTTAAACCCTGCCTGGAAAATATGGCCAACACGTACATCTTGAAAAAGTATTTTGTCCTTTCTCTATAACTCAGAATGGACCTTTTATTAAATTGACACTTTGCAGGTCACTAGATTGTGTGACTCTTTGGGGAAAAGCAAAGCAGAAAACAGTCCAGTTGTTTGGTTTAGTAATGAAGTTTCCCACACATGCATGCTAATTTATTTCATTGAAAATGTCCCAACTAATTGCAACATTTACCCTTAGAGCACACGCATGGCAGTCACTTTAATACACCAGAAGACAATGGCTCCAAAGGAGCTATTACCATGTACCAGGCCAATAATCCACAAACGGTAAAGGATTTTCACAAAAGACTCAAATGGTTTCCAAGGAGCCATTATGGCATATCAGGTAAATAAAATATTATTGAAATGTATTTTTGCATTTAAATCACTTGCAGCAGGTGCATAGGAAGTAGCATATAATAAAATGGCTCACATTCCCTTGAATACTAACGAGAATCAACGGAAACATTTAGCAAAAGGAAGCAGGAGCAAGTTCTTACCATTGCAAGAGGAACAATTCCCACAAACATCGTTTGGCTGACAAAGATCTCGGAGACCACCAGTTCGCTCAGAGAGTCATCTCGAGGATATTCCACCTGCCAGGTAATTTGCTGGGCCCCTGCCAGGCTGCTAGTATTGTCGATCTCAAAGTCCATCTGCAGGATCTCATAGGAGGACATGTTTGCTCTGGAAAAAAAAACAACAAAATTGCCCACAACATCAGTAGGATGTTAATAACAAAATACATTTTGATTTCTCTTTTCTATTCACCAGAAGATTTACCATTAAAGTCAACATGCAGACTTGAAGACACCAACAGAAACCTAAATCAAACTACACACTGGGAAACAGCTATACTTTATAGACAAGGTGACACTACAACTTTTAGTTTCCTGAAAAGGAGGCATTTTCCCCATTAAACTCAGGCATTCATTCTCCATAATCACAATGAACTTACAGAATAAACCCTAAACCCTGGGAACTGCATTGCACAGATGTTGCTAAATTATTTAATATAGCATTATTATAATTTTGTTGTTGCAAATACTGATGCTCCAAAACAGCAGAATACTTGGCCATTCCTCATGCTGTATCAGAAATGAGCTCTTGGCAGGGGGGGATTCTTTCAAACCCAAACTTGTCTTTATCTCAGTGAAAAAACGGATTTGCAGAAATTATACATGACAAAAAACGAGAGGTAGATTAGCCTTATTTTCAATTCATGAAAACATTCTTCTCATCAGTGGTGCAGACTGGTAATTATGTGGTGATCATTATATATTTCTTATCTGGAAATAAAAATTTAAAGGTAAAGAAATGGATGTAACTGCATAGCATTCAGAACTGTATTTAAAAATTACTTCTGCTTCTTTTGTTAACAACAACATGTAGCAGTCTCCTCTGGTCCAACGCTATGTAAATATTAATAATTAATCCTCAGGTTAGAAAGACAGATCTTCATGTTACAGAGAAGAAAACAGACACCAAGATTTAACCAACAGCACTCAGCGTATCTGCAGCAGGGACCTCTTTAGAAAACAGACCTTGGCTCATCCAGCACTTTACTTCCACAAAAATGAAGGTACTTTACAAAGCAGCATATGCGTTCCTGCCCCAATTTCCCAGGCAGACACCTGCAGGGTGGAGACCTGATGCAGCTTACAGAACACGGAGGCGGGATGGAAAGGCAGCCAACCTGACAGCAGACCCAATTGCTTAATCATATTCTGTTGAAGAGACAACCGATGTTATCAGTATTACTCAAGTTTCAGGGTACGTGCTCATAAAATAGGTTGAAATCTGAATTTGCAGCATGTTAGGCTGTTCTGTAACGACTTGAATGTGCTCTTGCTGCGAGCATGAGATAGCTTGTCCTCGACCTAAGGCTGTGTCCCGTGCATGCAGGCACCCCTCCGTAACCACCTGCCCTCTGTAACTTCACCCTCTATCCTGTCCCACGGTACATTATTTGTGTACCCTTACGCTAAAGTAGTGACTCCCATAGAAAGTTTTAGCCTGCCACTACAAAGAACAGAGACTGAAAACATCCTTCTCCTCTTCCCAACTGCACAGAGGCAGAATCTGTTTTTGCCATATGTTTTTGAAGGCGCATTGTAAAGGAAAAAAATCTGAACAGGAATTATTGATTTTCATGTTTTCTTTCTGACAACAAACAACACAAACATATGCTTCAATGCCTGGAGGATAAATATTTTCCACGCTAACAGAAGATAACATCCACCTCCAGGCAAAACTAGAAGCTATTAAAGCATCTTTTGGGTGGGCAACCAGACAATCAGCAAAAACCTTTTAAGACTAATATTATTACACAATACTAGGGATGTAATTAAACCATTTCTGTTAAAAACATAACCACTGTGGGCACCACGATGGAGTACTCAACTTCATAGTTTTCTGCGTATCACTTCTGGTAGTTTGTTTTATCTAAATTACATAAAATTAATTTGCTCACAACACAGAAATAAAATTTAGAGATGAGCTTTACACTAACTATGGATCTAGATAGTGGGCCTGTCAAGGTACGTTTAGGTCTGAATTTAGGGTCAATCTGTTCAAGTCAATAGTTGCCACTCACAAAACCAGCCACGAGTGGTTTCAAATTCGGAACAAAATCACTGATGGAGGGGTTTGCTTTAGATTCACCAGTTAAATAATATGTCAGGTTAGTCTGCACTGATAAATCCATTCCACATGTCCCGCTGACTGGCACTTCTTTGAGCTCGGTCGATCACGCCTTCAATTATCCCTTTCCTGTTTTTCTTTTCACACATCCAAAAAGTAACCATAATAGCAGTTTTATATTTTTAAGATAGTCTGGGACTTAGATCTCCCTACGAAAAGCATGTGTGTGCCTTGCCTATGTAGCAAGCTAAAGTAATTGCCAGGGAGTAAAATGACTCTTGTGTCCATGAATACACAAAGACCTTCACTGCACGCTTAGCACAGCTGTGTAGCTATAAAAGACATAAGTTTCATTTAAAGGCAGATATAGTTATACACTGCTGGATTAGAATTGAGTCTGTGTGCATCTAGGAAAGAGCAGCAACTCACATACATAAACCTTCCTCACATCTAGCTAATATTAACACGTAAACTAAAGCAAAGCTGACTTCTCAATTCTCCCAGGACCCAGAACTTCCTAGGTCCTGGTTCCAAAGAGAATCCTTATCATCACCGAGAAAAGCAACACAGCTTGTCAAATGTTTTCTGCTTTGTCTCAGAAGCAAATCATGTAGCATGACGTATTAACATTGATTAAAGAAGGATCCACTTCTTTTCACTTGGACTTTTGCTGGAAGAGATGGATTTACTGTATCTAACCATCTTTCACTTACAGAGTTTCTCCATTGAGCATACAGTTTTAGCAAACCAGTATTCAACCTTCTGGGCTCTTTTTTCACCAGCAGGTTTCCAGTTACCTTCAGAACAGCAGATCAATGAATTTTCTCTAAAATGACGGTCTTCCTTTTTTCCTCTTTAGGACAAAGATTCAGCCTTCAAGCAATGCCAAGTGCTACAGTATCTGGGACACAGAGTAGCCCACGGACTAATCGCACCCTCTTTGTTCTAAGTCTCTTCCCAGGTTACAAGTATAATGAACCCATGATAAAACCTGAAAAGTGAATTTCTTTCTTGCTCAGACTAGTGCCTTCCTACTGACCGCTGCATTTCTTATCCTACAGGGGCTTCCTTCCTAGCAGGAAGATTGGTACTATATTCATAATTCCTGCAATTTATTAACCATCCTCTATTATACCATGTGGGAGACCACTGCCTTTTTCCACTGAAGTTGATGGAGGTTGCTAAAGTAAAACCAGAGATAAATTAAACCATAATCAAGACCTTAGAGGTTAGCATTTACTTATGTCGGCTCCATTAGCTGATAAATCCACATTGCAACACCTGTATATCAATTTCTCTCCTGGCTATGCAGCATTACACTATAACCCTTTTTAAAAGAAGTCATTCCACCCTGCCAAGGCAAATCTTCAGCTTTTAGTCTGATTTGTAGCTGGTGGCCAATACGTTGGTCTTCGTAGTCACTGTCGATCTGCAACTGCCTGGTGAAGACAAAATGCTACCAGTGGGAAAATCCACTAGCAGAGAAGACAACGACTGTAACTCATGCTGTTATCAGCCATTAAATCCCGCTAAACCAAACTTTATCCTATAAAGATATTTCAGCTTTTTCTTGAGACTTATTCCATTTTTCTCTTAAATAAGTTTGCGCAATTGGGAAGAGCCTGATGGAATCCAAGGACTATAAATCACTTCTTTCCACATCTTTCTTCTCTTTTTAGTTAAATATTTCTATTGTCCAGTGAAGTCTTTTCCTGGTTTAGAAGGACTTTGCCAAACCCTAGTTTAGAGGAGCAATAAAAAATAAAAAGTCAAAATTACTTTTATAAAAAAAGATTATTTCCTGCAAGCACAAGGAAAAGACCTTATAATTTTAGGCAGCTGGCATGCTTGCTAATAAGTCCATTTCTATGGAAATGAGTTCATAACTATTAATTTTGCCTGCTCCTGATCTATTCTTGATGAGCCTTTCAAATTTAGAAAAGCGCTTCATGATTCTCTCAATTTGGTAATTACTAACTCCCTTTGATGAAGCCAGCCCAGTGTTTCAGACATGAGACATTCATTACACATTTTTCTTTCTGGTGAGAGGAGAAAAAGAAACCACGGGCTTGGATTTATTTCCTCTCGCAAACTCCAGTAAGCAGGTCCTCTTCTTCAACTTGCAATTTATAGTCCTGTTTGTGTACTTTTACAATCCTGCCTCTGCTAGGTGCTAGAAGAACCCCCAAAACCTTGAGATGTCTGCACAACTTCCTGGTGTCTAGCCTCATATACAGGTCCCCAACAGCCCAGTCCAGCTTTGTAACATACAGAGTCTTTATTCTGTACCCAGCAGTTAGTAGCCGTGATTGTGATCCCAACCTGGAATAGAAGAGATTTTTAGCACAGAATGGATGGAATGGTAAATCCATGCCAAATAAAGCCATCTCTAGCTCCAACTGCCTCCGGAATAAGAAGAGTTAATCGGGACAGGAAAATGTTGCTAAGTCCCAGAATTGTCCTGCAAGGGACGCATCCAGGCGGGAGCCTGCAGGGGAGCAGAGCCAAACTGCCTTGCTCGGCTTGCCAAGTTGAACCTGAAGTACTTCCCCTGGATGTACATTAAGCCAAGAAGGAGTGAGCACTCCACCCAGAGGCGGAGCCTCTCCCCAGTTAAAAACACTCTCCCAGTGGAACAAATCACAGGCCGCACAAACCACTAGAAAATTAAGGCCTGGGTTTCAGGTGCCCCTAAGCACCTTATACTGCAGTCAGATGTTTTGTAAAGGTTCACACTGGTTTTGGAGGGCTATCTATCATGTTACCTTGTTACATATATTCTGATTGATTTTCTTCCTGAATCTGCTAGTCTATGCAAACAGCAGGAAAAATATATATATTTTAAATCTGAATCTAAAAAAATCCAATATCAGATTTTGTTTCTCTACATTTATTACCTTATTAGGCATTTCTATGGAACTGCATAGGCTTTTCTTCCACAAAATAATAGATTACTGTGAAGGTCCACCACAGCTCTAATGTTAGAGGTTTTAATACGTACTACAAAATCACCTGGTATTGAAATAATACTGAATTTAATTTATTCCTAATTTTTGTCTAAGACAAACATGGAATTATTGAATTAAGCACTGGAACGATACACAGTGATTGATGTTATGATGGCAGTGACAGTCTAAGTAGTTAGTAGTTACCTTAAATAAACAAATGTCTATTATTAGCTATTAAGAAAGATTTACATTGCTAACCAAACTGAAGAGCCTGCCCTATGTATTTTTAGAGAGAACGAAATATGCAGAATGCCACAGCAAAGGATGCCAGCACAGGGCACTTCGCAGTGCCTTCAGCTGGGTGTGCCACCGGTGCATGGAGGGTTTGCTGGCTCACACTGCCGGTTCATCAACAATTTAGTTGATAAAAGTCAGACCCTTCTATTAGTGCAGTTGGCTATTACAGGAAATCATGAGTTTCATTCATTCATAAAATAATGTTTTCAGTAAATGGCAATCTGTCTATGAGGCCTACAGCAGCATAAACAAAACTCTAAAAAAATGGAGCAGACACTAGGTACTTGAAAATAATAAAATATCTGGTACCATGTTGCTTGAGAATCTTTTCAAGGTTAATGATGGTCAATTCCTTCTCTCTCTGACAAATTGTCACTAAATTCAATAAGAACAGGATTACATAAGCGACGTACCTTAGTTTATAAAATATTTCAGTAATACAGGTCTCACTCCTTTGATCTCAAGAGGATTAATTTCCTAAGTACGGTTTACCGAAGAGCAAACACTTACAAGAGGAGGCTTTTCAACGACTGATTGGAAATGCTCAAGCCCCTAATTTCCTGCTGAAGTCAAATGAAGCAGCAGACAGCCAGGACCTCTTGGGGAAAAGATCCAGATTAAAGGTCCTGACCTTCTCCCCCTAAGGAAATTAAGACCCCAGCAGCCCAAGATTAAGGAAATGAGAGCAAATACCTACTAATGGAGCAGCATCCAGTTTCTGAATTATGAAGGTTTGCATACTGTCAGCCCTTACACTTTGCCGAGTGCCGCTTTCCGGAATGCGGGCACTGGCTAACAGGAACTGGCAGCAGCTAAGACCTTTACAGTCAGGATGTCTTCTAGCAGCTACAACATCCTTAATCGCAGATCATCCTTAAGCGCAGATCCTACTTGAGAACAACTTACTGGGGTCAAATGGCTACACCTTGTGTCAAATACAAAGCTTGACTTGATACTGGATGTTAAAACTTTTCTCCCAGCATGTATCATTTGCGTTAGGCTGTAAGGACACAAAGCTGTAGAGAAGCTTGGAAGCAGCCTGCTCCCACTGGTCAGCCAGGGTGGTTTGCTGAGAAAGGACCTCATCCTGAAGAGCACGGGAGACAGGCCTGGCTGGAGCCCTGCATACCTAAGAGCAAGTATCCCTGCCGAGTGTCGCAGTGTGGATGAATGTCCCTACAAGCCAGGACAAACTACCTGCGTGTCCCGAGTATTTCTGCAAGCTTTTGCATCAATGTGAAAACCTTCAGATGACCCAGTGCCACCACCCCTTACTGCGTAGCCCCCAAAGGTTTTTGTTCTGCTGAGGGGAACTGGACAGTTGGGGGTGCAAGGAAGGCACAAACACTTGAAAAAAGCCCTACTCACTCTTCTTCGATGCCACAGCACAGAAGTGCAAGGCCAAAGTCCCAAACGTTGAACAAAGACAGGATGCAGGCTGCAAGCAAATCTGCAGGGATGGGAAAAGTTTGCTTGGTTTCCTCTCGTGATGCATTGCAAAATGACAATTTACAATTTGCTCTGTTGTCTAACAGAGGACTTGCTCTGTTGTCCAGTTTACTTTATACCAACTACAGGCTTTTTCAAAACGCTTATTGGTGCCTGATCTTGTTTTTCTTTCACTGCCATAAAAATCCATGCTCTTCACAGATGCATTGGGCAATGTAAATGGCTAGAAAGGATAAAACCAAGCTGCTAAATCTCTTAAGAATGTATGGATTGACACAGCACTCTTTAATAATCCAGCAAAAGCCATAAAACCAAGAAGAAAATATTTTTGTTCAAAACACACCACCAAGACCAAATATTATTCATGTTATTTTGCTTAGCCAACATTTTCCCACAACGGAAAACAATAAATCTAGATAATGAGTGAACCTTTTAAGCTCTTCAGCTTCTTCCACTGCCAATTCACAACTGTGCTGCTCACTAACAACTTGCAATAACTTCCACTTTATTTGATTTTATCAACATCATCATGACAACCCTGGAGACAACTGAGACAATTGCTTCAATTATTTTTATTTGCTTCCACCCTTGTGACAGCATACAGAAATTCTTCTGGTAAAAGAGTCCTTAGATAGTATTTTAGTTAGCCTTTAACAAAACGGTACTTTCAGGACCAAATTCAGTACGGGTGTAATTGGTGCGCTCCATTGGTAACATGTATTGCTGGGCACTGGGACTCCATTTGTTCCTTTGTCGTGACTCTCCCCTTTTGAAACAGCATAGAATCTTTTGGGGTTTAAAAAAGCAATTTGATTGCACTGGAACGTTTTCCTGACTACTATTTAGAACCTCTTTATTGCTGTGCTGTGTATTTCTTAAAATAAAGCTTCTCTGCCAGGAGAAAGCATCTTGCTGGGGAATATAACAAACACATCCAGTAAGAAATTGGGGCCAGGGTTTAGCTGATGTTGGATGCAAATATAGAGGGAGCTATTGTTGTTTAAAAAATAAGAATGATTTTATGATGAAAGATTTATGCTGAATCCTAAACAGTTAATAAATATCAATAGCCCAAATGGTACTTATAATTTTTCTTTAACTATTCAGAAATTCTTACATATTTACATACCATAATCACATGGTGTATTTTCAACATTGCTCTGCAAGCAGCTGAAATACATTATAAAGCAGAGATGGATTTTTAAAGAACCAATGACTGAAAATTCAAGATAATAAATTCAGTGATATAAGAACTTCTTTGCAATGCAGGAGCTCACATACAAAGACCCTCCCTCCACAGACTCTCAAAAGACCTTTAAGAGAACAAGAATACAACTCTGGGAGGCACTTTCTTATCATGGCCCATGCTGCAGCTGAATAACCCAAGGCACAGGTATCTTCAGCCAAGCTGCACGCAAAGTCAATGCAGCAAACATTTCACTTGACCTCAGAGAAAACTGAGTGGACGGTCAGGGGCACCCAAGGACTCGATGGTGGAGACAGGGAATACACCCTAAAAGTTACCTGCTGGAAATCCTTGGTGACACACTGCAACGCAATGGGACTCTGGGTCTGTCTATAATGCCACCACATAACAGCCAAAGAAATGAGTTTTCTGCAGGTAACTAAGCAGAAGAAAAAGGCTACTCTTCAAATTCAGCTCCTCCACTATCCCTGCACTAGGTTATTGGCTACCAGCTCAGCGTAGCTGAAGATGCTTCATTCAGAGTCTTGCTCTTCCCCAGCCAACTACAACATGGAAGACGCCAACAGTTTAATTTACCTGTACATTCTTCCAAATTTATTGTGGGTCTCAGGAAGAGTGACTCTACATGACAGCTCCTGAACTCATGCAATTATGTAAGGCTCTTGAATCTTATATTTACAAATGCGTACACAGCTTCCTCATCTTCCTAGGGTAAGTGACCTGGATGCACCCGAATGGCTCAAACCACATTTCCAACAACTTGTTTCCTTGGCATTTTAAACACCTTATGATTTTTATATGCCTAACATTAGCATTAAGGGATGGGACTCTTTTGTATACACCAAGTGCATCAGAAAAGAAAAACGCGAGTAGACCTAGGAGAAAGTGACTAGCAATCCAGTTGCTGTTTTGATTTCAGAATTACAACTGAGGCTGACGGCTGGATCTCCTCGGGGAGAAAAATCAACCAGGGGGGATCTAAAGTTGCAAACTCCCCACGCGCTGATTTTATGAATGAAAGGAAAGGGGAGACAAGCTGCAGGCTGTGATATGAATATACCTAATGTGCTGGAGGATACACGGAAACAGTGACAAATGGTGCTCTCCTCCTGAGGATTTAAAAAGCCTATGTCAACACCTTTTGATCTTAATCCTTTGCTTAATGGGCAGACAGTGTAAATGAGTAAATAACAGAATGCCAAGCAGCTAGCAAGGACAATGGGAAAATATTAGTTTGGGTTTTTTTCTTTCTAAAGCTTGCTAAGAGTGCACAGAACTCGAGAGTCTGCCGTAGAAGCTACTGTAATACCACCTGCACGAAATAATTAAAGAACAAATCAAAATAGGAACATGGGCAAGAATTATCTTATTCCTCCTACATTCTCTTCAGATTTAAACAAGATTAAGCATCTAAGTAACTAGACCTAGCTTTCTTTGAATCTAATGTACTCTTAGATGGAGAGATAATGTGCAGGGTGTCCTGTGGCTAATTCACGCTTCTGCTAAGAAATAAATGGCCACGACAACATCCTCAAAGAAGTTAAGGCAGGGATCAGTGTAGCCCCTTAACATTAACACAAACGGGACCTCCTCTTTCCCCGCTTCCCTGAGAGACACACAGTGTGCATAAAATTGTTTTATTTTATAGGCTGATAATTATGTTTTTAAAAAATTAAGCTTTTCCTCTCATTGTTGGTACCCACTGAACAGACAGCAAGAACGTGAAAGTGAAACTGGCATATAAACATCAGTTTCCTATGTTGTAATTAATGAACAAGATTAATTCATCCAGCTGAGCAAACACAGGGTGGATCAGGGTCTGCATTCAGTGTATGGAGAGAAAGAGCCATCTGCAGTAATTCTATGTACCTCCAACCTTTGGTAGTTGAGATCAGCTTAAAGTCCTGATCTTCGCAACAAAACTAAAAGCAAGAGAGAAACAAGCAGTTATAATGTAAGTCACTCCATTAAAAGCCTATTTTTTTCCTAAAAATGAATCCAAATTTCCCTAGAAGTGCAAAGATAACTCCAAATAACAAAAAGCAGAGGGGTGGATTTAATATTTCTCTTTTTAAAAAATCCTTCCATAATTATTTTCGACTGGCATGAAAGTAAGGTCAACACAACGGTCAGCACTTAATATCTCCAGGTCACCTTTTCAAAGGGTAATCACTACTTTGCCACACTTGCAAGACAACCGTTTCCCAACACGTGATGAATTCAAATGTAGTGACAGCTAATGGGGGGCTGCTGGGATATTGCTCAGAGCTCAGGTCACATCACGAATAAATGAGTTCAGGCACAAGCGAGTAATAAGTAAGGTTAATTCATTTAGGCTCGGAAAAGGAATAATTAGAAATGGAAAGGGGAGAAGCGGTGTTCTGGCCCGCCTTCCCCACTCCTCTGTTTATATGATAAAACGTCCCCCCAGGACTTCATGTCCATGGATTTGCTCAGCAGCGAGGGATTTAACAACCCAGGGCTGAGCCTCCCAGCTGAGCAGTGAGCAGCATGGGCCAGGCCAGGCACTGCTGGCAAAAGCCAGGGCCAAGGCCATCGCACCAGGACCTCCCCCATTTTCTCAGGGAGCCTGAGCAATTCGTGACCCAAACAGAACAGTAACAAAAACACTGCTGCGGTGGGTATGATGGTATATTGACTCCCTTATTACCCACTGTAATAGTCACGCAGTTTGGAGATTTGTTTGGCTTTTTCAGTTTCCTTGCTGCAATTAGAAATGTTACCTAAGCCAAAATACCAGCTGTCATGAAGAACAAAGAGTCAGATAAAAGGATTTCCAGGAAATGAAGGCAGGTTCCTGCAAGCACTGCAAATCACACTAAGCTACATAAAACATTAAGGGTTAATGTAAAGCACAATTTACAAAATCATCCTCATTCTATTTCTCTTTTCTGAATCTTTTCAGGATTTCATAATTCCTTCCCTCCCCCTGCCCCCCTCCCAGCTCCCTTCCTCCCATACAAGAATATGCTCAGCCGTGGAAAATTGTTTAGCTGAAATCCTTAGATTTTGTCAAGTCCTGGCATTCTTTGAGACAGCTGTATTTACACGCATTGCTGGTGGGTAGTCATGCTGGAAGCAATTAGCTTTCATGCTTTTTCAATATCCCCTTTCAAAAACTTTGAGATCCCTCATTGCTATTGATTTAGATGTAGAGAAGCACAGGAAAAAAAAAAAAACAAAAAAACAAAACCACACCAAAAACCACAAGAGTTCATCCATATGCTGAGCTCCTCTAGTCTAATTCAAATGCAGCAACTCCAGCTCCCCACCACCGAACGCATGCCTCCACAGCCACATTCCCAGCCCATCAGTGAAAATGCTCAAAGGCCTTGAAAACCATCACCACAATGCTCAAAGCCAGCAGCTTCCAACACTGCTGCGTCCAGGAAGGGTTCCACGAGCCAGCAGCCATCTCTCATTTAGATCGACAGGTTGCATTTCAGCATCTCTGTTGAGTTTAACAACACTTTGAAGTGTGTCCTTTACATTTGTCTAAGAGAAAAATCTGTCACTGCTGGACTACTTAAAAGAAAAAAAAAAAATGGAAAGAAAAACATGGTATAAGACAGTAGCTAAATGTATACTGATTGCAGTAATTGCATCCATTCCTCTGTCGGAAAGTCTTGTATTGTATTTCTAATATGCGCTGATAAGTGCATTCACAACATGATTAACTGCCTCCAGACAAGAATGGCTATTATGTTTAACAGACTGATTAGCAAGTGACAGAGCTGCAAACTGTACTCCTAGTAAATTGGCTGCTTTTAAATTACAGCAGCTTTTTTATGGTTCCATTTTTAAAATGCAATGGTTTGTTACACATATGCAACGCAATTCCTATCTGACAATAAGTAATAGAGGATACTGAGCTTTTAACTTTTAATCTTCAGATCTCAATTAAAGCATTGCTCATTTTCTTTTTAATTACAGCAAAATCTGCGCCATACATGGCCCTCGTTAGGCAACATCCTGTCTTCAGTGTCTCTCAAAAACTACCGTTAAAAAAAACCCACTGGGACAGTGATTCTAGTCCACCTCTTAGAACTTCTACCTTATTTAAGACACCATTTTTGGTGGTTCTGTAAGCAGTCAACTAGAACAGGATTTATTGTATTCTTCCCAGCATTTGATTAATTCCCTGTTCTTACTGCTATGGGCACCTTTCCCGTGGACTGTCACAGAAGCCCCAGTGACCTCAGAGCAAGGCAAAGGGAAGAAGCGCCGGGTCTGTGCCACCAACAGCCCCACTCACCCCCTGGAACAAAAATCAAAGCAGAGACCTCAAGACCTCAGTTCAGACTTGCCATGCCATAAGGCACGTCCCTGCAATGGCCAGGACTGTTTATACCTCAAGTGAAATGAGCTTCTCATTAATTCCCTGTATTTTATAACAACAAATGGTGGGATTTAGGCACACAGTTCCTTGCAGTGCTTCTGAAAATCCTGCCATCAAACATGTGGTTCTGTTTTTGTCAATTGCTCTTATTTTTATTGCTGCAACATATGAGAGCACCAGTCTTGGATTTGGGCCCTCTATGTATTTCATACAAACACAACTATAAAGACAGTCCTGACCCCAGTGAGCTTGCAGTCCACAAGACTGACACAGAAAAGAGCTATAACAATCTGCACCAATTTAAATTCACACAGAAAGCACAAACCCTTTAAGCACAAATTTATCTGGAGACTTTCAAGCTCAATGACATCATGTACTTCAAACCAGCTTATTTATAACATAAAGCTTAGTATAACTTGTAAGGAGATAGAATAAATCAATTTGCTCTATCACAGAACTTCATCAGATACAATACAGATGGCTCTGCTACCATGGTTAAAAATAACCTACACATTTTTAAATCAGCTCAAGGCATTTATCAAATTAGGAAACTGGTGGAGGAGGATGTCGTCTAGCTTGTATACAGTAATGAGAATATCCACCCAGCAGTTTGGTGCTTTTATTAATCTTATCTCACATGTTTATAATTTTATTCTGGACAGTCAGTTGAACTGGGAGAATTCAGTTTCCCAAATCATTTATCTTTGCTAAATAGCAGGACAGAACAACTTGAAGTTGTTTATTGAATGTAGATAAGAAGGGGGGGAAAAAAAATCATCAAAAAGGCAACCTGATTGTCAAACAGAACATAAAACACTTCAGTAACAAAACCATTGGAAAGCAAACCTGGCCTCCTCCCTGAGCAGTCCAACACTTCATGCTGAATAAAAAAGGATGATGGGAATTAATAGACCCCGAGAGGTAAGCCCTATAGTAAATTAATCGTGGGAGAGATTGAACCATAGAAGTGGCCCTGTAGATCCTGGCATCCTCCTGCATGGTCCTCCACCAGCCGGCTTGTGTTTCCCAGCTAATCTGCACCAGGAAGGGAGACAGTGCAAAACATCCCAGAGCCCTGCAAATAATACTGTTTGAAGAACGAAATTCATTTGTTTCTCAGCTTTCATCACTCTTGTTCTCACATTCCACCCACACAGGGAAAATTAGGTGTTGATGTTTGCTCAGGATTTATTTACTAAAGGATCTACTGCAAGATTTTTGAAGGAACTCTGTCCAGCTCTTCCCACTGGAAGGAAAACCACGACGCCCCGGCATTTCTGGAGAGAGGGGACATAAAGGGAAGTTGTGGAGGCCCCATCCCTGGAAGTGTTCAAGGCCAGGTTGGATGAGGCTTTGAGCAACCTGGTCTAGTGGGAGGTGTCCCTGCCCATGGCAAGGAGGTTGGAACTAGATGATCTTTAACGTCCCTTCCAACCATTCTATGATTCTAAAACCAGCAGGAACAGTTCAGAATGTGTATGCCCAAAGAGGCAGGATCATTACGCTAGAGGGAAATTCCAGTTCCTGTGTAACCCCTGCAAAACGAGGAGGGAGAGCTCAGGCTGTGACCACTTTTTTTTTTTAAAAAAAAAAAAAAACAAAACAGGTATAATAACCTCCTGGGTCAGCCAGAGCTTCGACATCCACTGCCTATGATTTTTCTTCATAATGAGCTCCCTAAAGAAGACCAAAAGCCTTTGTAACTCAAATAAAGCCAGATTTCATCACAGTAAACCTCGAATATGTAACTTAGGAAACGGGGAAAACTCAGAGCAGCTAGATCAAACAGAAGAGAAATAAAAAGGCTTATACCCTGCTCTTGCCCCAGATCATGGTGTCACTGCAGGCAGGTCCTCCACACTTGGCCCCAGCTAACCTACAGACTTCCTGTGCAGCAAACCCTGCCCCACACCTGGCGGTCCCCAGGCAGATCCCTCCATGCCCTCCCATAGGCGGCTGCTCCTGCTCCCCTGAGCATCTCTGCACTAGCCACCAGTGACCAGCTCCATGCCGCGGCCCCTCGACACTGTCACATCCTTCCTTCCCTGGGAGGTTTTATGCAGAGTATGCTCAAGTCTCACTGCCAGCGCACTGTTTTGAGTCCCCCTTAATGGATTATAACAACGGCCTCCCAGTTCAGCATCCAGGTCCCTCTTGGGGTCAGAACACTGACCAAAGTAAGATCTACTAGTTATTTGACCAAGAAGTATCTAGGAGATTACTCCCTAGAGTAGATGCTCAATGTATAGGGCAGGACCACACAGGAAGTTTAATCTTCTGAAGTCCAGCTGAGCTTTACAGCTGCTTTTAGTAGGCAGAAGATGGAGATCAATTTGCATCTAAATCTAATATTTTTTCCTGAAGAGGACCATAAATTTAAAAAAAGTAATAATCAAAATATAATAAATTCTGGCTAGAATAACGAGTTTGAAGTTTACTTCTGCCTTTACAAGATAAATTTAAGAAAAACAAGATACCATTAGAATTCATTAGACATACACTTTAGACTCATTGCTTATTAAAATATATATTAGCCATTTCCTACTACTTCAATTTATCAGCTGCACCATGCCTGTATTTTGTTTTCAAGAGGATTACAACAGCACATCTAATTATATGAATGCTTCTACAGGTTATAATTGAAAATGAGATCAGTTGATAAACTGCTTTGATAAGGATTCAAACACGTACTAGAAGGCGGCGACATCTATCCCTTCTGGTTTTGCTCCTTTGCAGCAGCCTTAGAAATGCACAAAAATTGCTTCTTTTCTGCTCTTGCTCATTTAAAGTCCACCTCTGTTCCCTGAGGTACCCACTGTTCCTTGCAGCATCCCTCTCCATGCTGCTTCCCTGGCTTCTCACCTCCACTCCCCTTTTTGTTGCCATTTGGCAACCCTTTGATGCCAACCCCGTCTCGTCGTCCCCACTCTGCCACCTCTTTGCTACTCTAGCAGCACCACCAGGTCCCCTTGGCTTGGCCCTCTTCGCCACCCCCTACAGTCTCATTTATAATCACCACTACCAAACTGCAGCTTTCTGAAACACTTAGGGACCGTCACCCAGAATACAGAGGATCCTAACCGCAGACAGAAACACCACCAAGAAGCACAAGAAACCACAAAAACTTAAAGAGGGTGAATGATAACAGTAACCCACAATATTGTATCAGAATTTAGGGTAATCTTTATCAGCTCACTTTCTAATGATTATGTTAGAGACAGCTGCAAACACAAGTGCCCTACCTTGACCAAAAATATAAAGTGAATTACTATTAGTGTAATTAACATGGACAATAAAACATACAAAAAATTATAGGGTTTTTTTTCCTGCTTTGGGAAGCTGCTAAATGAACAGCACCTAAATCTTGTACCATGGGTCAAATTTAGCTTTTGACATAGATTTGGTCTGAAGAGCAGGAGGGGTGCTTTTTTAAAAAAGAAGTCCATTTTCAAAAATTACCTCTGAAAGACAAAAAACCTTGAGGGTGTTTTCCTCTGTTCATAAGCTGAATATTGAAACTGGGTTACAAGAGAAAAGCAACCTCTAGCATGTTTCTCACAACGTGGTATTAAACAGCATTCTTAGGTTTCTGAGTTGTATTTGTTTTTAAATTGCTTTTAACACAGGAACATCAGGTTAATGAGTTTTATCCAGTTTGACTGGAGGCACTGAAGCAGATTTTGCATGTGTAGAAGTCTGCTTCTTTTAAAGAATAAAGTAATGCCTATTATTTATTTTGGGGTGAAACAATGACATCTTCAGCATAGGACTGTGGAACAATCAAGAAAATCTGGCAGTCCTGATAGACTGAAACATGAGAGAAGGGGGGGAAGAATCTGTGAAAAGAATGAGAAATTTCAGAAATCAAGGGAAATTTTTTTAAAGTGAAGAATCAGAGGGAAAAGAGACTAGGAATTTATTTGTTTTTAAAAAAAATAAAACAACCAGTACTTTCCAGCACCCCTTTTTATTCAAACTTTTTGCCTTCAGAAGCCCAACGCTTCAAAATACTTCTCACCAGGGCACCATATAAACAAAGCAGACTGTGGGAGGTAGGTGTAGATTATCAGCTTCAGCTGCAAGACTGGTACTTCTGCATATCATTTTCAGCAGAGGCAATGCAAAAAAGCAGAAAAACCTTTAAAATCAGGAAGCAGATTCAAAGGCTGTCTATATAGCAGTTTACTAACCCCTGTCTTAATACTAGGGGGTTTTACCATTTGTGAGTGATTGCAGGAGCTACTACTTTAATTTAAAATAAAACAAATTTCAATTTGAAAGTTAAAGTGTGAGTGTTCCAAGGAGACCCACAAAGCAGAAGAAACAAGATAAAAGCTCCTTTCCCTTTACACAGTACTTGAAGTCACATTGGTTTTAAACTACCTTCAATACTGCTCTGTACAAACTGTTTGCATTTGGCTTGTGGGACTGAGAACACAAGGGTCTTCATGGAACCATTCCAAGGTTGAAGCATCATTTTCTTGGAGTCCCCTCACCTCGTTTTTTTTGTCTCCTGGACTTTACTTCTCTATCACCTTCCTCTAAACAAAGTATTTCCTGTGAGTGAAAAGCAGCATACTGTGAGCTGCAGTGTTGGATTTGGTGGCATCTCTCCAAAGCGCCCTTTCAATTCACTGAGAACAAGTCCCCTCCATCCTCTCCTTTCAGAAGAAAACAGGGGTCCATGTCCCATACAAGTGACACAATCTGTGTGGGAGACAAGAGCTTCATCTCCAGGTTGGCCCCCAGGAGCACCAGACCAAGCTCCCCAGCACGAAGCAGAGACACAGAGCCCAGATCTCTGGCCACAGCCCTGCCCAGGTCCTGCCGTGGAAGCAGGGTGGCATGGAAAACACAAATAATCCACTTGGGCAAGGACCATGTCTTTTTCCCCCCTCCATTTCAAGCCTTATTTATGAAGCATCCAAAACCCGACTGGAAACCTGCTTCCAGAAATGAAAGAATCACGACAGGAAAAAACTGCAAGAAGATCAATCACATAAATGTCTAGTGAATAACCCAGCAGGCCACAATGTTTCTTTGGAGATCTGCAAGCAGCCAAGAGATGACAATACTCTAATTAAAACAGCGAGCTGCAAAATGTATCCAAAAGGCTTTCCTTCCCATCCAGCCCCTGCTCAGATACTAGGCAATGAAGTAAACATCAAGTTGCACTGGGAGTTGTTTCCATAAAGAAAAAACAGATAATGAGGCATCCCTAAAAACTCTTCTCTTTTTTTTTTTCTTTTAATTTAAAATTGAGAGGACCATGTGAATAAACGGGATGGTGTCTGAGGCAAAAGGACAGATGGTTCTGCTCCCAGTGCGATGCACAAAACCAAGGCTTATTACAAGCCTTATATTTTAGTTAGGGCTTTTTTATTTACTCTTCTTT
The DNA here is from genome assembly GCA_013397275.1 of Burhinus bistriatus. Taxonomy (NCBI): domain Eukaryota; kingdom Metazoa; phylum Chordata; class Aves; order Charadriiformes; family Burhinidae; genus Burhinus; species Burhinus bistriatus. Next base: position 1,065,588 of record VYXH01007725.1, on the reverse strand, counting down.
CTCTCTTCGCTCATCTATTCATCTACCCATTGGAGTACTGAAAATTCGAGTTCTTGTTCTTCCGATTCATATTCAAATCGAAGCACATACAAGCACACAGCAGAGCTTTCAGGGTAGAAGTTTGAAGAGTTTTGTTGTGGAAATTTATTTTTTTTAAAAGTGTATAACAAGCCAATTACAGAGGCTGAATCAGTACCTTTTAGATGAATACACAGGAAATGAGAAGAACATGGCAATGGTGACACATCTTCCAGCCTGAACTCCCTGGAACATGTGGTATATGCTATTATTTTATGTATAATGAGTAACTTGTAATGTGTTTATCTCATCAAGAAAAGCACTTTTCCCCTCACTTTTGCATTCCCTGGGTGCTTAATGAAGTGGGTTTGCTTTTGATGAAGGTAAATGCAAAAATAATCTCTTCAGGATTCCTGTGCTTCGGTCATGGTCTCTATAGATGCACTCATGTCCTCAGCTGCCAAGCAAAAACAACCAAGGCCAGCTGCTTCAAAGGCCGGCGGACACAGGCGGTTTTCCGTAAAGCAGAGCAATCGGACAAGGCCTGGTGCTACTCTCATTCTTGAAGACATGCACAACGTTATTTCCTTTACATTTAGTCCCCACTCAGTTACATGCTCTGAGACCCCACCTGTACAAGAGAGCAGGTCTGAGCCTGCTCAGGCTGGGTGGCCACACACACCTTTGCGGTGGCCGTCGTGCTCCCAAACCCAAGCTGCGCCCTGCAGCATGCTTCAGTGCCAACGGCTCAGGTCATGGAGCAAAGAGACGGTTCTGCCCTACGGAGCACAACATCGGCCTCTCTCCCAGCCAGATACCTGAACGCCAGATCTCTCTGGCCCTCCAGCTGATGTACCTGCTACAACTAAAAGACTCTCGCAGACTCTAAGGTGACCCAGGGAGCCAATGGGAAAGGTTTTTCCATCTAGAATTATTGACGCAGCAGACAAAACGGGAACCAAGTATGGCAACGTCATGCTGGGATCAAGCTTTTTAATGGTTTTGTTGAATGGATTTCAATTGAAACATTTCAGAGCAGTCCAATAAAACGAAACACTCCAATTCAGAGCAAATTTAGCCACTGCATTAATAGTTTCCTGGCTGAATACTAAACACTTGCACAAAAGCTAGGATATCCTGGATTTCCTGTTAGGAAACCATTCTAAAAATAAATTGCTGAGCAGTTCTACTTATCACAGGGCTGGTACAGAGACAGCTCCTTCACAAGGGCTTGGCTATTTATTCTAAGGTACACGGGCTCTGGTCTCCTGTCTTGATGGCCACTCTTGCCTTCATTCTCCACTTGCCATGGAATCATCGGAGGACTCAGTAACATGGAAGGTCGCAGCCCCGTAACAGCCACACTACGATACTCCACGTAAATTGAGAATGGAAGTGAATCATATCCCACCGAGCATACAAAAAAGGAGACAGATTGCACTCAACCAAATCAGACATGGGAATTAATAGCAATGTGTCTGCAAAGAATACTAGAGACCTATAGATATGAGAACCAGTCAGGAGGGCCACCATTTTCTGATTTATAAGAAAGTTGTCCTTGATCCCCCTGGATCATTGCTCCAGTTCTGGAACAGTTGAGCAATTGCTACCAAATGAACCATCAGTACTACGATGAGTAGCATAATGATACTTTTTCTCTCACATATAACATATTTCCTTCCCACACCTTTACTTCGGTCTTTAACCTTGGAAAAAAATCATATGCTCTGTAATTAAAAAGAAAAAAAAAAGATTTAAAGCTAATAGTCACTACAATCACCATAATAAATTTATGGGAAATACATTTAACTATTACCATGGCAATCTGGAAATTGTTCCGTTATAATTAAAAGGGTAATTACTTTTCACTATTTTAACAAACTCATGAATTAAAAATTTAGGACAGCTTTGCCAGAATAAATTTATTTGCATGCATTACAAATAACATGCTCTCATGGTATTTTCTCTTTAACTCATCACGTCTTCTGTATGTATCTTTATACCATGTTGTAGTAATTTTCATTTAGGGGACAATAGTGCATATATGCTTTCATTTTACTCAGCTAGATGCATGCAAATTTGTTCAACGCTAGACAAATGCATGTAGAACAAATAATTCTTTATGCTAAAAAGTACAGTTGCAGCAACACACTTTCCAGGTGCCTGTGCCTCAGTTGTTACAGTGAAGAAAAACAAAATCAATTTGAAAGTCCTCTTTTTTTAAAAAAAGACTGCCTATGCTTTAAAAAGCAAACATTTCTATCTTTTAATTTGAATAAGTATGCGTCAATTTAATTTCCAATTAAGTGGGAGTTAAAAAAAATTGAACCTTTGGCCTATTTGGGCCTCAACTCCTTCAAAATCAATTTATCATCACTTCATATCCACTTATCGCCATTTTTAATAATGGCTTTGGAGTTGTCACCAGCAAACCAAAAAAGGAGTTAGTCACACAGCGCCAGGAGGAAATATCACTGCCATTCAGCCACAAGCAGATCAGATATGGATGAGCAAGACGGAAGAACCTGTGTGCACTACGTAAGACTGTGTCACATTTGCAGAACCCCTCCTTACCCACAGGAGAACTTCTCGCCAACACTTACTGCCTGCGCAACTCATTCACAGGAATTTCACATATTCTGGGTGTGAAAAGCTTTTCAAGAAGGGTTTTATTCAGAGCCACAATAAGCAATGGCACTGGCCATGAACTTTCAAAAACTACTTTTTTGAACTACTCAAGATGACTACTGCATGCAGTAAGAAAACTCCCAGTACCTCACTTGCACACAAATCTAGAGACTAAAGTAATTTGCCAAAGTTACTTGGCAAATCATTTCAAACATTAAATAACATGGTCAAATCACAAACAGTCTGGGAACAATTCAAAACAAGCAGAAGCAAAATGAAGCTTTTGCTACAAACTGTACATCCAACTCAAGACATTAGGCTGAATAACTCACTGTTATGTTTTGGGTTGTCACCTGTTATGGTACAGCACAGAGCAAAAATCTTTGCTGAAGAATGAATGTATCCTATTTAGAGTTCCACTCAGCAATGATTTTACATGGTTTGCAGGTGTAGGTCACGGGTGAAATATAGACCGTGATCCCTGTTGCTTGAAACATAGGTCTCTATAAACAGTCTTATAAAACAGGTACTGTCTGAAAAACTGCTGCTTTTTTTTTTTTGCCTTTTTTTTTTTTTTAAATAGAAAAAGTAGACACGTGCTTGTTACTCAGGTGAAATAAAGATGCTTCTGAAGACTGTACAGGGACACAAATTGAAATTGTAAGAAAATATGAATTGTTCAGGACATTTAGTATGTAATTATTTAAGCAGAAGGCCCTTAATAACTTGCATAAACAAGCTCAGTTTATAAACTCTGTTTTAAAAAACTAGTTCAGTTTCTGGAAAAAACAGGACTGGTGTTAGATTGGTAATATATTTTAGCATGCCTCTTTCTTTTTATCTATAAAAATGTGTAATATTAGATGTACAATATTAAATTGGGAGGGAACGCAAACATTAGCCAGGGCAAAGAATCACAAAAAAGCGCCTAAAGAGATTATATACATAGGCACTAATAACCATCTACATGGAAAAATAAAAATAAAGTGGCACATCTCAGGAAGTTCTGTGTAAAATATGCTGTAATAACGTCAAGAGGTTTGGAGAGCAGCAGAAGTAATGAAACTGAGCTTCAGACTTGGATCTAACAAGGTCTAAGTGAGACATTTCCTGACATCAGCTTTTCATAATGGTGCCGTCCTTGGTGGGTCCTCCGGTGTCCAACAGGCACTGAGATGATGCTGTGGCTTTTCTAGCAGAAGGAGCCCTAATACAGACTGTATTCTCTATCTAGCATTTTTATTTCACAAAACTTACAGGCATTCAGTGTCTTTGAAAACTCTACATTTGTCAAATTTGGTTGAAAACAGGACACACACCTCTCCACCTCATCTCTTTAGGAAAGCAGGCTAAAACCAAACCAACAGATTTAGACGACACCAAGGATGAAACATGATTTTCCAGTAGATAATGTCTGCAAAAAAGGCTAGTGCAAAAGTTGCACCACAAACGGGAAACATTTGACAGCGCAGGACTGAAACAATCCCTCTCCTGACAGGACTCAAGCAGGACCGCAAAGAGAAGGTTGCATGTTTTACTGGGGATATCAGTGATAAAAGCCAGATAATCCAGAAAAAGAAGTTGGCTACTGGAGGAACTTACATGGGAACAGAATTAAAGAATGAAGTACTAGTAGGCAGGTAGGAATTTATCAGTACTTGACACGTGTTACCAGAAAGAGAAATGACTTGGTTCTACTAGACGCCACAATTTGCACACGATTGCAAAAGGAACTGCCTCACTCCAGAGAATGGAGGGAAAAGGGCACAGTATTGCCAGTGTTACCTGATGTTCACACAGATGGCCAACTAAGCAATGCCACAGTTCCCAGGAGGTGCAAGAGCTGCAGAATCCGGGCCTCTCATGACTTGCTCAAAGTCACACAGGAACTGCAGCACAGCAAGAGCAGAAACTACATCTACCTTCAATTTTTTTTAACCCTTCTTCAACAGGACCAAAAAAACTTCAGAACATTGTCTCCTGAAGCACACACACAATGCCGTGCAGGAAAAGGCCTGCTCTGGCCTGCTCTGTCACTGCTGAGCATGACGCATACGGTCTCTGGGGGTTCGTGTCAAGCCTGTACTCTTGCAAGTGAGCTTCACAGCAAACGGAAAGCCTGAAGCCCATGTCAGTACATCTGCAGTCTGGCAGCACCACACTTTGTGGTTGCCAAGTTGAGATTTTCATGGATGAGAGTGTTCAGCAACACCAGTGACCATCTGTTTCTTCCTCCTCCTCTTCCTCTTCTTCCTTCTCCTTTGCTTCTACTTAACTTGGTCTTAAGTGACCAAGATATCCTGAAAGCAAGAGCAGATTAAAATTTGCAGTGGATGATACAACATCTGCTGATTTAACTCCCAGGGAAAAGAAGAGAAGAAAATTGCAGTGAGGTTTTGAAAGAGGGTGTAACATGGAGGGTTAACAAGGAAAATGGAGCAGCTTGAAGTTAAAGTCATGGCAGTCACGTGATTTGACAGACTGTTTCCCTGGATGGCAGGTGGAAGAGCAAGGCCCCATAGAGGATGTGTCGGAAAACAGGAATGATGTGATTGCAGTGTGCTGTAACCAAAAATAAAGGCAAGCCAATCCCTGCTTACCTCTGCAGTAGCCTGCTACAGAGATGAGTAGCTTCACTCAAGTGCATTGTTTCTACTTCATACGTTAAGTGCTTTAAAGCAAGCGATCATTCTGATGCTTTGCATTTCTCTGCTTGCAGCCTACATCTTCCCATGACAATGTACCAGAAAAGTTTAAACTTTCCTTCTAGGAATTTAGATTAACCGAGGCATGCCTACACCACCTTGAATTCTGTTTTAGAATTAAATAGAGGCTTTGCCTTGGGAAAATTCAAATCCTGTGTCAGCAGTTTATCAGATGGCTTCTAGCTAAGGGACATATTAAAGGACAAGACCTGATTCTGCAGCCAAAAGGCCACATGCAGGCCAGTGAACTGCACACTATAAATAACCAAGACTGAGGTGAGGGAGAAGAGAAAACATCCCACACAGAGCCGACTCTCCCATTTGCCGAACTGCTCCTTCCTTCTGGAGGCACTGAAAACAAGAAACACTGTGGGTTCAGCAGGTCACATCCCTGCCCAGTCCCAGCGCATTTCACCATCTCAACATAAATTAAGAAACAGGCAGTGCTGTGCAGAGGAAGGAATAGGGACTACTCCTTTTACCTTAGGCCAGGCTTTGACATCAGTTTTGTGCTGGTGCAACTGTTCTGGTTAAGAGTCAAGTCAGACCACAGGCACATCTCTCTCCTCACTATGATCCCAAAGATCCCTGGGGGAGGATGGCTAAGGGAGAGGGTCAGGACAGGGCAAACATGCAGCGACACACACCCCAAGCCCTCAGCCAGCCAGCAGCAGCCTACAGCGCAGGCAGTTTCCAGGGGGTGGGCAGGGGGAAAAAAAGCAAACAAAAAAACCCCCCTGAATTTTCATATTACTGAACGGATTTTTCTTCTGTAAAGATGCCCCTTCCCTTTCCAAACCCACAGAAACTTTTATCATCTACAACATCCTCTGGCAAGGACTGCCACAGGTTATGCATTGGCGAAGCAGTACCTCCTTTCATTTTGAACTTGCCATCTGCCAGTTTCAAGTGATGTCACCAATTCTTTTTTGGAAAAGACAGTAATTTCCCTATTCACCTGACACAACGTTATTTTCTTCAGACCTGACTCATTCTCACTGAAATAGGCATCCTGATGCCAGTGGATATATTCCCTTTCCTGCAGAAGAAAACAGATGTTGCCTTCCTAGCTGCTAATTTTTATCTTTCCTCTTAATTGAAATTACCTTCTGCATCCTTAGTTTTATAACTAAACATCCCTTATGCTGATGGTAGTGCAGTTTATAGAAGTTCAGTTGAAGAAAGTAGGCAAATTTCTTCAAATAATGAATACTAGAAAGATACCCATTAAAGTCAATTGAAATGATAATACTTGGAAATTAAATGGTTAAAAATTATAATTTCTTTCAAATTTAGAAAGCAGTCCAAAGTCCATTCTTTCTGTGGCTCCAAAAGACATGGTATCATGTTATTTTTTTTGACATGGGAGCATTTTATGCAGTCAACCTGACAATTTCAGCTAATTCAGCTCATGCCATTGGACCTCATGTAAGGATGGAGAACTAAATAGCTCTTGCATCTAAGGAAACAGAGTAGCTTTGACATTACTTACCAAGAGCCCTATCTATCAGCATGTGTGCATTTGGGTCTGTCAGCCACCCCTCCAAACAGCCAAGCTTGTGCTGATCTCAGTGAGGACCCGTATCAATACTGCCACCATGATCTCCTGCAGAAAAAGATCTTCTACCTGTTCAGAAGCTAAAGTCTTTTATTTTTGCAACTGTGAAAATGAGATACTAGCATACAAAGCAAGGCTAACACAGTGCTGGCATGACAAACAAGCAGTGTTTCTTGCAAAGAACTGGAGGACCCAAAAGGAAAGATGCCTATTGCTAAAATAAGCTAATATACTTTAAAAGAAGCAGATATCTCCAGTCCCATACTGCAACAGCTAAAACCTGGAGTAACAATGACTGCCAAATATTATGAAACCTGTAACCACAGTATGACTGAATAAGCCTTCAACCAAGCGTTACAACAAAGGAATTCCGGTACTCAGCACAATGTAATTTTAGAGGGAAGTGGATGTTCTATTGTGATATAACATAAATAAATATAAATGAGTTAAACCTCTTTAACAGCTTCTCAACAATAATGTGTATTAAATGCTCAGAGAAATTCCTCCAAGCAGCAGTGATTGAATAAATGTAAAATGCTTTCATATTAAAAGGACATGATCCTGTGTCAGGAAAGAAAGGTTTGACTTCCTTTTAACTCCAGCTTCAAAGCACCTACATTAAGCACAGTAACATACACAGGACAGGACAGGTCAGCCTCAGCATCCAGCCCCAAAGAGGAGTCTAACGAGCAACCCAAAGCTCATCAACAGCGAGATCAAAGCAGCATTCCTTCAGGGAAAGAGAGGTACTATCAAGTCAGCACAGGTCTGAAGGTAGATAGGACTTGCTGGGAAGAAGACATGAGGATAAGAGCTCTTGGAAAAGAGCCGAGTTCATTAATTCCTTGTGTTGGTCAGTCACTATTATCCTATGTCTTTGGTGAGTGGAGATCGTATCCTCCCTTCACCCCAGAGCAAATGGCTGCCTGAGCCCAGCTGCAGTAGTCAGGTGCAGGGGGAGGAAGGATGAATCATGCACTCCAGTGTTTTAGCTGGGGAGGTCTATGCGCTAATGATTGGTTTAACAATTATTTATGCACAAACAATCTCCCAAATTTTCTCTACAGAAAAAAATACAGCAAACTAGCCACAAGCTTTCAGTTGACTCATTCCCCTGCATCCCACATCCATATGAATGTGACAAGGTTGCACACCAAGTCATAGGCAATTGATCCATGCCTTTGAGCCAGTAAAACAAAGCAGCTGCCTGGTTTTCTGCTGGGATGCAAAAAATTCTTCCTCTGAGAAGTATCACATCATGTGAAGCTCACCTCGACTGAAGCTCCCTTACCAAGTTAGGAGTCAAGAAAAATGTTGTTAGGAGGTTCACAAGACGTTGACAGCTATTCAATCAAAGAAAGGCCTGTTAAGTGGGCTTATATTATTTAAACCTTGCTACTGGTTTCACTTAAAGGTGAAATACAAAGCAAACATTGGGGATGTGTCCAGGCAAAGCCAGAAAAATGTTTGCACATGTTAAAAATATATCTGCAAAACTACTGAGTTTTAAATAGAGCTGCTAATAGTAATGAGATGTTCAGTGGCTGAAATGCCTTTAACAAAGTAGTGATAACCATACCTCCTAACAAAAGCATCTCAAGACAGGAGATGCCCTGTCTGTGAGGGAGAACCAGTCAACATCCGCTACACCACAGGAATTACTGTGACAGAGCACTGTCAATCTCATCGGCAGGGCCGGTGGCCTGCCTGCAGCCCGGTACAATAGCAGGCACTCCCAAGGCAGACAAATAAAAACAAAAACTGGTTACACATGATTGCCAATTGGTAGCAGACCATGAGAAGTGGGGATACTCCAACCAGCCCCCAGTGTAACAGAAGGGCGCCTAACACGGTGTAACTTGTTTCTGCTATGCATCACAGCACATAAATGATGCCACATAGAGACAGAACCAAATTCAGATTTGACAAATTACTCCGGTCTGTCAAAGCTTTGGTCCGCCTTTCCAACGCCTCTTACTTTGAGCATCAGCACGTCTTCATTTTAAGCAAAAACAAACCCCCAGTTTTTCTGCAAAGCTTCTGAAAAGTTCAAGTTGCAATGACTGCAATTCAGCCCCTGCTGATATTCATCAGTAGCAAGCTGTAATTTCTGCTCTCCTAGCAGCCCTGCACCTTTCCTCTTCCCATTTGCCTGCTTTGTCCCCTCCTTGCATTCTGCCACACACCATGTCCACAAAAGCCTAGCAGTAGGGACTATGGCTTTGTTTCTACAGCACCTGTCATTTACAATTCTTCACCTCTCCAAGGGTTTGGAAGCACTATCCACTGTAAATAATAATTCCAATGACACATTTTTTTTTTTTACCATCATAGTTCTTTTTCTCCTTTGTGACTTCTTTTTCTGTTTTGTTTTTTTTTTTTAATTTTTCTTTCAAACTTCTTAAATTTCATCTATTTCTTAGCTGTAATATGTTTTTAAGAAAAATTTCTGTATATTCTTTTAGATGAAACCAGTCTTCTGCACTACAAACAGTAATTATTTTGTGTAGCCACACACAAACACATTTCTTGTCACTAAGTGCCTGACAGCATTTCAAACGTTGCGAGAAGTTTCTGTGTCTAATAAAATGGAACAAACTTGCCACAGTTGATTTTTATATAACTTAACTTTATAAGTTATATAAAAGAATCCCAGCCCACACCTACAGCAAAGAATTTTGTCTGCCACATATTTAATTTAGATGCCGAGTAGAGTTTACTAGTTGGAAACTAGCAGAAGAAGATTTACTGAAAGCAGTTAATGGTCAGATAGCCTGAGTGGGAAGTTTTAATTGAGACTTATTAGAATTGGAGATTCAGGAAACAGAGGCCTGCAGATAATTTAGAAACAATTTTAACTGCAGAGCTCCAGACTGACAGACATCACGAGTAGTCAAGGACTGGCATCACTGCAATCATTGTCCAACTGTCCTTCCTGATAGCATCGATCCGCAAGAGCTTCACCTTTACTCAGCTCCAAGCAACGGTGATAACTTCAGCACTAAAAATGGGAATCCTCCTAACACCTCTTTGCTAGGAGGAAAGGGAAAACCTCTCCAACTTTTAGGATAGTTAAGAAAATTATCTTTTCTATTCCTCTCAGGGCAGAGAGAAGCAAGCTGGCAGAGTCAAAGACCAAGGCAATGCATATGGCTAGCTTTTCCCCATCTCTGCCATTGGGGTGTGCTGAGCCCTAAACAGGTGGAAAGATAAATCAATGCCTAAATGGGCTCTGAGAATTGCACCAACTCCCAGCCCAGCCCCAAATGTTGGTTGGCTGCTCTAAATCAACACAATGGAGTGGGCTGGCATGCTACAGGCCTGAAAACCCAGGAGATCTAGCAGGCTTCACCACCTTCCTCCTCCCTCAACACTCTTACACTGCTTTGGCGCTGCACAGTGCCTTCTCCCGTTGCCTCTGCCTCTCGCGGGATTTTGGCCTGCGTAAATAGAAATAGCTTTAGAAACACATAATACTCCTATTTCTTTAAAAAACGTTCTGCTACTTTTGTCACTCCTGTGACAAAGATCATTCCAGGACTCCTTACAATGCAAATGGCAAGCAGGAGCAGAGAGCAGCAGCGCAGCGCCCTGCACCCCGGCTCACAGCTCGCCCTGAGCACAGTGCCTCCAGGAGGGCCCTCTTCCCACGCAGCTGCATGCAGCAATTCTCTGCCCTCCGTCAGGAAAGCCATGAGGCTGTACCTCTCGGGAAGAATAAATTTACAGGTAAGCTGTACAAATAACCACCCTGTGACAGCGCTCCCTTCCACGATTCCTCCTCCATCCTCATTACAGCACTAAACTGCTTTCTCTTGTATCTGCTGCCACTTGTCTCTGGTTTCAAACGAAAAGCGCGTTTGAGGCCCCCTCCCAGCAAAGCACAGAGGGCTCTTTACAGATTCAACTCCACCACCCCCGATTGCCAGGGAAATAAATATATGATATTTCCGAGGCGTAGGACATAAATTCCGGCTTGGTTTAGAACCCTGTGGGCAGTAAAGTGCTCTGCCCATTAAAACATAAATTATCATCTGAGTATAGCTGATGAGAGGCTGGGACTAATAGGAAGTGGTACTAAATCAGAATTATAGGAATGCTCTTTCCAGTCTGTCTATGGGAATTTACTCTCCTCCCTAGCGTGCCCCAAGATGGCAGACAAAAATTAAGGCTAGTTTGCATGGGAGCTCAGAAGTAAATTGTTACCCTCCACAAATACAACCTTATCAATAAAGTATCTTCTTAATCCCATCAACTATGATTGTGGAACACCTGTCACCACCAAACTTCCAAGTCTTCATGAAAAGAAGAAATTTAATCTCACAAGCATCCTCTGAATTATATAGCGGCAGCATTAACAGTAATATCAGGTCTACCAGGAAATTAAGCCTGGCACTCGTTACCAGAGGTGGGCTTTCAAAAAAAAAAAAAAAAAA